>CM042326.1:25988741-26078741 GCA_023566125.1 Zingel zingel | reverse complement strand
CATCATCATCCATTGTATAAATCTATCCAAGTGCAGTCCATGGAAATCTAGACACTATTTATTGTTTTGGGCTCTGTACTTTTATCAAAGAATAAACTGTGAAGTAAATGCATATCAAATGAAATAAACTATCAATAAATAAAATAGACAATTCAATAAAAATATAGGCAATTGGGGCTGCAACTAACAACTATTTACAGTATCAATTAACCTGCCAATTATTCCTCAATTAATGGGTGTTTATAAAAAGCCCAAGGTCGAGAGAAAAGCCTTGGTCCAAGCCACTTAATGTTTCATTTCATGCATGAATTGTGCTATAGAAATAAAGTTGTTGTAAATTGGTAGCAATACCATAAAATTGGACCAGTCTTATTTAACTAATCATAAGATCATTGTATTTCCTTTGTAAAGGAGAGACTAAACTGGAAAATGAGGTAAGTTGGGAAGAAAGAAGCCAAGTTAGGACTCATGGTCTCCTCTTCACTAATACTAATGGCTCACTTCCAGCCAACTTTGAAGTCTACCTCCCATGACTTCTTCACCCTATTCTAATTTCAGCAGGTTTTCAACGAGAAGTTTTATTTTTGTTTAGCCTTATAATATTTAGCCTGATCTAAAGAAAAAAGCTGGAAAATATTTTGTTTGATTGAAATTAAGTTATTCTTTAAAACGTCTCACTGGTTTCAGACTTCCGTAACCGAACTATGTCTACATATGTCAAAATTCACAAATAAATATTTAAGTGCAATATCTCAAATTAAAACAATTACAGCAATATAGTCTTGTGACAATACATGGAATTGTAGCTTCAAAATTGCATTCAAAAAGCAGAAAATTATGCTCTGGTTTACTTCTATTTAGGGTAATCCTAAAAGTCAAGCCCCAGGGCAAATCCCACCCTGTATTAGAAAGATAAATCTAGTGCCTGTGTTCAGGCTAAGGGTAATGTTAGCATGTAAAGCCTTCACAGCTGTGCTAATGCACACAATCAGGCTGTGGCTAGTCTGTCTTGAGTATTATTTTGCTCCTACAGACAATCGAAGGCCTATTTGGATATGATATGTTGAACAAGTGGAGGTGGGGTAATAGAAACCAATTATTGCATGTGCATCTCATGACAATTGAATTTCCCTGTATACTTGATTCATTTACATGGGCAAAGCAACCTATCTTGTCAATTCACAAAAAGCTAATCATCTGTACTCCTTAATCTAAGTAGAGCACCCAAATATTGGGGGAAGATACTAAATGAAAAAAAAGATACAAGCACTTAAGAGGGCCAATGCGTGTGGCCTTGTGTTAGCTATTATGCAGATTTATGGTCTGTTTTTCAATTGTGAATTGCAATTACAAATGTCTTGTGATACTTTGCAATCACTGTCCTATAAACCTGTCATGTCTGAAAGTGTTATTACACAAACCATGTTGTTTTCTGTACTTTTTCTCAGTCTGTATTTTCTTACTATTTTGAAGAGAAAAGGTTTTGAAGCGTACAAACAGTGTAACGCAATAGGAGATGGATATGCCTCCAAGGCAGACCCCACCCTCAGTCCAACCCCCATTTAATGCCTTTTTCCAACAGTGGATCTTCAGGCAGATCTATCTTCCATGATGGAACAGGGGGAAGATCAGAGGCAGAGCTGCTGCCTTCAAAGCAGGTCCCACGCTTCTTCCCATTGCTTTCATCCCCTCGAGGTAAAAAAGAAAAAGAAAACTTTTTGGGCAAACATGGCCATTTCTTCTCCCTTCAACAAACAAAAATACCTCAAGTTTTAATTCTCTGCAGCAGTTGACATTCCACAAACCAGTAATACATGAAAAATAAAAGCCAGTTTTAGAAAGTTTTGGAAGACACAGGCCACTTTTAACTTTCTGAATTAAAGGTGCCCTGCCACATGTATTTCATTACTTTGTGGTAATGTCTGAAGTTCTACCGTGGACTCCACCATGGACTGTGGAAAAAATGCCTTGGTTACCTTGTTTCCAGCCATTCTAGCGTGGTACCGAAAGCCTGCAGGAAGACTCAGCTCGATTTCTGCCTGTTCTCATTAATATTCAACGAGCTAAGCTGCTTAAATCTGATTGGCTAACAGCTAGCCAATGAGAGCCTGGCTATCTGCATCCTTCACCCAGCGCAACTGGGCGAGCTCATGAATAGTAATGAGCTCAGGCAACATGATGTCAGACTGACCAGCTTTTGTAATTGGCCTGATTTCTCCGCTTATTTCTTTTCAGTGGCTAGAGCTGACAGAGGAGGTAGCAGTTCATTTTCACATTCACGACATAACACAAACGGCAACATGGCATCATGACTTTGCGTAAACATACACGCCACTTTCTTAAAGCCAAATGGCATGTTATCTGTACGCATTTTGAGCTATCCACGTCTATGTCTACGCTGTATACAGCGGATGTAAACATACACACCACGTGGCATCACCATGTGCCGTGCTATCGCGAGAATGTCACATGGTGTAAAAAAAAAAAATAATAAAAAAAGGTTGGGTTTAGGGAAAGAACATTGGGAAAGGCTTTAGTAACACTAAAAAACAAGACAGTGACCAACGTCACACGCTTAGGAAAACAATAAATGGTTCGGTTTAGGAAAAGGACATTGGGGAAGGAGTTATTTATAAAAAAAAAAAAAAAAAAAAAAAAAACGGTTGATAAACGCCACATGCAGGACACGACCCAGGCTCTCCTGGGTGAAATTCCTGTGTTTTACCCATCCACCACCCCAACCAACCTCCGTGCTTTCATACTACTCACTATGGCGATAATTCACATGTAATGTAGGTCAATGGAGGCCAAACAGCGTTAAAAACACGCTAAAAAACGATTTTGTGTCTTCATAACATGCAAAAATGGTATACGAATTGCCATGTCATACATACGCCACTTAGTGAGATCAGTCTGCATATGGACCTAACATATTTAAAAAAATGCAAGTAAAAACGGTTTTGTGTGGCAGGGCACCTTTAATTATTATTTTTTTTTTTACTTTTGGGCTGACAGTGGCCGGGACAATTTCAACATATTGACCTAACCCTAATGCACAGCCAAGAAGAGCAACAGCGAGTCTTGAAGCAGTACTGAGCGATGATTTCGCAAAACAACCAAACAAGCCAGGTACAATTTTTTTCTCTTTGTCTCTTAGCAACAGACAGTGCTGTGTGAAACTGTGCTCCTTATGATACAGCTTTAAAAACAAACTTTGAAATGGTATACAATCTACTACCTGGGTTTTATTTTTTTTTTTTAAATTAAAGCATAATCTCAGCATAGTTCAGAAGCTTCTTTTATTTCTTTGGCATAACTAAGCACTAATGCAACATGGTTGCTGTTCAAATTCTGAGTGCAGCCTCCTAACTTGACGTGGCAGTATTTTTATAACTGTGCCAACAGACTAAGCAGGATAGTAAGAGAGGGCTTCCTGTAGTAAGCAGAAACAAGGCTGCTAAACATTCCCCGACTGGTCCGTCTCTCTCGGTTGAAATGAGTGTGCCCCCGGGCACACTGGTTGATGGGAAAAGGATCAGAGCTAATGGCTGACTAAATCCATCTATCATGGTCACGTCTCTCCGGGCCACTTACTCTTTGTCTGTCCTCTTCCTCTCCTAGTTTGTGTCTGGTTAAGTTTGAATTAACCCATAACTAGGCTAATTAAAACATGACAAATGTAAAAGGTGTACAGCCACTACATTTTGCTGTATTAGCATCTATCAATGTGTTAGGGAGCTATAGAGGGGATTGGTTGATTCGGAAGGCAGCTCTTCTCAGCTGTGGGCCCTTTTCCTTTTCACCCTGCCCTGCAACAATAGGTGCAGTCAGGGAGAGGTCATAAAAAACAGAGTGAAAGCATCTCCACTCCTCCTCTCTCCCCTCTGCCCATTCTCTCGTCAGAGAAAAGACAGGCAGTAACTGTCTGTGTGTCACCAGGGGTAATTGTGGGAAGCCTGAGAAAAGTTGCCCTTCAACACCTAGTCAAGCTTTGGTAACTTTTCCTCTTAGATTTGACTTATTATAGAAGTACAGCAAGACTACAGATAACACGATTTTCTACTTATACTTTTTTTCTGACCTACATCATGTCTTAACTGTTTTCTCTCCAGTGGTGAGCTCGTTATGACCCAGTAATTACAAACAGGGTTTCAGAGGTGTCTTTGGCAATGCTTTTCCCACAGAAGTAGGGTTGTTCACAGGGAAACCCAAATTTAGAAGACTGTTATAGTCTATCGACTAGTATTTTCATACCTAACGGTGCAGCAGCAGGAGGACGGGAAAAATGTAATGGAAGATGCATGCAAATTGGCTAGCAATGGTATTGAACTGATAGTCAGCATCTGTCTATTCTCCTAATTTTTATATCAGGACAGAAAATGTCAAGGTGCGTCCTTAATTTCTAGCTTTTCAATGCATATTTGCAAAACCATGTCTGTGTTTTAAGTCAACCAGTAAGAAAACTTACAGGGAAAAAAAACAAAAAATAAAAAAAAATAAAAATCACATGATGATACAACTTTGTAGACGATCACGTAAACAGGATTATTATAGGAATATTGGTCACTTTCCTTAACAATATTATTTAACTAGGCTACTTGGAGAATCCAGTCTGGACTGTCCATTTTCATCAGCCAATTATGATTGGGACTGTTGCGATGAGACGATTATTGCGACTGGTGGAGAAGACTATGATTCATCACAAAACCCACCTATTTATATTTGAAATTAAACATTTGCGCAGTGTTCTGCTACACATAGATGGAAATAACAAGTGCACCTGTCATCTGCACATGCCCTAGCATTTTGCCCTGGTTGTTGCAACTCCTAGATCAAAATAGGGTCACACATGTTCTCTCAACTTATTATTTTTCTTCACTAATTTCCGTTTACTGACAGTGAATACAGACACAGGGAGGAGAGAAGGGAACACAGATACAGCGTGATGAAGTCTAACAATAGCTTATAAGACTGATGGGAGAGTGCTGTTGCACACGCTCCACACTGAACTCTATCAGTTTCATTGGCGTTCAAGCACACATTCCTAGCATGCTATCGCTCACACCAAGCAGTGAAACTCAAAAGTTAATGTGGGTTATGCAGGCTGGCTCAGGGCCCGGTTTCACTGTAATTTCTGGCCCTTATCTACTGCTCTAAGAAAACTTCCACTCATAGCTTGAGGGAGAGAGTATTAATCAAAGTTGTAAAATGGCAAAAATGGAAGGGTCAATAAAAGGATGTAGGCTAATGAATAAGACCGGGATAAACAACAAATTCCCTTATTATCTTATCCCATTATCAGAAAACCAAAATGAACAATAAATGTATCCTACTAACAAGTATTGTCTGCATTGCCAGAGTTTGATATAACTTCATGCTAACTGACATGGTATTGTACTTAGGGGACATATTCCTTCATTACAATGAACACTGCAAGTGTATTTCTCTCAGCTTGTCAAATTATCAAAGCATTGTAAACATGGACCCCCAACTCTGTGCATGCACAGTGATGTCTGCCTTACATGCAGCCACCCTCCAGAAATTGCAAATGCTAGTTATTTTAGAACAAACTATAGTGCCCATACTTATTTTAATGAATGAATATGTCAATATAACAATAAAACAGTATTAGTAAACAGTAGTTTTGGTAGACAATGGAGCTATATGGCACACAGGCATATACTATATCAGGCTGCAGCTACACAGACAAAACAACAGGATCAATTCTTTGTTGGGTTTGATGTGACTAGGAAGTTTGTGGATTCATATTAAAATAATTAAAAGTAACTACAGCATATAAAGTTTGAAAATTGTGTTGTGAAAAGTAGACATGAAACATAACAAGAGGGGCGAGAGGGAGCAGAAAGGAACAAGGGATGGAAGGTAAGTAAGGAGAAAAATAACGAAGTAAGGAGAGAAACCCCCTCAGTTTGTGGCAATAAAAGAGTACCGCTGCTCTCTGGGAGATTAAATATGAACGGAACAAAACAAAACGAGGGCTTTGAGACCCTCCGAGTCCTAGCCATTCTTCTGGCCACAGTAGCCTAGCAACCGCTGCTTGACCAGTCCATTGTGCAAACGTATGTTAAGCTTTTATCCCTCATTAGCAACATTCCTCCCTGCAGGCTGGGATTTTACAGATTAGGTTGAAAAACACAAAAGAGATTGGATAAATCTTGCTGACTTCCAACATATTACTTTACAGGCTAATCATTGATCAAATAGCTGTGTGTTTGTCTGCATGGAGCATGTGTACACTGCAAGTTGATAAATGGCAGGCCGAGGAGTTGAGTGAAGGAAGGTGCTTGCATATCTACCTGTCTGTGTCCTGGTTTAGGAAAAATACTGGAGTGAAACAACTTGACAATATATACCAAAATAGAAAAGACACACAGCCACACCAACAGCCATTTTGCTCATTAATTATTTCAAAAGTGACAGATTGCTGATTAAAAACCACTTACTGCAATGTATCCATTTTCTTTTTACCCCCCGTGTAGATAATTCTCACTTCTTTTATCCTTTTAGACTGACAGACGCACACACAATGCCAAGACAAGCAGACAACAGACCCCACCAGCAGATGCAATAACATCTCTAAGCTGCATTATTCTGGATTTTTACTTGGAAAACAACCCAACACACCATGGGGTGCGCAAGGTGCGTATACTGTATGTGTGTAGGAGAGAGTCTTTTGTGAACTCACTGCCCTGGTTCAAAACAAACACAGAGCTTCTTTAGTTCTCTCTTTATTTAGATATTAAGACAGTATATTGAATACAAATGTTCAGACTTCTGACCCTGGGATGATCAACTACCTGCAACTAATAAGCATTAAATGTCTTTCTTAGACTCATATCGTTGGTGCAGTGGGAAATCAAGAATGAATTCAGATAAACTGATATTTATCCCACTAGCCTACAATTTTCAGGTAAAATGTTGAGTTCCCAGGTTTCACGGACCATAACTGCAATAAGCAGATTATGAATGGTCTCCCATGAGCTTAATTTTAAATTCTTTACTTAAAGCTTATGCTGTCTCTATGTCACAGTGAAGTGGCAGGACAAACACAATGACTTGTGTTCGCAGCACAGTGCCTGTTCGGGGGAGTTTGTTTGTGTATGTTCACCAAACATCCGATTAGCTGAAACAGTTTAAATGGCAGCTAAATCCTCGCTCTCCATCTGCCCTATAATTAACACAAATCTGACATCTTAAATAAGACGACTTTTAGGGTTAGGCTCATCTACACTGTTCATCACATAACATCAGGGGCATCATATGCGCATAAAACGCATTCAAATTTGTGTTTAAAATTGTTCGAAAAATCTACATCAGAAGGACACACTGACTGATTGTCCACATTCAATTATGTGATAGTGTCATTTTAGAGAGTGAATCAGTTTTATTCTTAAGCAAACATACTCTACTACAGATATTCTACAGTATATTATTGGTATTAGATCTGGAGGGTTTTTTTTAAATTTATTTTTTGACTATTTTCTTGATAATATAAGTGGACTGTACAATTAGTTGTGAGGGTTGATGAAGTGGGAACTTTTTGTCATGCTTTCACTATCCCTGCCTTTTATTAACTGAGACTATAAACATGTATACAGGTCATGTGTGCAGCACATAGGCCTAAATGTTATGATCAGCGGGCATGTGTGATTGACTTGTTTTTCATGGTCAATCTATGCAGGACCCTCCATATCTATATCTGTAAAGCACTAAGAGGAATTTTACAATCCAATCAAAATGTCTTCATCAGGTGATCATGGATGGTCTGGTCTGTGTACATTTCACATGTTTTGTCTCTACATTCACACATTGACTCTCACAGCTGGAGATAAACAGACATCAGTACACGAGAGCTGATCCCCACATGGCCCCAGGTTGATAAGTATCTGATCACAAAGGGAGAAATAGTGTTTGGAGTCACATTACACACAAACACACCTGTGTTGAAGTGGATGGACTGTGTCAGTGGGTATATGACTCAGACTCTATTTCTCATCAAGTCCTGTCCATTCATTATTCAGTCATGGGAAATTAAAGTTTGCTGGCTTGTTGTCAAATACCAGTCCATGGAGGAACAAGCACAAAACCAAGTTCCAACTACATGACCCTATCAAAAGACCTGCAAATACTCAAGAGTGTGAATCTAATGTATTTTTCCAAACACGAGCACCTGCAGCAATTGTGAAACTATGCAGACATTCCCTGATCAATAAGCAATAATTCCTGCAATAGAGTGTGGATGGTTTTCTCTATTATCATACCCTGATAGGTTCTCTGTCTGACTTCTTTTTGCCCTACGACCTCTGGTATTAGCTCTGGTTGGTCAAGCACATGGCCTGACAGTGTTGAAAGTCAGTGGTAAATCACTGACTTTATTTGAACAACATTTCAACTTTGATTGGAGAGGGGGCTGGGAAGGTGTGTGTATGTTTTGGGATGAGAGGGGTTGGGGGGGGGCAGCCCAGCTGAGCAAACTCTTTATTTCACATCCTCTTGATGGTATCCCCCACCACTTCATACACCCGCAGACCTTTTCCACCTCCTTAAATCCATCCTGAGTAAAGGGCAGCGCTGCACCAGTGATGTTGTTAAGTATATGTGAATTCTGAGTTTTCAGCAACCTCAACTTAGGATGTATTGACAAAAAAGGTTGTCCTAATTGCCTATAAGCATGAGGTAAACATTTCCCAATGTCCCTTGTCATTAATATGATATTAAACAATCACTATCTATATAATTGCTTTAGAAGAAGCTATAGAGTTACTTAACACAATTACTCAAGCAGAACTGAACTGTGACCAACACATAACTATAAATAACTAAAGGAGGATGGAGTGCATGTGCAACAGGTGGATGGTTCCCCTTGAGGACTTTCTCCTAAAGTTACGTTATTCATCTTAATGTATCTGTCTCAAACACACAAGTACACACTTCAATCTTTGCTTACTGTTGCTAGACTTCAGGTCACGATGGATAATGGGTACCACGGCCTCCTCGTGTAAGTAGAGCATCCCGCGTGCAATCTGCACGGCCCAGTTGACCAGGATGTGTGGAGGGATGCGCCTTCCGGTCAACGCCCGGTTCAGTGTCCCGCCTCGGGCATACTCCATGACCAGGCACAGGTTGGGCTCTTCCAAACACACTCCTTCCAGTTTAATAATGTTGGGGTGCTGTAGCATGGAGAAAAGTTTCGCTTCTTGTTTAACACTGGCGGCGGTGGCTGTTATGTCCTCGTCTGGGTCTTGCCGAGCCGCTTTCACGGCGAGCTCTTGATCTTTCCATGTGCCCCGGTAAACTTTGCCAAATCCACCTACGCCTATGATCTCCTCTAGTACCAGTTCACTGAAGGGAATCCGGACAGGCGAGCTCGGGACTTCCTCTCGTGCCCCCACAGATCCACTCGTAGCAGGGAGACGGTAAATAGCGGGCTGGTAGGTAACATAGTTTGAGGGGAAAATCCCGACCCGGTGGTTGATTTTACCCGTCCACCATCCCTCGTCCCCGGAGATTGCTGCGTCTTTGGACAACACCTCCACCACGTCCCCTCGTCTGAGGCTGAGCTCATCCTCACCGCTTGCCTCGTAGTCATAGGCGGCTGTCCACAGGGACCGAGTCGGGCACAGTGGAGCAGAGTGAGCCCACGCCCGAGCTGTGGGGCAGTCTGTCCATGCATGCTCCCCTGTCCTACAGCCGCCCGGCCGCCCTTCACCGTTTGGGAAAGCGGCCTGCGAGACATCCATTTCTCGGTGGCCGTAGCGACACCATAGGGTGCAGAGCTTTAAGAGCAAAACTTTATAACGGTAAAATGTAACTTTTTGAAATCATCATGCTGTCACATCTAGGAGACTAGCTGATGAGAACAGCTGGGCATTCCCTGCGGAGCCCTCAGCGGGATCAAACCGTGTCCAAAGTCCTGTGGGGGAGAGAGAGCGTCCACAACTCTGTATCCACGTCGCCACTCCGGTAAAAGTGTATGAGGGTCAATAACTTGCTAGCGAGATTGCTGGCTAGGGTTAGCCGAATGTTTTTTAATAGCAGCGGTTAAACAGAAATGTAAAATCTGAAACTAACAATTCATGTTAAATCTCAAATGATCTCTGCCATGAGAGACACATTTGTCCACAACAGTCTCTGCTTCTGCTGAATGCTAACACGAACAAGCTAAAGTTAGCTCTCTAGCGATGGAGCTAGCTAAGTAACCAAGTTTTCGCAGGTGCCGCAAGAGGTGCACCTGCACCGTCCAGTCCGACCAGATAAAGGGAGGCTGCAAACGACAGGTTTCTCTTAGAAAGTCGCCAGTAAATCTCGTCTAGTCACCGAATCCCGAAATGTAAAGTTCGCTTGCTCGTTTGTGGACTTTTAACAGGAATTTCAACTGCATTGGCGAGCGGGTTAGCTTAGCATAGGTCAGTCCACTGACTAGTAATATTAAGGCAGTTGGAAAAGTTGCTCCTCTCAGCTTTAAGATCGGTTATTCCCAAGTTTGTTACTCCTTCGGGGACGTGAAGCAAAGCCGAAGGTTGAAAACACATCAAACATCCTGGATTTCAACACAACAATGCGGTAATAAAAACATGAAAAACTTCGTCAACTTTTATCAAAACAACCCCCCATCGCCGCTGTCGCCAGACGAAGTAGGACCCAGTACAGTGCAGTGGCTGAACGGAGGATCTTTCTGGGGGACGCTGCTGCTGCTCTAGCTGCTGGCTGGGTGCCCTCTGATTGGTGGATTACATGACACGTGACCGCCCAGCAGTAGGGGGGAGGAGGGAGGAGCTACCATAGGAATGTGTGAGGAGAGCGCGCCTTCAGGGAAATTATGGGAATAGTGGACCACTTAAGAACACACACACACACACACACACACACACACACACACACACACACACACACCTCTCCATGTGAACAAGAAAGTAAATTTAAAGTGAAAATATAGGCCTAACTAAAGGCCTACTACTGATATTTTGAATAGTATTTAGGCACACAAGGAATTTGACCTCAGTGTCCATGCTGTTAGACAAAGTCAACAATTCCATAGCCTATAGGCCTATGCCTAAGCCTGCCCTGAAACATAAACATAGCCTATCTTCTACTACTGGCCTGCTATGCTACTACTACTACTGCTACTGCTAATGATAATAATAATAATAATAATAATAATAATAATAATAATGATAATAATGATAATAATGATAATAATAATAATGCAATAATACCGCCTATTTAAAATAATGTGTTTTCGTAATAAATACGGATAGTAGGCTATACATGCGTATTGAGTTAAACCTATGCATGTAGCCTACTCACACAACCTCTAAGCATACTATCCTAGAAATACAAGTGCGTAAAGGCTTGCATATTAAACACATAGCCTGTACACGTGTGGCTTAAGTGTATGACTGATTTTGCCTGAAAACCGACTGGCTGCGTGTGTGCGTGCAGATAAACACGAGGGAGCGAATCATATAATAGGAATGGATGGAGAGGGTTGGGGGGGGGGGAGAGTAGGAAGGGAGGGGAGGCGGTCAGAGCTGCGCATCTGTACAGGCAACTAGAGAGGAGAGGGATAAGGAGAGAGACGAACAGGACAAGACAAGATGAGGACCGCGGCAGCAGAAATGGACGAATCGACATTGGGATGGAAAAAGGAGGACGAGAGGACAACACCGAGGAAGACCGATGAGGCATGAAAGAGAAGGCTCAGCAGACGTGCTGTATCGCCCCAACATGGAGGCGTAGCGACAGTAGCATGCATTAGAAGAGATCATTTCATTGTAGCCTAGCAGCAGCAGCATCCGTCCATCCAACCTGAGCGGAGAGGAGGAGAGATGGTCTCCCAGGTTGTGCAGACCCTGCGTCAGGGAGTCTGGGCATCTGTGACCGGGGGCTGGTACCACGACCCGGACCAGAACAAATTCAACAACTCCTGCCACCTCTATCTGTGGATATTTCTCCTGATGTTGCCCCTGTCTCTCCATCTGGTGAGTTTTATGAGGGAACATGACGTTCAAGGCCGCGGAGGGGGTGTGAGGTGCTCACGGTACCAGGTAACGTTTTTTTTCTCAAGCGCGCTTTTATCCTTTCTTGGATAAACGCGCGGTGGCTCTGCAAGAGTCTAACATCCCTCACTGTCTGGTTGCTACTGAGGGTAATACTAGGCTAGATAAAACAGCCTTGTCGCAGTATTTTCCCTGCATGCAGTGACGGAACGCATGGCTGCTCCTGGATGTGGCAGTGGGAGAGCCACGAGGCGTGGAACTGTGGTTCACTAATATGTTCATGTCATTGCCATTGAAATAGCCTAGGTGCAACGCAGGCTGCAATACTCCCAGTAATAACATACTGACTGAGGAACTTCCATCTGGGATTTGTTACTACCTTATGTGGAGATACAGTAGACCAGGAGGAAGAAAGCCTCTGTTTCAAAATAGTCACAGAATGGTGGTAAGAATGAAGGGAAGAGTTGCTGCTATACAGTAGGTCAAACACCTTGGCCTTAGCTGTAAGGTAAGATGAAGATGAAGTACGATGGCAACAATAGCCATGCACAGTACTGAAATGCTGACCACTTAATGGCCTGATGGCAGATCAGTGGCAGCGTTTCTGTTATTGTATGTGAATAAACAACTTTAACTGTGTCTCATGTTCTCAATAGAACGGAGGTTTATCAATAACCAGTTTCATCCAGATTAGATCAATTATATCACAGATTATGTGATGTGATTGCTCCCCACATCCCTGCTCTCCAGTCTGAATACAATAAACCAGGTCTAATTTGTAGGTGGGTTCCGATAACCCCCAAACTGATGAATGAGAGTTAGTGAGGCAAAGTAACACATTCTGACATTCAAACGTTTCAAAGCTTTGCCACCAAAGCTATGTTAAAATGTTGTTGACGACAGTTTGAAAACACCCACTGCATCCCCTGCAAAAACAACATAAGATGTTCTGGGTAAGATGTTTCAAATTTCACGTTTATTCAAAGTAGTTCTTGTGATTCACTGAGCCTGTAATATCCTACACGCGGGGAACTGTGTGGCTGCATATAAGCTTTACCTTTTGCAGAATTTCACCTACTTACAGTAAGATGAGAAAAGATGCTACAGCGTGGAGCATTACATCAAACACAGGTCTAGTGGAGGCAGGAGACTGGAGATGTTGAATTGATGATAAAGCTCCTCTCCTCTCCACAGGCCCTACCCCCTACCACCATGGCTTTAAGCATCTACTGCACCTCCATCACCGTCTTCTTCATCCTCATCAAGCTGGCCAACTATCGGCTGCACCTGATGTTCGACGAGGGCGAGGCGGTGGTCCGCAGCAGCCTCTCTGACCTCAGCAAGGCTCCGGAGAAGAAAAGTAATGCCTCAGACTCCTGCCTGCCTGCCAGTATCAGGTAAACCCACACAGACACACATATTATCCTAAAACTACAGTCAGAGGGATCCATCTGAAGTAGCTGAAACATTTCCAATGTGGTCTCACCTTTACAGATGTATTGGAGGCCATTCAGAGAGACATACAGCATATATACATTCAACAAACATTTTTGCTGCTTGTGCCTCAAGCTGCTCCACTGCCAGGGTAGTCATTACAAAAATCTAGGCCACAGGGCTAAATCCCTAATGCTAGAACTTAATTATTAACATGAAATTGTACATTTAGGCCTGAGATCTCCTTTTATAATAATGCCACTATTTCTAAGTATAACTGAGTGTCTTGCCAAGCTTGACATTCTCTTTTTACAATTTACAAGTCTCCTATTTCTCTCTCTGTATGTGTCTTTTTTTCTTATCATGTCAGTCCTCTCTTTCTTTGAGATCAGATTGGTCTTGTGATCTAGTGTCTCAGAGAGGGATATAGACTCTTGCCACTTCATTTTAAAGTCTCAGTACACCTTTAGTGAATGAGTGAGCTAATGATGGGAGGTCAGTGATCTTCACTCCACTCTGACACTTGATCTTCAAAGGGGCTGATAAAAGAAAATCCATTACTTCCTGTTCCCTGAATGACTTTATTTCTTTTAATTTCTCTTTCTGAGGAGAGATAAAACAGCAAATCCAGACAGAAGTATTTTTTTACTGCTTCCTCATCCCTATAAATTAGTGGATTTTAGTATTCAAAACATGAGAGGCTGGTAATGAAGTTTTGAAAGTGACATATTGATATATGGACTTCTGTAGACTACCTTTCTTGCTGCCTCTTTAGCTTTTTTATTTAATTCCTCCCCCGTCTCTTGTTTTTGTCTAATAGAAAGAGCAGTACAGTTCCTGACAGTGTTGCCATGACAATGTTGGCTCGGAAACGTGCCAGTCCGGTGATCCAGGTGACAGTAAAACAGACTGAAACTGACCCGGGACTGATTGGGGTGGTGAGTGACGATTACAAGACAGACACCTGAGAATATGAATGTACAGAACAGAAAATACTATGTTGACCTACATTATGTTCTTATCTTATTCATGTGTTTCTGAATTCTCCTCCATATACAGGACTGTTCGAAGTCAGACGAGGGGAAGACTGTGGAAGGTGATGCTGATCTTTCTCTGGGTTTGACTGAGATACAGATGGGTAACTATTGAAGGAGAAATCTGAATAAATGAGCGGAGTAACATAACAAAGGCAGATGCTTCCATACAAGCCACGAGGCGATCTGTAGCAGAGCTGATACGCTGTGGCTTCTTAATGGGGCAGGTCTCAGTATTTCTGCTAATTCATCAGTCAGGCTTGGGTAAATAAATCCGACTGCTGTGTCTAAAAACTCTTTCCCTTTGCATTACTACTCAAGGACCACTGAAGTTCTGGCTTCTCGTGGTGGCTCAACACCTTATTAAGACACTTCCTTTAATTTGTCACCCATCTCAAGGCGCTTTTATGCACAATTTAGTGTATGCTCCATTTAAAAAAAATGAAGTGACCTAATTGTATTTCCTGTGAAATTAAACCACTTTGCTTTGGAAGGCAGCATGACTTGTTACATTATATAGAAATGGTAAAAATGCATTATCTGATTCACAGTCTGGTTTGTTTGGCTAAATATATATATTTCTATATACATATTTTTATGTATCTTGTCTAACATACAGATAACAATGATTCAGCTGCGAAATATAAATAATGCATTTGTTTATAGGCACCTTGTAAAGCACTCAAGGACAGTTAACAAGCACAGTTAAAAACAAGCAGCAATTGATCAAGACATCATCAAATCAAACTAAAATGAACATTCAATAATGAGTTAATACAATAACTAGATATGAAATATTTAACAGTGCAAAACTCAATGTGGTTATAGCCATTACAGAATCAGACCGAGTGTGCCAGTTTAAAAAGTGTGTTTTAAGACGGGATTTGAAGGTGGAGAGAGTCAATATTGCGAATGTCTTGTGGGAGAGAGTTCCAAAGGTGGGGAGCAAAACAGCTGAAGGCTCTAGACCGAAGCCTAAAGACTAAAGTCAAAAGATCTTAAATGATATCCAATGACATTCAAATAGTAAGAGAAAAACATAGGAACAGGATAACTACAAAGTAGAGGGGAAATAGGGGGGGAAATACGCCAATTCACCATTATATGTTTCACTCATATTTGTACGATATTGTGGAATATTACAAATCTTCTCTAAATGTAGAGTATTAATTGTGTAGCCATATTTTAAGCTTTGTACATTTGTTTTCTTGTGATATGTGAGTATTAATGTGTTTTGTTAAAATGAGTTAATAAGAAAGAATGAGTCTCAGAGCTGTAGTAAGGTTCACCATTGTTTTAAATTAGCTGAGGTGGATTAGTAAAGGATCTGGCTCTAGATCAGAGGCAATGACTTCAGGAATAAAAACAGAAATGCAATGATAATAGAAACACATGATAATACTATGTAGTGGCTTCTGACTGACTATGGGAGAAACATCAGGACACGTTTTGTGCAGTTTTATTTTGAAACAGTGGAGTCAACAAAAATAGGGAACCAAGTTCTTCTTCACATTCTGATTTCAAACATTAGGTTATACGTTGCTGATGTCCACTGCCATTTGTTAAGTCAGTTTGGCTGCTGACATTCCTTATAGTCTGCAGAAATATTACCATCAGCCTGACATCAAGGTACAAATGATTGATACACAAAGCAGTTTTTATCAGTTTCTAGAAAGATCCTCCTCCTAGTGAATGCTAAAAGTGCCACTGAAAATATGACGTCATGAGATGAAGTGATAAGTATACACTTATAGAATGAAGACACAATCTAGAAAGACAACATTTAAACCCTGGTTATCATCGACTAATCTCTAGGTATTGTCACTATTGAGGCCTTGCATGCCATGTGGGGGAACAAGGGATCTGTCGTCAGAATCAGTCTGTCCTGGAAGCCAACTCTGTTCCTCTTCCCTAATGCACTCGATGGCTCCTTAGACAATCTGGATTGACAACTTTCTTTTCTGCAAACACATAGTTGTAAATATGCTCAGACAAGCACGGAACTAGCAGCCAGCCAACAAGACCAGCTGACTGCATCCAGTAAATGTATGACCTAATGCACTAGTGATTAGTCAGAACAATGTCAGCCTATTGAAAAAAGATATATAAACGCTGTAGTGTAATGCATCAGACGACTGCACAATTGTAACAAAATGTATCTGTTTTTAATAGCAGTAGGATTGGTCCCTTGTCTGCGTTTCATTTTATAGCAATTGGAAGACATTTATATGTCACTGGCCATACTGCTGGAGACAATATTGCTATGTTTTGTGTTCTCACTGCAGCCAAATAAGATACTATAATATTTCCATGGCAAGGATGTTATGATTAGATCAGTTTTATTATTACACTTTAAATCAACAATTTGAATGTGCATTTCATTTTTTTCCAGGACAGAGTGAGAGCGCTGCAGATGAGAGGCCTGTGGAGGAAGGCCTACATCCGAGCCCTTCTCCAGATGACCTCTCCAGCCCCAATCCAGACCAGGCCGCCCCCCTGCTGCAGGCCCAGCAGAGGCCCCCGTCCCGAGCTGAAAGGGAAGAAATGCAGCCTGGATCTGCGATGGGGACAGGGAAGATGGATGCGAAAATAATTGAAACTGTGGCTGTGAAAGAAGAAATGGACATTCAGAGGTCTTTGACGGGAACTGACAGAGAGCAGGAAAGAACAGAGAAAGACTCAGAGCAGGACAGAAAAGAAGACTGTGAGCATAAAGAGACTGTAGACAGGGAAACAGCTGATGAAGGTTTGCCTCCCTCCAAGGGAAGTGAAGATGAGAGTGAGGAGGAGACTGAGGGGCAAAAAGAGCCCCCAGATTCCAACAATAACTCACTGGAGACTCCCCAGGACCGCCAGGATGATTCCATCGACATCCCAGAACTTCCTGCACAGATAGGCCTCACAGATATAGAAACAGGAGTAAGTTGTTATGTTACAGAGGTTTGAATTGAATGCAGAGAAACTATCATTGCATTGTGATTATTGTGTACATCATTGGTAGAAACCTATCACTCTTTTCTCTCAGGCTGAGCCAGTGGAGGAGACCTACTGTTCCGATGAGATTGAAGTAGTTCTGGTAGACACCTCTGGCCCCGGGCCAGTGTCGGCTCACCTGGAGGACAGCGACACAATCAAGATCATCATCACTATGAGCTGTGACCCTCAGACTGCTGCTCAACTGGAGGAGAATGTCAAGCAGAGCCTTCTGGAGAATGCACAGGTAAGAATAATTTTGGATGTCAGTTTGAATGTTGTTCATGAAACACATCCAGTTTTCCCCATTTGTTTCCCTTACAAAGCTGTTAAAATCATCTTATACAGTCTAACAGTATCACATACATGTATGTGTTCTGTATCAGCCTGTTCCAGCTCTTTCTGCTATGTGATGTCTTGATGTCCAAGAATCAGTGTTCTTATGGTTGAATCATCCCATCAAATGTAAATATTCTAGATGTCTTATTTTCTAATGATATACACATTTTCGCGAAATTTGCTTAGACATATTTGGTATCTTTGGAAACTTTGGCATCTCCACTACAATTTGAAATACATTTCTGTGGGTTGGAACAATGTCCAGAGTTTGTAATGACTGGCCTTCCAGCAGGTCATGTAATGTAATGACTACATTGCATATTTTTTATTCTTGCCCCTGCCTTTACCCCTAAAATCTGACGCAGCTTCACACTTGGTTTATTTAAATTACTAAGTTCTGAAATCAGTAAAATGGCTGGTGCAAAATGTAAGATTATGTGATGTGTGTGATATATTTATGTATAGCTATCAGAGTAAAATCCCTGTAGTAAAACAATTGTCTAAATCTACTGCTAAATCCAGATGTCAATGTTCTGTCCTGATGTTTAAGCTCATGTCTCCATGAGTGCTGCCCATGGTAAGATTGTTGATTAGTGTAAATGATGGACATGTTTATGTCTGAAGTGTTGTTACATTTGGAGAATAACTTGTGTGTGTGTGTGTGTGTGTGTGTGTGTGTGTGTGTGTGTGTGTGTGTGTGTGTGTGTGTGTGTGTGTGTGTGTGTGTGTGTGTGTGTGTGTGTGTGTTTCCTACAAGGCTCAGAAGGATGCAGGAGAGTGTCACATCAAGATCCCCGTCATCACCTTTGACTCCCCGGAGAAGGAGAAGCAGGAGGTGGAGGAGGGAGAAGAAGCAGCTGAATCGGAGGACGACCTCACCCCGAAACAGCAACAGACAGCAAGCCAAAGTGAAGAGTTTCACCTGTGTAGAGAAACAACCACTTCTGAGTCCACCACACTGGAGTGTCCAGATCCAGACCAGGAACATCTTGGTCTGCAGCTGACTGACGACAGCACACCGAGCCAGCAGCTGACAAATGATAACAGCTCATCAGGTATCGATGTCCACTCCCACCACGATGACACAGATCCTCTGGATCTTAACGTGGATTCACAGGGTTTCCTGCGTCTGCCGCCAGCTTTGGGCCGCTACGGGCCCGGGGGAAGGACTCACATCCGCGGGCTGAGCATGGACAGTGGGAAAGATGCCGTGCTGCTTTCAGACCGCTCACATAACACAGTATGTTGGCACTTTAGCTCTGTTTCTATTTTTTGTTATCTACAGTATCTCCATCCATCTGTCCATTCATACAAACAAACATCTCTTTATCAGACCACCATGACCAGTTCCAAGTCAGATCTGGAAGCGAAGGAGGGCCAGATTCCCAACGAAACCAACTTCTTGGAGTTTGTTTCCTTGTTGGGGTCCCTCAGTACCAGAGGGGGAGGTGCCAGCACACAGGAAGATAAGGGGCCAGAACGCAAAGAGGACATGGGAGCTGCAGAGGAAGGTGAATCTCGGCATGAGGGTTTGTTCCTTTACCTCCACCGCCTTTATCTACATATTTTATAACATCATAGTTAATGCAGATGTTTATATATAAGTGCACACATGCATGCAATGTCAGCATTGTGTTACGAGCTGCAATAAATTCCTACTGTTGCTCTTGGTGCATGGTCTTATGAGCTATATAAGTTTAAAGATCCATACTAATACTATACTGATCTACTGTAGACAGTGGCGGTTCTAGACCATTTCAAATGGAGGGGCCAGACTGGGGCCACATGCGATTTTGGGGGTACCAAATTTGTGTTACATACCACCAACCCTCCATAGGTTTGGTTCTACAAAACGATACACATATAACAATAAACATAGTATGCTCATTGAGTGTTAACCTGCATTTTATATATCACTGCACATGAATAATATCCCCTCTTTGGGGAAAAAATGTATGAAAATATTTGCCACAGTTGGGAGGGGCCAGAGGGGGGACCTACCTTTATAAAAACAAATTTCTGTTTCTGATATTTTAATAAAATCATTTCCATTGGATCTGCAGAGAATCTGAGTATGACTTCCAGACAAGATGATACGATAACAGAGACCAACACGGACAACAAACCAGAGAGACCCAAACCACCAACCAGTCTGCTTACCGACACACTACAGGCCATAACACCCACACAAATCCCAATAGTCTCTCCTGACAGGTACACATGCCTCAATATAAATATATATATAAATGTGCACACAGCTGTATTCGCTCATCCACACAGGATCTCCAGTTGATTGTGTTTTCTGTCTACAGTCCACAGACAGACAGAGAGAAAGATCCAGACTATGACTCCCTGCCTTCGCAAACCTCTCAGTCAGAGAGCTCCATGTTGCAGGTCATCTGCAGACCAGAGGCTACCAACAAAGAAGACGCCTACACCTTCCATACTGTACACAGTAAGCAGCCACCCTTGAATAGTTAACAGTTATGTTTGTAGTGTTTACATAATCTTTCCATTAGTTCCTGGAAATGTAATGTTGTAACTAAAACGAGTCACTTGCACCTGGTCCCTAATCAGTTTTAGGAGTCTATTTGTGCTGGGACGGTCTGATAATATTTTGATCTTTTGAGCAAATACACAGTATGTGCGGAAGGCTCTACCAGCAGCTGATGGTTTCACTTTTAAAAAATTTCACATTCATTAAATGACATTCTTCCGGAATGGCTCTGAGATGTTCTGGTGTTTAGCTGTTCAGTCTCGGATGCCGGTCTGTAGTGCTAAAAAAAAAATCCCACATAACAGATTTAGCTACTCATCAGCTGGATATGAGTTAGTCTGATAAGTTTTATGTATGTATGTTTGTCTCAACAGGAGACAGACCTCGTAAGCTGTATGCAGAGAGAGCTCTTAACCTCCCACTAGGAGCAGAGCTCATCACTGGCAACATGTGGTACTGCTTCCCTCTCTTCCTTGTCTCTTACTTTACCAGCAACACATGCTCTTTTTTTATTTTTTTTATTTTTTCATCCTGTTTTTGCTTTTCATGCTCTTGTCTACCTGCATGTTCTCTTCCACTGCTTCCATGTACTTAACTTCATCTTCCTTTTTCCATCTCCTCCTAAACTATCATCACTGCCTACGTAATCAGGTTTATTCAACAGATTAACAACAGTCTGTTTTGTGTGTGTGTGTGTGTGTGTGTGTGTGTGTCTTCAGTGACCTACTGTCAACTTCTTCCAACTCAGAGTGCCAGGACGGCATGGTGGGCAGTCACACTGACTGCCCATTCCAGCGACGCATCATCCCTGCACACAGGCTTCGGCCGCGAAGGACGCACCCTGAGATATTCCAGGTTTCCATCTGCTTTCACTTTTCCTTTTTTGTTCTTCATACCAATGATTTACTTAACCTGATTTGCTAAGACTAAAGACAGGACTTGTTTATGAAACTATGACTATGATGTCGGGAGTCTTTCAAATGGTTGTAAAGCTGTTATTTAAAGGTGCCATGTGGGCTTTCCACCACTAGCAGTCCATTAAAGTGCTATGGAGCCATGTTTTTTCGAGCAGGTCATGGTTTTGTTTGTATTTTGTGCGCGCACAGAAGAACCCACGTCACATGCATGCATGCGGGTGACGTGATGCCCAGTTCTCCCGATAGTTTCATGCTATTGCATTTCGTGCCAAGAAATGCAGCCAACAAAGGGGGTGAACAAGAAGGCTGTTTGCAAGCAAGCACAGATGTAAACTATGTATGTTCCAAATTCTTCCAAAAATCAGTTTTGCAAATCTCTCTCGTGTGTGTGATGATGTGTCTTGGTGAGAAATAGTGAAACTGTTTGTTCACAAAACAAAAAAACTCCACAGGTTACATTAACTACATAATTAATATGAATTAATGAAAGACTTAACAAATGAATTCATCAAATAATATATGAAATACAATTGTCAAATTAAAAAAAGATTCATAAATAACAACTTTAAACCAATAAAATCAATAAATATATCAAACATAGATTCATTCTATATAAACAACAACACTGTCAGTACAGTTAAAAAAAAATGCAGGTTTAAAACAAGGGAATTAAAATGCTGATTCCTTTTTCAATTTGCATTTGTACTCGTTAACAGTTGAGTTCATTGGCCAAGTCCCCAGAGAGCAACATAAATGATAATTAAAAAAAACTGCCAAATCGGATTTGTGTTATCTCTCTGTTAAACAGTGGGACAGAAAAAATATTAGTCATTGCTCCTGTTTTAAACAAATGATCACTCCTGAATCAGTGTACATCACTGCTGGATGCAGACCAGCTGGGGGACATACACTGTCTGGATCAGTTGTTGAAGCACACACTCTCTGCTGAATCATTACCACACCACTGTGTCTGTGTGTGTGTGTGTGTGTTTGTGTGTGTGTGGGTTGCACACCGTGAAAAAATATGTTGTTCTGTCTCCTTACAATGATCCTGACTGTGTTTTGAATTACCCTACATGGGAAATCATGTAGTTAGAAAAGTCCTGTTATTATTGCAGTTTAATTCATGTGGGTATAAATTATTTGTGTATGTGTGCGTCAGGAAGAGGACTCTTTGGATGAGTCCTCAGAGACGTCCACTCAGGAGAAACCGACCAGGAAGATTTATTACAAACTCAAACTGTTGCCTGGGAAGTGGATCAACATTTTATATGACCGACTCACGCTGCTTGCCCTTTTGGACAGGTAATAAACAAAAAAAAACCTGCCTTCAAACTCATTCCACTCATTCCACTGTTTGGAAGTCTGGAAATCCAACCTCGTAATCATTTTTCAGCTAGGAAATTCACACTCTGAAAATAGTATTTAGATTTTAGAGCGACAAGAATAACAGTGGCTGTGCTGTAAGATACACATACATACACATACAGTAACTTACTGTATGTGTATCTTACAGCACAGCCCCTTCCATCAATATCACTTAATTGTTGGTCAATTTAGTAATTTCTTGTGACATTTTTTCCAGTTTGATCAATCAGTGTTATGTCTTTTCAGTTTAATCGTCAGTTAACAGTAATTCAATCCATAAATGTCTGTTTGTCATGAATTTTGTGCAGGAATGATGCTCCTCAGTGAGGATATACTGTATGTCTAGTAAGCTGCTGAATGCATCACTGTAACGTGTGTATGCCTCTGTAATGTATGTGATGTTTTTGTATAGAAACCAGGACGTTCTGGAGAATCTAGTTGCAGTCTTCATGGCCTTTCTGGTTTCTTTCCTGGGTTTTTTGCTCCTCAACCACGGCTGCTTCAAAGACTTCTGGGTCTTCCAGTTCTGCCTGGTTATCGCCAGCTGCCAGTATTCCCTACTGAAGGTAAAGAAAATACAAAATCTAAATACAAGCCATGCCATCTAACCATTGCTTTGAGTAGTTTACCTGAATCTTTACTGTTGGACCAAAGTGTGTGATGGTATTGTGATGGTCTAAGGAAAACCATTTCACTATAATAAAACCAACTTGCATTGAGGAATGGATGATGTGTAAACTCAACATGTGTGCCATGCTGACCTATAACATAGATTAAAAGTTAAACTGGCCTCTGACTTGCCAGTTCCTATTTGCCCCTGCTCTCTTTTGAACTAAAGCAATACTGTTTTCATGTTAATTTACAAATGGTGATTACATATTTGCTTCTGTGGTTTTGTTTTCCAGAGTGTTCAACCAGATGCAGCTTCACCAACACATGTGAGTTCAATGTTATTTTCTTACTAAATCTCAGAGGAAATATTAAAGTAGTGGTAGAGTAAAGACAAAACAAACTTCTAAAAAACAGCACATTTGGTTGCATTATAATTACCAATATTTCCATAAAAGTGCAAGACATATGGGCATTCAACCTAATATGACCCAACTTTGTGTTACATTTGTGTTTGTCATCGTGATTACATCAGATGTTGGTATTATCTTGCATTGTCTAGCAGTTAATATCATCCTAACCTGTGCTTGTTCATGTGTGTCTCCAGGGTCACAACCAGCTGGTGGCCTACAGCCGAGCAGCCTACTTCTGCATCTTCTGTGCTCTGATCTGGCTGCTGGAGCAACTGCTGAGGAGGAAAGACCTGCCTGTCTCCACCCTGTACGGAGTCACCATCGTCTGCCATGATGCACTGGGCTTCTTACGTGACCTGCTAGTGGGTAGGGATACATGAAATGTACCAGGAGATACAAACAATACAATTATTTGTTTTATTTCCTGTTCAAAACATTATTTCTTCCTTGACAGGTACTAAGAAATGTCTTTTGTTTTATTCATGAAACAGGTTTTACCTACTGCTTCCCAATCACCTTCCTAGTGGGCCTTTTCCCTCAGATCAACACCTTCACCATCTACCTGCTGGAGCAGATTGACATGCACTTTTTTGGAGGGACAGGTTGGTGAAACTTTCTAATCGATTGATTTCAGTAATGCTTGTGTTCTTGAATCCAGATCCTCAAAGAATGTCAATTTAAAAGTTGTGTTTTCATTGTAAACTGTAAGGCTCTGGTTTGATGCCTGCATGTGTAATCTGTGTAATTTGCATTCAATGTTGCAAATACATTTTCAGGCCCCTTTAGTAAAGGTGAATCTTCTTAGTGATTTAAAAGCCACAAAACTAATACTACAATACATGATTAGCTTTGTGACTCATTGTTTAATACAAGTGCATATATTTTCATCCTTGTGTGTCTCAGCTGCTACGAGTCTCATCTCTGCAGTCTACAGCATCCTACGGAGTCTGATCGCTCTGTCTCTGCTCTACGGTTTCTGCTTCGGAGCTCTCAAGGTACAAAATCAACTGGATATCAAACAAAACAGAGCATAGGTAGGGGATGTGAATATAAAAATAAAAGAAGACAGGCAGTTCAGTTATAAGTAACATGTGGCCAGGCAGTTTCATTGATGGAACTAAGTAGAGCTGCAGCAAAATACAAAGTCTTTCAGAAGCTTTTAAACAGAAAATCTAAAAGCAGCAGACTCTGACTTTGAAGGTACATGATGGTACGATTCACAACGGTGTATGTGTGTACATGTGTGTGTGGTTACAGGAGCCGTGGGATGAGCAGCACACCCCAGCTCTGTTCTCTGGTTTCTGTGGCCTTTTGGTGGTCTTTTCCTACCACCTCAGCCGACAGAGCAGCGACCCCACCATACTACTGTGAGTATCAGTTTCTGTGTGTGTGTGTGTGTGTGTGTGTGTGTGTGTGTGTGTGTGTGTTCTTGTTTAACTATATTTGTGCAGTCCAAAAACCAGGAATACAGTATACTTGTGGGGTCTGGACAGCTTTGTGGGGCCAAAATTCTGGACCCCACAACTTCAAAGGGCTGTTTGAGGGTTAAGACTTGGTTTTAGGATTAGGGTTAGAATTAGGTTATGGTTAGGGTGAGGGTAAGGATTAAGTTTAGGCATTTAGTTGTGATGGTTAAGATTAGGGTAAGGGGCTAGGGAATGCATTATGTCAATGACGGGTCCCCACAAAGATAGTGTGTGCGTGTGTGCGTGCGTGCGTGCGTGCGTGCGTGTGTCTGTGTGTGTTTGCATGCACACACTGGGCCTGGTTGCCATGCACATAATTCTCAATAACCTGTAAATTAAAGATAGGTTAGGTCCATGGAAAAGAGAGCTGAATTCATCAAGGAAATGAAGGCAGATGGTTGATTGTGTTGACTAATTTTCACCCAAAGCTGACTCTCATCTCATCCATAATGTCTCATTTTAACATTTTTATTTACAGATCTCTGGTCAAGTCAAAGATAATGCCCACATTAGTGGAGAGTGAGGAAGAGGAAGAGGAGGAAGATACGGAAAGTAAAGACCCACTGCCAGAGAAACTGCAGAACTCTATGGTAACTAAAGATGATTATGTAGAAATAAACTGATATAATGTGGTTTTGTTCTGTCAGTTATGTTGGTAGTGGAAGATGATGAGTAAGGGTTCAAGTTATTCAGCTTTTCAAGTGTTGATTTGACTACGCTGAGCATTTTATTGTTTTGAATTGCAGCAGCCCAGAGGCAATATTTAGCTCATGTCAGCTCACAACAAGTATCATCAGCAGATCAATACTCATAAACACCATGCACCTGAGTTGTGGAATTCATACATACTGTGTATGAGAGGGCAGAGTGTTTTAAACTCAGTATTGTTGGTGAGATAATAAAACAATGTTTTCTGTCGATCATTGCGTGTGAATACAGGGAATTATGCATCAGAATAAAACAAGCCTCCTGCCGCTTTTTACAGTATTAATGGAGACTGTGAAGCTTTTAAGTCTTCTTGAGCTGCTGCGTCTTTGATCTCTAAAAATTGAAGGCTCAGAACGATTAGACAGAAACAATCTCACACCTAAATGAGTCTGATTAACGAATGCGTTTTCATTCAGTGTGGATTATTAAAGATTGCAGCGTTCCCTCCCTCTTGTGCTCTGCAGAAGGAGATTCTGCTGTCGGATGTAGTCGTGTGCTCTGTTGCCTACATCCTAACCTTCGCCATCACTGCGAGTACTGTGTTTCTGTCTCTCAAGGTGAGATCCTCGATTGTTTCCTCTGTCTATCCCGCTGATTATATCTGTCTTTTACTTTTGATGCTTGTTGCAGTTTGCAGGAATACCAACTCAAGTGTTTTGTATAATTATTCATTTGAATCATGTTTCTTTTGATACACACCAACTTGTATCCAGCCCTTTGTGACCATTGTGCTGTACGCTCTGGCGGGGACGGTGGGCTTTGTAACCCACTACCTGATCCCCCAGCTGAGGAAGCATCACCCTTGGTTGTGGATTTCTCATCCGGTTCTCAAGACCAAGGAGTACCACCAGTTTGAACCCAGAGGTCAGCATGCCTACTGTATATAGACCAGAGTTGTCTGTTAATATTAAAGTATGTAATTACATGGATCGTTAAAAAAAAACAACCAGAGGGCACACACTAACGCCAAGGCCATGCAGTTATCGAAATGTATTATTTGATCAACGTCATATTTTGCATAAATTCAAAATTTGCAATCTCACTGAAATGTTTTCAGTAGTTATTGAGATATTCTGTTTACTAATAGACAAACAAACAAACAAATGTATACTGCTAAAAACATAGCTTCCATGGCAGAAGTAAATAGGATGAAGCTTTTCTTAAAAAATAGCCATCTTGTCATCCATATTATAAGGTATCAGTGTAACGTTCCTTACAGAGAAAAAAAACTTGCTTGTAGAAACCCTGAACTTGTTCTCTCTGTACTCTAGAAAGCTGTGATTCTGATCTGTTTGTGGTATTTTGTTATTCTTGCTTGTGTTACAGAGGACGCTGTGCTGATGTGGTTTGAGCGACTGTACGTGGGGCTCCTGTGCTTTGAGAAGTATGTGGTGTTCCCCGCCATCGTGCTGAGCGCCCTCACTAATGATGGCTTCGCCCTCAGTCACCGCAAGAAGCTGGGAATCCAGTGAGTGGACACAAACAGCCAGTAGGAGATTTCAGGCTGGATGTGGAGGGCATACCATGTTAGCAACATAACCAAAATGCATGCCCCCCTCCCTCTCTATCTCCTATTAGCAGAGACAGTACAGGGGCAGAGGGGTTGTTTAGTTGAATATGTTCTTTATATCTAATCTGCCTGACTAATTGATCCTTTATCTGACTAAGGTTTTTGCAAGTTAGAATCTATGGCCCCGACCTTGGCTCTGAAATATCAGTAGCCTAACAGTATTGATAAATCCACGGCGCTGTCAGTAGTGCTGAAGTAGCAGCCAGATTTGTAATTGCAACTTTTTCTCTGAGTCCCGCCCTTCTGCCAGTTTCTAAACTGTTGTTTATGCCGCCGCCAGCTGTGACGTTCTCCTGACGACAGTCGCTGGACTGAAACTCCTGCGTTCATCCTTCTGTGACCCCAGCTTCCAATTCCTTACCCTGCTCTTCACACTCGTCTTTTTCCACTTTGACTGTCCACACGCCTCTGAGAGCTTCCTGCTGGATTTCTTCATTATGTCTATTGTTTTTGACAAGGTGAGAGGGAGTGTGTGTGTGTGTGTGTGTGTGTGTGTGTGTGTGTGTGTGTGTGTGTGTGTGTGTGTGTGTGTGTGTGTGTGTGTGTGTGTGTGTGTGTGTGTGTGTGTGTGTGTGTTGCACACCATGAAAAATATTTTGTTCTAACCTAATGTGATGTGTATGGGATTACACTGATGTGCATCATGGTCAAGTTGATGGTCAAGTTTATCTAGGCTCTGGCACAAGACTGAACAGAAAAAATGCATTACAAACTTGAAGTGTGGAGTTTAAAAGAAGTGGGTGTTTACTTGTCATGGAGAGTCTGACAAAAAGATGCCATCTAGTTGCATTATGGGATTTGTAGGATCCAGCATTTTGGCAGTTTGTCAGGATGTCTCAGTCTCTGCAACTTAAATTTCTAACATTTTTTTTTGTTTTACTCTGTCTCTGTTGAGTATCTCAACTTTATGGAAGTGCAATACCATATCACAGAGGAGAACTCCTTTAAAAAGGATGAGTAATGACAACTGTCTTTGTCCATTTTACTTTGAATGATGTTTTAAAAATAATTTCTTTTGTAATTATGTGTGTTGACATAGCACAACTCGCTGTTGACAGACACCAAAGTAAGATTATTTTTTGGGCATTTTCGGCTTTTTGATAGGACAGCTGAAGACATGAAAGGGGAGAGGGGGGGGGAATGACATGCAGCAAAGGGCCACAGGTTGGAGTCGAACACGGCCCGCTGCATTGAGGTGCAAACCACTATATATGGGCGCCCACCAAAGTATTTTTTTTTTTTACGAAGAGGTGAACTGAAATATTACTGTCGGAAAACATGAAATATGACATTTTCAACTGAACTGCCTTTTGTTTTGTGTTTTGTCTGTATATGCCACTGACATACTGTACGTATAATAAATAGAATAAATGTATTTTCTATCCCGGCAGTTGCACAGAGGGCTTATTAACATTTATAGTGATGTGGAAGGAACTATAATAGATCACATTAATTCAGTATGCCTTTAACCGATGTTCTTATGAGGTCTGTTTATAGGGGACTGACTGTGTGTTGTTTATGTTTCTGTCTAGATGCGTGAGCTGTTGCTGAAGCTCCATTTCATTCTGGTTTACATCGCTCCCTGGCAGATCGCCTGGGGCAGCGCTTTCCATGCCTTTGCTCAGCCGTTTGCTGTGCCTCGTATCCTTTCTCTAAGACCTGTATGTGTGTCTGAGTGCATCAGTACCTGCTTTTCTTTCCTTTACTGGTGCGTGTGCGTGTTCAGACTCAGCCATGCTGCTGCTCCAGACTCTGCTCACCACCGTTTTCTACACCCCACTGGCTCCCTTCCTGGGAAGTGCCATCTTCATTTCCTCCTATCCACGGCCCATAAAGTTCTGGGAGCGAAACTACAAGTAAGGCTCCGACAGAGTGAGTGAGGACTGAGTTTCCCAAACAGCCTGGAGATGTCCAGACCTCCCAAACTATTAAAAACACATCAATGTCACTGTTGCACTGTGTGACATGTTCCTTTATTACCATGAACATGGGTGCTGTAGTTTATTTTGATTCAATCTCACATACAACAACCTGCTGCTGTGAATACTCACTAGCGGACCAAATGTGTGTATTAATCCGTGGCTGGAAATAGTCCCAAACAAATGCACTTTCATCCTGTTTATAAAAGTAAAAACATATATTTGTGAGCTGTTTTTAAAGAGTTACAGCTTCAGTAGAAATGAATGGGCTTGGCGCTGAGAGCCACAAACAGGGTAGGGAAGTCAGAAAGTACTGAACAATTGGCTAATGACTTATTTTTATATCATTTACTGTATGAGTTTTAACAATAACATAAACATGTTATATACTAAAGGAGAAATCAATCCCAACCTTTAGAGCTGAGCTAGGCAGATTAGCAGATAAACACCCTCCTCCTCTCTCTCTCTCTCTCTCTCTCTCTCTCTCTCTCTGTCTCACTCACACTTACACAACATAACCCCTCTGTTCCCTTTTACTTATTGATGTGAGAGACTGTTTGTACTTCAGCTTGCAGAGAGCATTCCAAAAATACTCCTGCAGCTTCGTTGTGCAAACTTCAGTGATTTGACATGAAGCAGCCTGTGATTATATTTAGACTTTGTCTAAATCTTTGGCTGTCTCGCAACATTACATCATCATCTCTGCTGGACTGAGATCTAGGTGTTTCTGCAGTAGTTGTGCAGGTCGACAATGTGAACCTCCGCCAAACACCAAGACAACATTAAAACAAAAGAATAACACAAGGACAAAAAACTTTGACCCCAGAAAAGTTTAGTTTTAAAATATTTAGTTACACATTTGTCTGATGGCTGTAGAGGTTTTACAACTACAGTGATCTGTATATCGCTTTGAATAGTTTAAGATCTTCAAGAGGAGTAATTCTTTGTGAGAAACTTTACAGTGGTAATACAGTCCACAAATGATTCCAAGAAGATGTATTGTCTAGATCCGCTGTTCTCCACCTGTTTTGAGGGCGCCGTTTTAAAATAAGTTTTGATGTGTAAGCTGTTGTCCCATCAGCTGCAACATTTTATTCACCCTATTTTACATGACGTAAACATGGGAAAGCTTTGTCACATAGCATAAATGATGTTTGGGCTTAACAGTCTATATTTTTAACTGTTTCTTGTCTCCCATCTCTTGCAGCACAAAGCGTATTGACAACTCTAACAGCAGACTGGTGTCCCAAGTGGATAAAGAGACAGGTGAGTTCCTTTAAACTAGGCTTACAGGTTGCATCTATTTTTTATTTCTGTCCTCTCAAAGTCATATCTGAAAGATCAATTTTGAAGCTGTTGAATAAATTAGGTTCAGGTTTTGTAGTTCTTGTTATTATTTGTAGCCAAATGTTGTCTCCTTTTTTGCACCCTCTTCCTCTCCCAGGGTGTGATGATAGCAACCTAAACTCCATCTTTTACGAGTACCTGACTCGCTCGCTGCAGCACTCCCTTTGTGGCGACCTTATGCTGGGCCGATGGGGCAACTACAGCGCCGGAGACTGTTTCATTCTGGCTTCTGACTACCTCAATGCCCTGGTCCACCTTATCGAGATTGGCAACGGGTTGGTCACTTTCCAGCTGAGGGGTCTGGAGTTCAGAGGTACAGTTTGACCGCCTTCATACCTCTCTTCCATTCTCTATCTGTCTCTCTGAATGAATGACAAGTTAACTCGCTGTCTTACCTCCTCCTCTCCCCATCCTAGGTACATACTGCCAGCAGAGAGAGGTGGAGGCCATCACAGAGGGCGTGGAGGAAGACGATGCGTGCTGCTGCTGCGAACCAGGTCACTTGCCCCACCTACTGTCGTGCAACGCGGCCTTCAACCTGCGCTGGCTGGCCTGGGAGGTGACTGCCACCAAGTACCTGCTGGAGGGTTACAGCATCAGTGAGAACAATGCCGCCACAATGCTACAAGTGTACGATCTCCGAAAACTACTCATCACCTACTACCTGAAGGTACGTTTCATTTGTGCAAATCTGTTTATGTATGTGCATTTTACAGAAGTTGTTGTGCAGTTATATGACTGTAGTTAGAATCGGTTTGCAAAAAGCTTTGCCTCTTTACTAGGTAACTGGGCAGCATATTGATATTCATCATTTGTCCATCATAGGTACTGTATATTAAACATTGTACTTTATTTTCAATGTTTTGAATCTTGATACACAATTTTGTTGTCGAAATTAAAACAAAGTCGTTACTCACTCGGAGGAAAGTTTTTAAAGTTCTGGAGCATGTCTTATTTTGTAATCCTATTTGGTATTTTGCCTATTTCCACAAAACATTACTACTGAAAAATTCCAGCTGAAAATTAATGTATTAGTAAGCGTCTCATGATTATGCCAGTATGTCCAGTGTGAAAATGATGACGTGGCTTCTAATCTTTGCCACAGATATTGCGCTATACAGTATTATTGGTATGAGAGTGTCGATATTTAACTTTTTACACGATATTTATAAATAAGTTCTACTATCTCTTCTATTTTAGCATTCTGCTGTTTCCATATTTGGGTCTTTTAAATGGCTGCAGCTGTTGGTGGCAGACTAGTATACACACTAGTGGTAATATAGCCTAGATCAAGAAATCGGCTCATTTGAAGGTGGAAAGATGTCTTTTGTCTGTTTTCTAACCAAGTTTTATGTAGACGTAAAGACACATTTTCACACCAATACTATACTGCAACAAGTGATCACTCAGCCCAGAGAAACCCGGGATCATTATTACTGTACAGATTTTAAGCATGTCAGAACATCCAAGCATACTTCATGTGATCTGCTGAGATCCTGTTATCTTTTTTTGTGTGTATTTAAGCTACTATTTTATTACACTGATTATACTGAGTCACTGGTATTGGTAAGGTACCTACAGTAGTACAGCTTTAATAAGGCATTTGAATTAATCCCGCTAAATGCTTTAAAATCAAAAATGAAATAATTAGAGGCAGTTTGATTTAGATGTCAATGTTTTTTTAAATTGAACTGGTTACTCTTTTCATTTCTATTTTGAAAGGTAAATTGCCTTTGCTTGTTGGTAAGTTTCTTGTGTTTTATGTATGCTGCTGCCTGTCTTGGTCAAGTCTCCTTTGAAAAAGAGATTCTTAATCTCAATAAGACTCTTGTGGTTACATAAAGCTTAAACAGAAAATGAACTTCTGATTCACCCTCTCTTCATTGGCGGACTGAAAATTGAATATTCCACTTGTCTCAACGTGCCCTTGAAGATTTACCTGCCAAAAGTTAAACTGTTAAATTGATCAACCAGAATCTTATGCATTAATCATTGCTACAAATGGCAGCTTGCCAATAGTAACTCCAGATGTGGTCAGCAGCTACAACAAACAAGTCATTTCTTTCTCTTGTGCTTTCCCTGTGCTTCATATTTTGCTTTTGTCTTGTCCTTCCCTCTCAGAGTATTATCTACTACCTGGTCCACTCTCCCAAATTGTCCACCTGGCTCAAAGATGCCACTGTCCAGGAGGCGCTGCTGTCCTACACTAAGTGGCACCACATTGAGCGCGACCCTCAGGTCTTTAGTGTGAAGATCGATGAAGACTACGTGCATTGCCTGCAGGGGGTGACGCGGGCCAGCTTCTGCAACGTCTACCTGGAGTGGATCCAGCACTGTGCTGGAAAGATGGAGACGGTACATCACTTAAAGATTATTCTATCAAACTTCATCATGGGTTAGAACAGCCAGTGTAACAACAGCTTTTTTCTCACTTGATGGATTTCTAGTTTAGTCTTTAAAAAATCAGAAAATAGTGAAAAATGCCCATCAAAATCTCCCAGAGCCCAAGTTGACGTATTCAAATAGCTTATTTTCTCTTACCAAGAGTCCAAAACCTAAAAAACTCAGTTTACTCTCATAGAAAACCAACAAATATTCACATTTAAGAAGATGGAACCAGTGAATGTATGACATTGTTTCGTAACAAATGGCGTACATTATTAAACGATCATGAAAACATTTCTAATTTATTTTCTGGTGATCGACTAACTATTTTTTTTAAATCAGTAATGTGAAATGAGTAAAAGGAAAGCAAAAGTTGCTTAACAGAGAAAATTAAACTCCAATTAAAGTTGCAAACTCACACAACTCTTGTCATCCTTTTCTCATGAATACAACAGCAACACAGCATTTGGGCAGAATGTATATTTATTTTGTCCTTTATGCCAGTCTGGTCATGTTTGCCCTTTTTTTGTGTTTTTGTCCAGCCTGTGGACAGTGATGAAGACTCACCTTTGGTGACTCTGTCTTACGCTCTCTCCGTCCTGGGGAGGAGATCCCTCGGAACGGCATCACACAACATGTCCAACAGGTAAACTTTGTTCAAGTCAAAGAGCAACTCAAATAGATGAATACATTCCCTGTAACTACTCTCTGAATTGACTCGTGTGGGAAGATCATGGGGACGCTTACAATGGGGGTCCCATTGTGTCTCGACATGTATGTTTTATGCAGAAATTCAAAAATTTTCTTTTTCAGGAGACAACCATAGGGACCCTGAGCATGATATAGCAATGCATATAATGAAAATGCAATATAGTCAATTAATCTAAAATTACAGGAAAATCTAGCATTAAGCGGGGTTTTTTTCAGCATCAAGGATCAAGTTTACTGGTTGCAATTGTGCTGAAAAATATATCAGTAGCAGTAGATATTTACCTGCAGTTTGACAGATACACCAGAGGGGGGCATTAGCAGCTAAACCTTTAACCATACACATAATTCAAACAGATTTATGTCACTGCACTTGTGACTTTTTGTCTTTGTGTGGTTTATAGTCTAAAAATATTTCATAGTTTCATAATCCTCCCCCCCCCCCCTCCTTCTCTCTCTCTCTCTCTCTCTCTCTCTCTCTCTCTCTCTCTCTCTCTCTCTCTCCATCATATTTTCCCCCACAAACCTCTGCCTTCTACAACAAAGTCTGGAATCATTTCTGTACGGTTTCAACACCCTGTTTAAAGGCGACTTCCGCATCGCCACCAAAGACGAGTGGGTTTTTGCTGATCTTGACCTCCTGCAGAAGGTGGTGGCTCCTGCAGTTAGAATGAGCCTCAAACTGCATCAGGTAACGTGCACTGTGCTTTTAAATGGCTGCTGCTGTATCCCTGGGCTTGTCAACCTGTTTTTAATAATTCTACTCAGACATTTGTGCATCATTTACAACTTCAATTTTTTTCTTTTTCTAATAATATCTTCACGATGGCCATTTCTCATCCTTGGAGAAGACATTTTCCCTAATATCTGATCGAAATTGTACAGTGCTTCATCATGCCTTTCCTGCCCTTTTAGGATCACTTCACCTGTCTGGAGGAGACCGAGGAGGCCTCTGTCTTGTACGAAGCCATCACAAACTACCGCAGCAGCCTGGTCATCTGCCACGAGAGCGACCCCGCTTGGCGTAAGGCGGTGCTATCCAGCCGCGAAACGCTGCTCACACTGAGGCACATGATCGATGATGGCACGGACGAGTATAAGATCATCATGCTGTACAAACGCCACCTCAGCTTCAAGGTCATCAAGGTAAGAGGGTGTCGGTGGTGTGAGAAGTGTTTAATTTTTCAGAGTCAGACAATGTTACGCAAAGTGAATGGATAAGAAATGTATAAACCATGACAAACATCCTACCTATAACAACTAAGACAAGGTTTTGAAATTCATGCGAGAGGTGTATTACCAAACAACCATCACAATCACTTTTCTATCTGTATGGCTGAGCACAAATATGAACACAAACATTAATGGCCATATCTTGCCCACGCAGCGCAAAGCCCGACGAATGTGTCTTTGCTAGTTTAAGACCAACGCAGTTGTCAATTTCCCATCCAGCGCCTGCGTCGTTTAAGTAGCAAATGCATCTGCACCCATCTTTGCGCCCATGGGCTTGCTGGTCTTACAGGGAGGTGTGTTCAGGTGAATTCTTGGCGTATTGCTTTCTTGAGGCAGTGGGAAGTGAACGCGCCATTGACAAACAAAACCTGGTCTAAAGTCAATAGCGCAGCATTTCATTGTTATTTTAACAGCAAATTAGTAAAATGTGCCTAGGCTTATGCACAGCGCCACACACTATGCTTGTTACACACACACAGGGAAGCGCAGCAGCACACAAACATGCAAAAGATTACAAATAAAAATATTACGGTGCAAATCCGCCATCATAATAGCAATGCACCAAGGTACCAATGCGCCTGGCTTTTAAAGGGAATGGGAGATGACATTCTGATTGGTTTATTGCATGTTAAGCCCAAAACACACCTATGAATTAATGAAGACACTAAGTACAACCCTTTTGAACCATGCACCCGGCGCACGGACCCTTTTTTCCGCCGTCAAACTAGCAGAAGTGGATTTGGACACGCCCTAAACGCACCTGCGCCATGCGCTTCACGCCGTGCGCTTAGATCCTTAAAATACGGCCCTATATATATGATCACAAGTGTGCTGTGTGATGTGAAACTGCAACCCATTTCAGCTAAATGTATCAAGATAGTAGGTCTGAGTAGTGACTGTGTCGCAGGACAAGATTTGAATGAATGTGAAGCAGGGTGTGTCTCCTGAAAAGTGCAGACTTGCAAAGTTTTTATTAACCTATTGCACAAAATGACCACAACAGTGCTTAATCAATATGTTTGACTCTAAGTGCTAAGTGCTCAAATTTCCACATAACTCTCAGTACTTAAACTATACTGTTGAACATAAAAGGAGTAGTCCGACATTTTGGGAAATCAATACCACTCACATACAGTATCTCTCACTAAATATGAAGCTACTTCCAGCAGCCAGATAACTTAGGTTAGCACAAAGATTGAAAACAGCTAACCTGGCTGTGTCCAAAATCCACCTAGGTCATCATATTTTAAAGTGAGTCGAGAAGCCGTGAGTAGTGTGGGATACCAGTCTAGACACTGGCTGAGATCTGGATGAATGAAACGAGAATGAAACAAGAAGCGAGCTCTGGTTATCTCAGACCTGGACGCTGGAAATGATAAACTGGCTGAAATTATGCTAAGCTTCAATTCCCAAAATGTCAAGCTATTCCTTTAAGTACATTTTTATCTGTGTGGGTTTAAATAGGGTTGTTGAGCAGTTTTTTTTTGACTCTGCAGTTACTTTGTTAAGTGCACTCATTTCCATCTAATCCTCTGCAACATTAAGTTTCAGCTGTTCAGTGATGGAAGGATGATGCTAAAACTAAAACATCCTCTCTTTTGGATGAAGCTGAAAAAGCTAATGACTAAATGGTTCTATTTGGTTCCAGGTTATACAGCATAGTACCTCTTCAATTCCCGTACATGCTATCATATCTGTGCCAAAGAACAGGTAATGCCATTGCCACTGTTTCTTTTTGCCGATGGAGGATGATCTGATGTCTCTCTGCAGATCAATAAGGAGTGTGTGCGAGGTCTGTGGGCAGGCCAGCAGCAGGAGTTGGTGTTTTTACGCAACCGAAACCCAGAACGCGGCAGCATCCAGAACTCAAAGCAGGCGCTGAGGAACATGGTGAACTCATCCTGCGACCAGCCGCTGGGCTACCCCATGTATGTGTCTTTCACAGCTATGCTTAGACCAGATATGTCGAGCATGAAACTAACATCACAAGGTTTTAGGATTGAATTGAAAGTTAGTATTAATGATAATGTTGTTGCTCACTTCACCTTTGCGGAATGCATGTTTTTGAAATTTGAAAAATATGTATTGTCTTTACAGTTTTGTCAATGTGCAAGTGTGCCTTTTGCTGATAGTATGACATTTATTGTATTATCTTTTAGGTATGTGTCACCGCTAACAACATCGTACGCAGGAACACACCGTACACTCCGCAGCATCGGAGGAGGCGCTTTAAGCTTCGACGTCATTCGATCCTGGCTCTGCTCTAAATGGTTACGGTCGGTTTAGAATAAATACATTTGTGCATATTTAAAAACATACATTATTTTCCCACCTCAGTCAAAAGTGCAGTTTTTTCTTCCTCCCCCAAAACTCTCCCTGTGTGCTCTTCAATTAACATTCTTCACATGCTGAAGTCCCTCATTATTTTTTATTTAGTACAGTCTGGTGGGTAAAAAAAGATGATGCTGCCTGTAACTATAAGCTTCAGCAGCTCTGAGGGTCCTTGTTTACTCTGGATAAGAGGCTCAGTTGAATTCATTTGGCATGATTTAGAGTTCACACTTACGGTGAAAAACCTACGTGCTTCTTACAGACTCAAAGGTCATATGTAATCACTTTCAGCTGAGAACTTTTGCTCAGAATTTCCTTCATCTAAGATGTATAACGGTTTACATAATATAATTCCAAGAGAGATTATTTTAATGTTGGAGTCGCTAAATAACTATTTCAGACACTGTTGCAAAGTAGGGTGTATTAGGTTGATTACCTGCAGCATTCTCCAGCATACAACGTAATGTACAGTTTGTCCATCACATCTGCAGTGGTTAGTTTTAATGTGTGACTGCTCTTCAGTTCAAAATCAAGTTTATAAGCAATTCTCATAAAATTAGGAAAAGTCATGAAGTATCAGGGATAAACAACATTAAGAATGTTTTTGTGTTTGACACATGAGATGATAGTAACTCCATAAGTGTCACGTATTCAGCTGGTTGTATTTGGTGTAAATCACTCTAGATAAGGTGCAATCCTCAACGTAATGCTGAGAGAGTACTTCTCTGTGGACTTACCGATAGTTTAGTGATTAGATTAGTGGAAGTCAGTGCTGGAGACTTCTTCGCCAACTTAATGCAGTTTTAAATTCATGCACAGGGACAGTGTGAGTGGATTGCAAAATTGGAGGGCAGCCAAAAGCTTTGATTTATGTTGCTCCTTCCTTTTATTGTATTGGCTCTGCTTTAACCTCTGCAGGTCAGCTAATGGTGTGTGTGTGTGTGTGTGTGTGTGTGTGTGTGTGTGTGTGTGTGTGTGTGTGTGTGTGTGTGTGTGTGTGTGTGTGTGTGTGTGTGTGTGTGTGTGTGTGTGTGTGTGTGTGTGTGTGTGGCTTGTTTAACTATATTCGTGGGGTCCAAAAACGGGACTCCACTATACTTGTGGGGTCCCGACAGCTTTGTGGGGCCAAAATGCTGGACCCCACAAGTTTAAAGGGCTGTTTGAGGGTACAGACTTGGTTGTAGGATTAGGGATATAATTAGGTTATGTTTAGGGTAAGGGTAAGGGTTACGGCTAGGCATTTAGTTGTGATGGTTAAGGTTAGAGTAAGGGGCTAGGGAATGCATTATGTCAATGACGGGTCCCCACAAAGATAGTGCCACAAACCTGTGTGTGTGTGTGTGTGTGTGTGTGTGTGTGTGTGTGTGTGTGTGTGTGTGTGTGTGTGTGTGTGTGTGTGTGTGTGTGTGTGTGTGTGTGTGTGTGTGTGTGTGTGTGTGTGTGTGTGTAGAGTTTTTCCTGCATAGAGAATTCTTTGGCGCACCCCAAAGAGGTTTCTTCCAGCAGTCAACTCCTCTTATCCACAGCCGCTATATTTTTTTTAAACATGCAGCTTTCGCTGATAAGCAAGCTGCTGCATTGTTTTGACTGGACCTGAACGCTCCGCTGTGAAGCTAGCACTAAGGGATCTCAGTTTTACCATCCTTTTTTCCCCCCTTCACATAAATAAATTTCCGCCATAAATTGGTACATAAAATGTATCAGAATGCAGAAAATTAAGTGTTTGATGCTTACTCAAAAAGACTCCCAGCTTAATGTGTCCACCCAAAGGCCCATTCTGTGCCAGGAAAAACTCTGGTATGTGTGTCTGTCTTTGTGTCTCTCTCTTAAACTTCTTAGAGGGTAAATGTTCCTTCCAGATTAGATTAGTGTGTTAATCCTGTTTCATCGGCATTGAGTTAAAGGTGTTTTCTTGATTTCAGTAAGTAGCCAGGGAGATGGTCTGTGCCTCGTCAGCTAGAAGACATTTAACTAATTGAAATGGATGGCTGCCCTAGTGTGTGTCACATATGCTAGCACAGTTACGTAACATCTCTCTGAGCGAAGGTTTATATGTGTGTGTGTGTGTGTGTGTGTGTGTGTGTGTGGTTAACCAGCTGGAATAGTCAAGCCTTGCTAAATTTTTGATGGCCCTTTGCCAGTCTGTGTCCCTTGCACTGATGTGGACATGAATAAATAAATTAGAGCTGTGCGCTTGTGTGTTCTGCAGGGTGCGTAAGGACAACCTCACCAGCTGCAACAGTGGTGTGAACATGGAGGATGTGGACTGCGGTGCGGGTGGTTCGTCCTCGCTGAGCAACAACCGCCCGTCCTCCGTCACGTCCAACAGCCTGAGCCTCTACCAGCACAGAGCCAGGACGACACACAGCCGCAGACACCACAACGCAGGTACTCACAGACACACACACACACACACACACACACACACACACACACATACACTCGTGTCTCACTAGCCGTGGAAAATCTCTATTGACTACCTTGATTACCGAGTCCCTTACTGGAACATTAACCAGAATTGAAAATCGTAAAATAAAGTCCAAATAAAACATCAAAATAAAAGTTAACTTGTGCAGAGCAGCTTTTGGTTCACACAATTCTAAGTGGGCTGCCAGTCTTGGATATAAACAAGGGTAAATACACACACCACAAAGCAGATACATAGGTATTATAATATATGCAAGGGTAGTTTTGGGTGTATTTATTTGTTTCTGAATAGTTTTCCATTTTTATTTACCTTAAAAATGAGACTATGTAATTTTTTAAGGTCATAATGATGCATTCTTCTATATAGACGCTAGCTTATATTGGCTAATGTTAGCAACCTTAAGATAGATATAGCTGTGTAACTGACTTAATGACTCTTCTCTACTTGTGCTACTGTACTGCTACTGTTTGGTTTTTAATGTAGAAAATCATTTTGTTTCACTTTTACATTTTTTTTAAAGGATAAGTCAGGTGCTATTCTATATTTTTCTTATTGTCAACAAATCCAATTACCAAAAACACCAAAACACCAAAACAAGTTCCTTCCCGAGGCTATTTTGCAGCGGCACCGTGTCTCTGCCCGGTGCTTAGCACCGCCCAAGACGATTGTGATTGGTTTAAAGAAATGCCATTAAACCAAAGCACATTTTTCTCACATCCCGGAAAGCTGTATGGACTAGCCAGACCCTCCTCTGCAGCGCTTTGAAGGAAAGTCTAGCAAATCGAGACTAGGTTGTACACAATAAAAACATTGTGGTAGTTCAGTCAGGTTGTTTTTTTATTTTTAATTCCAGATTATAAAAGTGTGTAATTCTTTGTGTTCATGTTTGTGTTTCTGCAGCCAGGAGAGAATACCGCAGTCGGTCAGTGCAGCCTCAGAGTCAGCGTCCCCCCGTCAGCAGCCAATCAGGACCCATTCTGGAATCAGGCTCCAACCACGGGCTTGTCCAGCGTCTGTCCAACAGTCAGCTGTCCTTTAACACTTCCATAGCTTCTATATTCTCCCAGGTAATCTCACACACACACACACACACACACACACACACACACACACACACACACACACAATGCTTATTATCCATCCTTGCTATAGTGTGCCTTTTACGAGGAGAATAAAGCAATTAAGAGGATGTTTCTCTCTCCCTTCAGGTCCCTCGTCTCTCAGGAGCAGGTGGGATCAGCTCGCAGCTCCAGGCAGCACAGCATCAGCAGCGCTCCAGCCAGGTATGAGCTTATTACACTTCTATACATCCACACTTTTACTACAACACATGGTTGACAGATGAACATCTCATGACTGACAAGTTTGGTCATACTGCACTTCTTGGATGCACACACACACAAAAAGCATGTAAGAAAAGATCTAAGATTAATATCAAATATAAAAAGACTTCAGGTACCACATACAAATGGTAATATTCACATGGAATTAAAAAACTGTATGCAACATATTCAAATTAAAGAAGGTCTAGGAAAGACTAGCCCTGATGACCGTGTTCTTTTGACTTAAACCCTTGAACCCTCTTAAACTTAAGTATCTAGAACACATACAGTTCCTTTTACTTTAAATAACTATAAATGGAGTGCCGGCCTGAGACATGTAGTGACTGTATTTATAAGCATAATAATAAAGGGAGTGAAAAGCCTCTGGATCAAGACGAGGAGTCAGAAAGTTGCTTCGACTTGTACACTATATACTATATACATACAGTATATAGTCCTTTAGAGGAAGTGAAATGTGTGAACTAAAGTTGCCAGTGTTGCAATGACAAGATTTTCATGCCACAGCGGCAATTCTGTATGATAAAGTACTGTCATGTTTAGCAGTAAAACTCCTGAATTACACTGCACTTGTGTTTGTGCAAACATTAAGTGAGTTGATGTTATTCCCACTACTTACTTTAAAAACTCATCCAAGAAACTATTTTGCAGCTGATGGCCGAAGCGTCTGATTATAGTGTATTAGTGACTACAAGTTATTCTTAGACACAGCCTGCTATCTCTGATGATTGTTTGTGCATGAGCATGTTTGTGTTTTGTACTACCATGTACCACCTTAGGGTTTACTGTACACCACTATATGCTTTCCCCAGGTTTCCTCGTCTTCGTCCACTCTCAGCTTGCTGTTTGGGAAGCGTAGTTTCTCCAGTGGCCTGGTTATCTCTGGGCTGTCTGCTGCTGAAGGGGGCAACACCACGGATACACAGTCCTCGTCCAGCGTCAACATCGCCATGGGGCCCTCGCACAGGTCCAGCAGCAGAGCCACACAGGTAATTTAACAAATCAACAGGTAGACATGCAAAGTTCCTGCCTCTTTATACACAGGCTGTACCCTCCTCATACAGAATGTGGTCCTCTCATTACAACAGGGCCTTTGCTCAGGCCAGCAGGAGGATATACAGAACTTCAGAATGTAAAGACATGAGAGTGGTATTGATTGTCCCATCTAACAGCAAGAAAGCAAATATGCGTATATCCCAAAATGTGGAACTTTGCCTTTAGTAAGTGACCATGACATTGAATATAAGCACATTCATGCTTCCCAGTGAAATAACTCTGGGGAGCATGAAGCCAAAATGTCAGTGTTGCACACATTACTGTAGCTTATAATCACATAGGCAGAGGGGATGAACTGGACATATTTACATTTCTAGCCTTACCACTGGTCAAAATGTATTTATTTTACACACACATAAGACTGCATAAAATCCAGATCATTAAAAAATAGGGAATGTGTCAGGAGAGGTCAAGAAGCCCCATGCTTATTTATACAACGGACCTCCCCTAACTAAGGAGAAAAAAACTAACAATAACAAAAAAGAATGTGATGAAAAAACAAACAAAATTACAACAAAAAGCACACAAAATGAGCAGAAAACTAACCAGTCAGTAGACAACAATCCAATTAAAACAAAGAAACACATGAAACATTATATGGGCAAAAAGAAGAGAAATGATTAGACATCATGAATTAAATGTGATGACAATTTCCTTTTAAAATGTCCTAAAGATAAGGAGCTTTGATAACATTTACTTTGGTGTTCCATATCTGTACACCATAATAAATAAATGCTTCATGAACATCAAAATAATACTGTCGTGACTTGTCAGTTACTTGTTCCCTCCAACACTTATAATTAAGAGGTGTAACCAATGTTGCAGCCTCTAGGGGCCACCGGCGAAGCATTTATACTTTAAATTCATGTCAACACATGCCACCTGAATCTCATTCATGGCATGGTCTGAAAATCTTAGCGGTAAATTTCAGAGAGGATAAGCTGGAAAGTGAGTTTTAAAAACCAGTAAAGCAAAAGTATTTATTAACAATGTTTTTTTTACTGTAGGAAAATAAAACACATACTCACTGCTCTTTTAGTTTGACGTGGGATACAAAATGGTGTAAGTACATTACAGGCTATAAACAAAGAATATTTCTCTAATGGGCCTGTTCCTTGCCTCCTCTCTTTCTCAGTGGACATCAGAACCGTATGAAAGTATAGACGCAACTTACTCCAACGCAGCCATCACGGTGAAAGACAGTGTGCAGTCAGGTGACCGAAGCTGTAGCCAGGGATTAGACGAGACCCAGGAGGACTCAGCATCTGTCTCAAAAACTCCAGAGGTGACAGATCAAAAGACTGTCTGAGAGAGAGCGTGAGAGAGCACACACACACACACACACACACACACACACACACACACACACACACACACACACACACACACACACACACTAACACATATGAGAGTGCCCATACTCATGCCCATATACAGAGAGGACTGTATGAAAAGTTACACATATACACAAACATACAGACGATTGTATGAGAGAGCATCCATGCACACAAACCTGCCTCCTCTCCTGTCCTCAGCATGTGGTCTCACCTTGTTGTCTGAATGTAAACAAGTCTGAAAACATGATCTTGGATCCGGTTGATGAAATAAAGATGTTTTTAAATGAAGCTGCCTTTTCTTTCTACCTCTAGTCATGTCACCCATGTTTTTCAATGTGTTATTATTAGAGAGGTTACACTCATGTTAGGACAATGCCTTATTGTTAATTTGATTTCTCAAGGCACCATAGAAGAAGTGTTACCTGCATTGTTTTACCCACTCTACAAAAATGCCAAACATCCCCGTTTTACTTCAAATCATCCTATATCATTTCAAAAGATACAAAGCAAAAACCCTCCAAGGTACTTTCTGTCTAACAAAAAAAGACTGTATGTGTTTCCAGGAACTTTCCAGGATGATGCATATATATTGTTTGAGGCCAGCATGTGATCCCTGAGACCATTTAGCCTGTAGTCAGCAATCTGAGCTCCACACTTCTCCCCAAGGCAAAGGAAACACTGTTGTGGACTACTTGACAGTATATACTTGTGATGAGTAGTTTTACACTGTGGTTGACTGAAACTTAAAAACAAATAGATATCGTAGAGGACTGTGATGACTAAATGTCTGTAGAATTAGGCCTGGTGTTTATGTTAACATTTACAATTAAAAACGTACACATGGTAGATATTTTATGAGCTTCCAGTATTTTCAATTTGTCTAAATTTGACTATGTTAAGGCCAACAAAATAAGAAATAAGTAAAGGTTCCTCCCCAATCATTTATAGTTACTTGCAGAAAGCAAGTAACTGAATAAATAAAATATGAAAATCCAAATACTTGAAAAAAAAAATCCATTGAATCATTTTCAAATCAAGGTTTTATCCTCTGGGGACCATGGATGTCTGTACAAAATTATCTGCCAATCATCAGATAGTTGTGGAGATATTTCAGCCGGGGGAATAGTGGTGGACCGATCAAACAGCAGACCAGTACTGCCATCCATAGAGCTACCTTTTCATAGCATAAAACTATTTTCGGCTGATGAAAGTGCTAAGGAAATGTGGATACCTTTCTATTTGTAGAGTTGCAAGCGTCTTAAAATTGAATAATGCACCCTCACAGTACAATGTTTACCTAAACTGCGTACAGAATCTACAGTGGTATCTGCTGGTTATCTCCCACACTTCCAGTCAAAGAAAGACACAGACACATTTGGAAAAAATCTATTTAGTATTTATTGTAAGTTTGTTACATTTAAATTAATTTCTCTAGCAGCACTATTTAAATACACATATTCAAGGGCAGTTACCATAGATTGGAGTTTTCTCTTAATGTAAGATGTCATTGTGTAAACACAGATAGAGACTGAATCAGATCAAAATGTACCACAACTGAACACGCATGACGGTGACTAATGTGTAAAGTTAAAGGCTGATGAACAACATTTTGTGTCTTTTGAGATAAAAGAAAAAACAATGACTGAAATAAACCTGCTGTTAAAATAAATTAAGATAACAAAACAAATTAAAAAATAGTAAATAGTGTGACAGTTACAATTTCAGTTGGATCTGATATGGTTGCTTGTAATCCACATCAGTCATGCTTCAAAACGTTCAGTTCCTGTTTACAAAGTTTTCAGGTCTGTTGGTTACATGTCATTGATTATATGTGGATGATTCAGAAGGATGACACAACAACCCACGACAGCAACGTGAAAAGACAAATAGCAAAATGTGTTTTGTGAGGAAAATTTTATATTCTAACAATTCCTTTGACCCCCTTTACATTGAAACAAAAGGTAGATTATAATGTTGGCACATTTTATTCAGCAAAGCTGCATTATTGTACTTCCTGGGACAGTTACCTTGACCAGTGTGTCAGGCAAATTCAACCTTTTTTTTTTTTTAAAGAATAGTTTGACATTTGGCAAATACAATTATTCACTTTACTTTCAGAGTTAGATTAGAAGACATGAACAGCAGCCGGTTAGCTTAGCAACATTTTTCTGGGGCCTTTATGGAGGCATCTGACACAAAATCCCACATAAAAGTAATTGTTGTTTTTACACTTTGTTTTTGTACACATTAAACAAAGAAGGTACAATTAGTGATCTGTATAGGTGGAAAGAGCCAGGATAGCAGTTTCATCCATTTAGCTAGCTAATCCTAGCTATGCTAAACTAAGCTAACCGTCTGCTGGCTGTAGTTTCATAGTTAGCGCACATCAATATAGAGAGTGGTATTGATCTTCTCATCTAACTCTTGGCAAGAAATTTGTATTTTACAATTCCACAATTGTACACAGCTACTGTAAAATTTGTTAACCAAGTTAAGTCTTAAGGAAGAAAAAAAATCCATATTTTCTAAACTAGTCTTGGGTGTAAATGTTTCTTTAGTCTTGATTCTACTGTCCTTTTACAATTAAAAGTCACATCTGTAGTGTAGTATCATGCAGAGAATTGGCACCATCAACATAATGAAATGTTTCTCACAATGTACAAATTCCTTAATGCTGGGTTAAATTTGTACCAGATGTCTCAAAGTACAAATTCACATCCCTAGAAGATAAGGCTGGATGAGACGAGCCCCTTCTGTGATATTCTACAACAGAGGATAGATGTTTTATCAAGGTTGGACAACTAAGATAGGAACATCTTTTTTACATAATGCTACAGTTAAGGGATTCCTGCATCTCAGGGTGCTTTAGACAGCGACTGCTGATCAAGGATCAATGATCAGTTTCCTTTGAAAAAAACTTTTAAAAAAAGTAATGTGAAAAGCAGTCAGATCCTTGATCACAACCCTGAAGGTTAGGGACACAGTGCTCTGAGATGTTTGAGGAAGTTGCACAATCTATTGAACTTGTGAGCTTTCTGGCTTCTGTTTGAAGCTGCACTGTCATTTTCTCATCTCAACATTTTAAATCTGAAACACTGAGGTCATATTTGCTTTGTGTGGCAAGGTAATAAATAATACATTTCACTCCACACTACCTTGCTGACTATTAGTGAGCACAATGATAAGATTGAACCTGCCTTGATGTAAATAATAATAAAACAGACAGGATCTCAGTCATAATCAAACGTTGTCAAGCAATCAGTGAAAAATAGAAAAAAGTTGAGCTCAACTGACAAAATGTGTTGATTAAAAAGCCCCCTGCACTAGCATTGTCCTGGTAAAATTACTCTGCAAGTCATGCATGTGGAACCAACCAGTCTATATTTGTTAATACAAAGAGGGTCACTTAGTCATTCTGGCAATTCATGAGACACTCGAAACAAGAATTAAGAACCCATAACTGTCAATATTATTAGTGAAACATACTAGAAGAAAGATATGAACCTCTCAAAAGAGTTTGTGATGTTTTTAATCGTCTGCATACTGCAGTACTTAAATACATACTCATACAGTATCGTTTATAGCAAATAACTGAATTATTTCATTTATTTAGCAAAAAGCATGCAAATAGAAAAAAATGTCACTTCTTTTAATCGCATAAAGTGACAGTAAAATTCTTTTTATTTTCACCTGTGGATCATCTTTCGCTGACTGTGATCTATCTACAAAGGCATGACAAAAAACAAGAGGCTTAGGCATCTAAATCAATAAAGAGAAAAGTGATTGCCTAAAACTGTTGAAAACCAACTTCAACCAGGTACCTGCACAAATATAATCTCTTTCCATAAGTAGCACAAACACCTCTGGAAGAGGTACAAAACAGACAATATGAGGGTGTCAGTAGGAGGAACAAACATCAGTGTTATATTTGTTGTAAAATGGGACCATCTCTGCTCTGTTGTATCTGTAATGTTACAGAGAGCAGAAGTGAGAGAGAGAGAGAGAGAGAGAGAGAGAGAGAGAGAGAGAGAGAGAGAGAGAGAGAGAGAGACGGAAAGAGATCTTGAGGTCTGTTGTGAAGCATAAAGAGGCACCAAATTCAACTGAGGGAACACACAAAGCAGGTTGAGTTTCAAACCAACATCAGTCGATAAACCTGTCTTTCTTTAGCCAGGATGCATTGTAAGGAATTGTGGATGAAAAATCTATACAACATCAACCCTCCTATTCTCATTTCTATCTCTGTTCAGGAGCAACATTTTCTGTACAAAGAGTTAAAAATAAATTTAAATCAACCCTTAACTCAAAGCTAAAAGTGTCTCTCAAAAGCTGAGTGAATGGTCTTGTAAGTAATGTATTATTGACTTTTCTTACATCTTGCATTGGTGGAGTGCTCAAAAAAACAGAAAGCCTACTTCTGCTGATGTGTTTCACATCAACGCTACTGCATTAGCACAGTGATAGTGTGACTGGATGTGGCTACAAAAAGAACAATAAGTTGAAGAATAGAAAAATAAGTTCCTGTTTGCTGACGACATGGTGCTGCACACATTTGATTACAAATTCACACAAACAGCTGTGCAGTGTCCACTGACAAACAAAAAGATAATCATGCTAAAATGTTAATTATTTCATGGCAAGTGAAACTCTTTTATTTTATTAATGGTTTACTGGTTATAAAATGTGACTTACATATGGACAGTGCACATGTTCCAACTCAGTTCTTCAAAGTGAGACTATGCAACTTGATGATGAAATAACACAGCCTGACTCTTCCAAAAGAAAGGTTATTTAATAAGCAGTAAAACACACTTTTGCTCAATTTTATATACTCAAAGATTTTGGCGTTGCAGCCTTACTTTGGTCTGGTGTAACAACTAGCTTATGGTGATTAATGCTAGCAAACTTCCACACCCCTTTAATTGACATTACTGAGTCAGTTTGCTGACTTTATGACTTGACTCTACTTCTGCTACTTTTACACAATGTTATATCATTTGCCCTTATCCCTTAACTGTCACCAGCGGCAATTATGCCCTTTGTTTAGCAAAAGTTGCATAGTCTTGCTTTAAAAATGACCAAATGGTACAGTGAAAAATGACAAGGACAAGACCTGGGTGGCCCGAATACCTTATTTCACTCACAGGCTAGGGCTGGATAACAATATTTGTCACAGAAAGTCATGATGTGGTTTCTCCTTAAATACATAAACTTTTTCCCCCTCAGTTAGGAAATACTGCACTGGTTCAGCTACTAGTGTTGTAGTCTGAGTAATGACAGTCAGTCGCTTAACTGTCAGTTGAGTTCCAGTCGTCTATATCATCTTACCAAGACTCCAGCAAACAGCCACATAATGTCAGACAACAACACATTTATTTGTTTTCAGCAAGGTTTCTTTTTTTATCATCACAAAAAGGCATATACTATTTTCTCTGTATATTACTTGTTTTTTATATATATATATATATATATATATATATATATATATATATATATATATATATATAGAAACAAAAATAAGCGTACATTTTTGCTGACTTAGATTGAAGAATATCAGCAAAGGGCATTGTAAACCATGGTCCATCTAAAACAGGTGAAAGGTGCGGTATTTCGCACTTTCCCAACTCACCCACAGTAACAGATTTGCATAGGCAAAAATGGGATTAGCCCTTAGACAGTAGATTCCTGAATTCTTTATAGAGATGCAAAATCTAGTTCAGCTCAACACAATTAAAAACAAACATACATACAAACAAAAAGAATAATGTCGACTAGGCCAAGCTCTCTTTAACCCCTCTGGTCATATACTGTACATAGTCATTTTTCTGTGCACATTTTTGTTTACAGTGTTAGGCTTCAAGTAGATCTAAAAAACAACTTGTACATTAACAACTAGATGTGAAATAAATTAACCAACATGAGAGGTAGTGAAAAGCCTACGGAGACGTTTGTTGTTGTTTTTCTATACAAAAGGAAAAAAATAAAACGTGTCAGTAAGGCCAAAGCTTCGCAAACCTCCTCCACTAGATCTGGACACAGCTCTCAACCTTTTCACGTCACATTTCAAAAACCCACTCACTTGGAACCCATGGGAATTTAAACACAAAAAAAAATCTAAACTCAACGATGACACATCACTTTACATCATCATCATTGCTTGTAAAATCTACATTTGAAATGCAGTCATTAAAAATAAACAACTGTGTACTTTTCCCCCACTGTGTAAGAGTCACAATAAATTAATAGGAAAGGACGTAAGCAGAAAACGTGGGTTTCTGCTGTGTCTGTCCTCCTTGTAAAACACTGTTACCTGGGGTTCTGCTGTGTCTGTCCTCCCTGTAAACCCTGTAAAGTGCTAATAGGGTTAGCACTGGGCAGAGACCGGCTGGTTTCTCTGCTCACACTGGGGACAGTTAGCTCCCCACGGTTACAAGTATTTAATAAGGTACACACATCTCACAATTTATAAATGTAAACTTGGTTTAATTGCACCATGATTTCATTATCTGGTTCTTGGTGAAACATTCTCATTTGAATTACTATATAGACTCAGCAACAAGGAAACATAGCTGTACTGAGCAGAAGAGGGACTTGTTTGCAAGAGAGCTTTATGAGTGACAGGCATTCTTCTACTCAGTCAAAAAAATACAAAGTTGTCCAAATATGTCTAAAATGCTTCTTGGAAATGAAAACTGCTCAAGGAGTATGTGTGACAACTGATCTTTCAGTATCAGAATTGGTTAATTATTCTTATGTGCATGCATGCACGGCTCTTCATTACAGCAGCTAAGCAATATCAAATCAAGTCCTTATGGGTATTAATGTAGTCTGCATGTAAGTATTGTATTGGCAAGTTAAATAAAGTATATTTTCAAGAAGGAGCATTGCAAATCTTCTTGACTTTACAGTGTCAGTGTTATCAATTTATAACCAACACTTTTACTACAGAAAGCTTTTGTGGTAATATGATAGCTTGGTTTTGATGTGACAGCTACATCTAGTTAGCATTTTTAACACTGTAAGTGAAAATAAGTCCAGAGGAAAACTCAAAATACCATGACTGGCATTACAATGTTTTGAGTATTCTAAAAAGGTGTCGTGGTTACTAACTTCTGACAATTTAAAACCAATCTAACATAATAGTGCACAGCTTCATTCTATAATCACTAACGACATCCAATTGCACTTCAATAGTCTGCTAGACATCCTGCACCGTCTACTCTTAAATTTAATCTAGACCAAACTTGGCACGTGAACTTCAGGTAGTTACTGTAGAGGAGATGGCAACATGGATGCCTACATTTATCAGTAAGGAGTGGCACTGTTTCATTGACACTTTAAGGTCAGCTATCCATCATGTTACACAATGAATGGACTTGGAGGCCCAGTTAATTAAACAGAATAGCATATACTGTACTCATGCACTTTCTACTGCACATCCACAGGCCAAAGTTCAAATGTTCACATCATCAAAAAACAAAAACTTTATATACTAAAAACATTAATGGGACATTTGGCAAGACCCCCTTACAGTTTTTTTTTTAATCAAAATGTTTCTGTTAAGTGTGTAATTGTACCATACACACACATAGCCATTATCATTGCATGCTGTCAAAGTCAGATTAGAAAAACAAACCAGAGTATGTTAGTGCTGGCAGTGGGATGGGGGATTAGCATGGCTAGCACAAGCATGATGACTGCTTGCCTACAGCATGCTGAAACCTATTTAGCCTTGTGGAGAAGGCTAGCTTGTAGCATGACTACGCAAACTCTCTTCGCAAGCCCGGTACGGTAGCAGGTTAGCATTATTATACCAACCCTCTTCACTAGCTCTGGTAAAAAAATGAGTGTCTTAAATGGGCAGTAGCTAACTGAAGGACTACCATACGCTTTCCCAGCTCCATCTGCTGGAGAAACAGACATGCACCAGAATGGCCGACAGCCTGGTCAAGTCAAATCTGATATATCTTCACAGCATCTTTGACATCATGTTTGGCACCCGTGTCACGTATCTGCAGCGTGATACTGGACGTCCAACTCCAGCGACTTGTCATGTTACCTACAGCATCTAAAACTAAAGCCTTACAGACAAAGGCCAGGGCTCAATAACCCTTTCAATTAGATCTGTGCCTGCTGCATCTCCCTACGTTCTCAAAGTAGAACCAGCTTTCCATAATGCTCAAATCATGGTAAAACACTAAAAGGTAAACCCTTGTTTTCTGCGCAACAATTTTAAAATGTAGAGTCGTTGTGGGTTTGTTTGTATTTTATCCAGCTGTGTTTTTCCCCCCACATTGGGCACCTGTGCTTGTCAGGCTGTGATGGTCTGAGTTGGAGGGAGGGGGAAGGAAAAAATATGGGAGGTAGGGATCGTTGGACAAACTGTGGTTGCTTTCCAGAAAAACTCCAGCAGCGCTTGTGCTGCCTTTTTCTTACATGTAAAGGCATTGTGATTTCTCAGTGGAGAGATTTTTTGTCTAAAGTTCATGAGTAATAATAATACATGTAGCTGCCCAACCACAATTCTAGCCCTTACTTCTCCCAGTTAAACAATCCCAAAGAAGGAAAGTGCTTGGACGGACAGATGGATGGATGGATGGATGGATGGATGGATGGACAGGTGGATGGATGGATGGATGGGTATGTGCTGTTGCCTTTGCTGCAGAAGCCTTCATTTCTCCTCAATAAAAAACTGCAGTAAGTGTAAGTGTCCTTTTTCCCTTCACTGAATATAGACATCCAGACAGAGAGACAGGTCCACTGTCTTAATACATCTCAATATTCAAAAACGGTTGCAGTCCGCGGCTTACATCGTCAAGCTACTGTAAAGAGAGAGAGTCGCATGCAGAGCCAGTGCTTCTACTGGTTAAATGGGCAGAGACGCCCCAACTCCCACCAACAACAACTAGGTGTCATGTTTGGACAGTAAATTAAAATTAAAAACACAATTTCACACATCTGCGGAATGGGACATAATTAGTAAAACAAAACAACATGAACGAATGAGTAAGAGAGAGAGAGAATATTAAAGTGAAGGTAGAAAGCATGAGGTCTAAATATTACAGTACAGGAACAGTTGGCTTGTCCACTTTCTGCTCTCCTCTTTCTGGCCCCACCACCTGAGAGTCTTTGTCCACAGTTAACCAGCAGCTGGCCATCAGGTTGGCCATTTCAACTGACTTCAGCTGACAAGTGGGTTGGCCAGTCAACCTTAACAAACAGCACAATTTGCTAGCAAAACAATCACTGGCCAGCATTAATGGTCTTAAATTGACCAATAACCAACCAGCAAAGGCCGACCTGGCTCCAGTGGAGAACTGGATATAAATTGCTTAAAAAATATAAATAAAAAAACAACCAGCTATCTTGGATGTCATTCAGTCTTTTCAATCAAAAAAGATGGAGAGATTTTCCAAACCCGACTTCTGGCACCATAGTAGTATTTGAAGTTTAAGTAGTAGTCTCGTTGGCGTACGATGGCGATGAGGGACTGTGGTGGAGTCTAGGTGTCGAGGCAAGTGAGCCTCCTGTTGGCCAGGAAGTCTCTGTAAACGGAGGAGTTGAGGAAACGGGGGAAGGAGTCACGATGCATCAGGTTGTAGATCTGGAACTGGGCCTCCTCGTACATCAGGTTGCTGGGCTCCGCCAGGTTCTGGTTTATTCCTTCTCTGACCCGCGAGTCCAGACTCACCTGGGATGTGGAAAACAAATTAGATTTATAAACCATGGTGTTTTTTTAAGTGATCCGTAGAGTACCAGTGGCTTCTTAAAGACATGACAGGCTGTCCACTATTTGGCTTCTTAACAAGAGCCTTTAGCCATGCTAGCACCTTTTTAATGCTGTACTTAAGCACAGTGGTGCTTTAAGCTAACATTAGCATGGTGACATCTCAAAATGACAATGCCAAGATGCTGATCAACAGGTATAATGTTTATTACCATGGTCTCCATCTTAGTATAGCGTGTTAGCATGCTAATATTTACCTTTAGGTAACATTTATTTGGCATTACATTTATCAAGTACAACTGAATATTTTAAGTTTTAGTCATAAACCAAAGTGTTGGGCAATATGAAAATGTGACCTGGTGATGGGGCTACATGGAAAGTCATTAGGATTTATCATCTGGGGACTAAAAACATATATTTCAGTCCGGACCAAAGTGGTGGACTGACCATCCCTAGAGCCATGCTGTTAACATGGCAGTGGTGGCTCACTTCTGCTGATTCAACACAAATACAGCCGGTACCTCTTTGGGTGATAATATGGACACGTAGTCTTCGTATATGATCCTGGACTTCTCCTCCACCACTAAGGGATCAGTCTCCTTTTTCAGCTCTTCACAGGCCATCCAGAAAAGCAGGTTGTCCTCGCTGTACTCAGAGCGCAGGAACTCCCGGAAGACCTCCCGGCCCTCCCGCGATCGCAGCATCATCTCAAAGCTCCGGGCCCACAACAGCGCCTCGTCTAGACTGGGCTGTCTACAGTCGGACATAAACAAATTAAGACATTCATGTGTGTGAGATTGACTCACACAATCATACTGACACAAACATGCAAGACCGGAGGGATGATGGCTGGACTTACTGTTCTTCTGCAGCTTCAATACTGTCCATCTTGGTGCAGGTCTGTCGTTCACTCCTCTCCATCCTGTCTTCATTCCTTGATTGGAGACAAGAAATTGATTATGCTCACCAAAACAAAAGTCTGGACATGTTTCTGGCATTTTAAATGGATATATTTTAGTTATCATTAGATTAAGTTGTAGATGGAGAGTCACAGTTAAATCAGAAATATTATTCTTTATATTAATTATTATTGTGTACTTTTAGCAGCTGTACATATTTGACAATAGGGTTGTTGTCTTTATTTACCTACTGTAGAATTAAGGCTGCAGCGATACATTTATTGTGACAAATGTATAAATTCCAAAGATACAAAATGATTCAGTATTCACCATCCTTAGTTACCACCCAAGAAAAAAACTCTACACTGTATCCAAACAACCAAATTTCTCGCGAAATTATCGGCGATATTGAGTAACCACGATTGGATGATATGAAAATAGAAACCATCATCCAACCCTACTGTCATAGTAATCCGAATATGTTTGGATTGTGTACTATTATTGGTCAGACAAAACAAGCAATTGGAAGACATCACCTTGGGCTTTAGGAAATTGTAATTATTACAATTTTATGACATTCTATAGACCAAATGATGATCAATCGATTGAACAAGAAAATAATGGGCAGATAAATCAATAATGTAAGCAATCTCTTCCAGCTATCAATCACACGGGGAAGCATTGGTGTAAGCTTCAAAATCCATTAAACAATAAAGTTACAGTGCATTTTTTTAATGTAAACACTTAATACACACGGTAGCCTCTCTGTCTGTCGTAACTCAGTCACACATGCTAAGTTCACAATGCAACACACACTGAGCTGTCTATTTTTGTCCCACCACGGAGGATCTTTCCTTCCTCTTGCTGTCTCTTGTCAAAGTCCCCATTGTGTGGCAGTAATGGGCTAAGCTAGCCACAGCCCCCGGGAGCCCTTACAATACAGCTAAATATACAGGCTGTTCTTCACAGCTGTTTTGCATGTGATGTGTGGATGGAAATAGAAGGCACCCCAAGTAGATAAGGAATCTTGTGTGAGGGCGGATGAGGAGGGGTTAGAAAGTAGAGAAAAAAAAAAAAAAAAAAGAGAGAAAAAGGATGAAAAACTAAATGTAACAGTATGCCGTGACCATTAACACTTGTACACCGTCCCCATAAAACTTCACCACGGCGGCAGACGAGATCTCCTGTGACACACAGACGTTCACACAGATCTCTCACTCGGCATGATAGGAAAAACAAAACAGAGAGCATTCAGTGATTTAATTCACACAAACTTGTGCTGAAAACGGCATATTATCCCCCCCAGCCTTGACGCTAAAATAAATAAACATATAGGGGACTGAAGACATATTTCCAGGCTCATTCTGGATATCTGACACCAGCATTTGATTGAGAAACACACAGCGGAGTCACAGAGCACTTACTATGGGCCCAGTCCACAAGCTGCCACCACTTCAGATGAAGTGGTGTGAAAAAAGCAGCACATTCACCATTCACTGCCTGAAAACAATGTTTCATTCACTCCTCTCTCCTGCCAATAGTGCAGCCACAGTGAAGCAGCAATAGGAGCTATACAGCAGTTACTGGTTTTGATGCCTTGCTTAGGGGCATTTGGTGCAGTAAAGTTTGCAAAGTTTGCAATCTGACATTGAAATTTTTTTGTTGTTGTGTTGGCTGTGTACTCTTTTCTCTCGTATTCAAAAATGCAAGGCAGGAATTAAAGCTGCAACTATAATAATTATTTTCATTATCAATTCAAAAAAAAAAAATCTACTGTACACTCCTATAATTACCTTTCAAACACACCTTTACCACAGACAAGCTGACCATGCAGGAGCTGTTTGCTATATTTAACCGCCAAAAACCTGGTTCCTGCAAAATCTGCATGACCCTTTAAACCTGCACGCCTTGAATCCAACAGTGGAATACAAAGAATAAAGTTAATCTTCTGGATTCAAGTGACACAGATCATCTCAGTAGGTTTTCACCACTATATAATTTTGTATTACTTGCGTAAACATTGTAAGAACTTATGTTGTGTTTTGTTCAGAGAACTCCCACACATTTTGTGACTTTTTCCTTATGTGAACCAAGGGTCTATAGAGAAAGCCTATAGCGAAGCAAATTTGTGATTTTGGCCTATATAATTAAAACTGACTTAACTTTAACATCTGGCTTCATAATTGTTCAACTCTGAAAACTGTTAAAACATGGGTTGTTTTGTAGAAAGGTGTACTCGCTCCCAGACCTCCTTGCACTGGATCAGGCACCAGTGCTGTGTGTCGGTATAAAGACAATTTTCCAGTTAAATTTCTAGGGAACTCAACATAAGCATAACGTCACAGATTAGGCAACAGGACCAACTGTTTGTTGTTTCAGGAACAGGGGGTGTTTTTTTGTTTCCTAATAACTAGAATGCTAAAATGCAGTGTTTTTTTTAAATAAATTGTGACCATGAATGCATAAATATCCAAATGTCCAATAACACAATGCTTAAAAGGTGCTGTAGAGCGGCAATCTCTATTTATATGATTTTATGATTAAATATGTTTAATTCAGATATTGCTTAGGCCGAGTGGTTACATTTATACTTACGTTACTGCTTCTAAGCATCCATATTTTTTTTTTTATTTTTTTTTTTTAAAAAGGCAGCTTTATTGCCAACTCCAGTTAATTCCTTACAAGCAACTTTGCCAATTCTTCTCAAATTAAATTTTTTTTACTGGCTGCTAAAAAAATGGCTGAAAGTCACCAGATGACGTCATGCCACACAGTTGCTTCAGCTTGCAAGCCTTCTTTTTTGTAAAGCTCTTCATAAGGTGGCTGTGCTGTAGTTATCAACAGCAAACTTATTTTATAAATGATTATTTATAAAAGAATAAATATTCATTATAGTGGCTTTAATTACAGCGTTCTTATCCTGAGCCAGTGAGCCACAGTCTAACCATATGATGGAAAAGAGATAAACACAAACTGGGTGATATTAGACTCTGCAGACACAGACTTAGTATAGTATAGTATAGTAGACTTCAGTGTAGTATTGTATAGTATAGTATTTTCTTACCAGAGACACTTGCAGCAGCCGCACCAGCAGAGACAGCAGGTGTTGGGTCGGGGCTGTCCAGAGGCCTGGGGTGTGGCCTCGATGTGCGCCGCCTGCCTTTTTCTCATCTCCACTCCACTCACACTCCGGGGCTTCGCAATGGATACACACAGAAAAACAACAACAACAAAACACAGTTAAATACCCTTCAAAATAATAATCACAGAGAGTGCAGTTTCAAATTTGGTCCCCATGTTTTACTTTTGGTTCACTAGCAATATATTAGCAATACTATGCTTTGACTTATAAGAAGGGAAAAAACAAATGAAACTGTGTGTGTGTGTGTGTGTGTGTGTGTGTGTGTGTGTGTGTGTGTGTGTGTGTGTGTGTGTGTGTGTGTGTGTGTGTGTGTGTGTGTGTGTGTGTGTGTGTGTGTGTGTGTGTGTGTGAGAGAGAGAGAGATGAAGCGAGAGAGAACACCCGAGCAGGACAGAAAGGATTCCCTTCCTTGTACAGTACGAGGATTTCTGGCATTGAGCCAAGTCTTTCACATTGGCTTTGACAGACACTACACATACATTTTAAAAGGTGCAGACACAGACAGAGCCTACACATCACACACACAGACAGACAGACAGACACACACACACGTGTGCATCAAATACATATATTCATGCACACACTTACAATATATTAACCTGTTGCCTCAGAATGTGCAACATCCTTTGCACAGGCAGGAGACGAGGATAGGTAAGGACACACCACAAAAACCTAAATAATGTGGTTTTATATAGTGACCATGTGGTAACACTGAATGTCCTGCTGTTGACTGATGATTTCATTCCATTGCAGACACACAGTGTTGTGGTTACTGCTGATACTTTGATGTTCCTGATATTTCTCTTTAATGTATGAAACATGTAATGAAAATAGACCCAATAGAGTTCAAGTACCTCTGGGTCTTATGGTTCAAGGACACTGAGGCACTCAGGAGGGTAAAGTTTTTGGGGTCTTGTTCGCACGTAAGGGACATTGGAGTGGGACAAAGAGAGCTGAGCCGGAAAGCAAAGCTCTCGATCTACCGGTAAATTTTCGTTCCTACCCTCACCTATGGTCATGAAGGCTGGGTCATGACCGAAAGAACTAGATTGCGGGTACAAGCGGCCAAAATAGGTTTTCTCAGGAGGGTGGCTGGCGTCTCCCTTAGAGATGAGGGTGAGAAGCTCAGTCATCTGTGAGGAACTCTGAGTAGAGTAGCTGTTCCTTTACATCAAAAGGAGCCAGCTGAGGTGGTTTGGGCGCCTCCCTAGGGAGGTGTTCCAGGCATGTCCAGCTGGGAGAAGGCCTCTGGGTAGACCCAGGACTAGGTGGAGAGATTATATCTCCACAATGACTTAGAAACACCTCGGGATCCCACAGTCAGAGCTGGTTAATGTGGCTCGGGAAAAGGGAGTTTAGGGTCTCCTGCTGGAGCCACTGCGGCCAGCGACCTGACCCTAGATAAGTAGTTGAATATGGATGGATGGATGTAATGAACATGTATAGTTTGTGGTAACACTTTGATCAACAGTCACAGCATGGCGGTGTGGCTCTGCTTAGGCACAGCGCCTCTAAATGCTAACGTAAAATGTGCTAACATTCTACACAATGACAAGGCTAACATGCTGCTGCTTAGCAGGTATTATTCACCCTTTAGTTTAGCATGCTAGCATGCTAACATTTGCCAATTAAACCCAAAGTAAAGCTGTGGCTGGTTTAATTTTCCAGGTGTTTGGTCATAAACCAAAGTACTAGACAAATTGGCGTGATGATGGTGGCAGATAAAAAGTTAAGCGATCACTAAAGTTATTACAATTTATCCTGAGGAGAACATACATGTCTGCACCAGCTTACATGACAATCCATCCAATAATGTTTAGGACATTTCACTCAAAATCACTCATGATGGCCCCAGATTAAAAGTCAGGGAATCACTAAAGTCATTTTAATGAGTGTCCAAATGACAACATGTCATGCCCATCCATTCAGAGGCCATGGAAATGTCTTCAATTTGCTGGTTTTGTCTGACTAACAGTCTAAAACTGCAAGATAATCAACTTACTGTCATAGGACATTGAAATGACTAATTCATTATCAAAATAGTTGCCAAGTAATTGTAGTTAACTTATGCTATTTTTGTATCTTCCTCCATGCGGAAGATATAAACATTTATACCTTTAAAACCTTTATCCTGCTATAACTATAACAGCTCGCTTACAGATAGTCCAACAGCCAAAAACTATACCAGGATACACTATGAAGATCAGCGAAGAAGAGAATGTCAGAACAAATTCAAACAGATAGAGGAGATAATAATGAACACAGACTTCACTTGATAATTTGGGGCATATAAGCTTAATTTCACCAACAGGTGTGGTGTGAAAAATGCACTTTTGCAATTAATGAAACAGAAATCTTACCTGCAAAGTCATGGTTCAAATTAAACTCCCCATAAAACACTTAAATATCCAAATAAATAAAAAAAGAGCGCCCCAGTACCAACAGAGGAGCCTTCTTTCTGGTTCCCTCTACTGCATACATACATGCGATTTACTACAGTGATGTTACAGTACATGGAAGGTAAGGCTGAGACGACCTGCCTGATATGCAAATGTTGTCGCCTGACCAGTGGAGTGGCCATCAGTTATTCAGCGACCAGGCAGTATCCGTGGAAAAACGAAAAAAAGATGCAAACAACAGCGAGGCATCGGCTTTGTTTAAACACAGGGAAAGAGGCCGCATTGACAGAACATGCAAATATGGAGTGAAAAAAACAAATACATCCAGATGAGAGGGAAACAGAGAGCTACACGATGCAATGCAGTGGTTTTTATAAATTATTCAGATGACATCCCCCTCATTTTTCCATATTTTTTATTAATTTAGACATAATTTCAAATTGCTTGAGGAGGCAAAATTTCAACTACCAAAACAACTACTGTCATATCAGCCAAAAACAATCCAATGTATTCATCCAATCACCCAGCTCTACTTTGAAACCTCCACTTTGCTTCACCATCACGTCATTAGCCACGGGATGAGCTGTAAATCATTTTAAAAGTAAGTACACACCAGCCCCCAGGAAGTGCTCCGGGCTTTGAAGCAAATTCTACATAGCGGCCAAACAGTGGAATTGCAACCCCAGGCCCATCACATGATATAATCGGCGGGGCGGGCACTGCCGGCAGTCGGACTCAAATGACCCATCTGATTGGTAGAATGCTAACCCGGAAATGGGGAGTGGAATGAGCGTGACTAGAGTCTAAAATCTGAAATGAAGACAGATTCAGCAACTGCATGGTCTATTTCTCGCTTAAAATGTTTTCAGAAACACGTTTCGGTTAACTATTTTAGTACAATATGAGATCGTATTCTGCACAAGCCGCCATTACAGTCTGTCTTTGAATTTCCGGAGAAACCAGACCCATGTGGCGCATTCGTCCAATCAGCTGTCAGTTTTCATTTTTGGGCGACAATACAGATTAGCGCCGCCTGCTGTTATGGAGACGTATTACGTCTCGTCTCTTCGGTGTGTTCTGAGGCACTTTTTTGACCAACTCGGGGAGACTGATCAGTCCAACTGCCTTTTCTGACGATGGTTGGCCATCTGGTTGGTTTGTAAGCAGCTTAAGCCCTGAAGTTAGCAACATCTTACCCTGTAATAGGAGTGTCTCCAGGCCACAGTCTGCAGGTGGACGCTAATCGTGTCAGACGCAGCAGACAATTAAAAAAGCTTTTTTTCAAATACTTGTAATACTTAAAGTGCTCATATTATGCTCATCTTCAGGTTCATAATTGTATTTAGAGGTTGTTCCAGAATAGGTTTACATGGTTTAATTTTCAAAAACACCATATTTTTGTTGTACTGCACATTGCTGCAGCTCCTCTTTTCACCCTGTGTGTTGAGCTCTCTGTTTTAGCTACAGAGTGAGGCATCACACTACAGTTCCATCTTTGTTGGGAGTCGCACATGCGCAGTAGCTAGGTAAGGACTACAAGCCAGTCAGAAGCAGAGTATGAGGGCGTGCCACGCTAGCAGCTAGGAGAGCATTATAACGTGTTACAAAGTGATGCACGTTCGTCACGGAAGTAAAGGCTGGACCAAAAAGCATAATATGAGCACTTACAAAAACTCAACTCACTTAATTACTCAAGTTACACAAATATTAGAGTCATAATTTAAGCTTTTTTTGTTTATTATTGAGTACAAATTAACAAAAGCTCCACACCTGGTGTATTTATTTAATAAGGTATTGTTTACTAATCGTTATCTAGGTAAATGTGACAATAGTGACATTAATTTCAGGCATCTAGCCCTACCATATACTTGAGCAAGTCTTACTCCACTGAGAAAAACTGAGCCATGTGGTTGAAAGCTCTTGAAAAAGCTACTTATTGAACCTAAGTTATTCAAGAGTGAACTTGAACATGGGAGAGGCACTTTTTCCCCATTTTTAAACTAGCAGTAATGTGATATTAAACAGACAATTGACTACAGTAAGTGGGATACAAATATCCACTGTGTTTCTTTCTTTTTTCTGGTAACTGAGTGGAAAAGAAAAAAAAACAATAATATAATCGCTTCTTTAACAGTGAATATGAATGAACAGTTTATTCCAATTTTTAACACATTTTAAGATCGGTCTTTTCACTTTAAATAAGTGCAACATCAATGAGCAACAGAGTTGTAAAAATAGTCACCCTTTGTTGCAAAGCTGATTTGGGGAGGCCGACTATCATCATACAGGATCTAATAAGTTGGGCTATATAGGGAGCGTAAAAGCTCTGGGCTGGAATAACAACACTATAGGAATGTTGTTTGTTCTGCAGAAACCTTAAACCTCCAAAACACACATCACAAACTGATTGTGTTTAAATGAACACATACATTTTTACTTTGATGGTTCAGCTGCATGTTGGAGATACTTCATAGCTTATTGAGGAAAACATAAACCAAGTCTTTATCAAAGGTTTTTCTTTATCTTGATCGGAAACATTTAAACACAAAAGGGTGATGATTACTTCCCTCTCAGACGACTCTTATTCAAACAACGTAAACTTGGAGATACAATGTCTCAACACTAAAGCATCGCAATCATACTGGACTTACCATGAATTAGTGATTTCCTAAAAACAGGCCAGACAGAGCAGTCATGGTGTGAGGTAATAGGTAGCTGGACGATAGCAGGCTGGTTGACGGAGTGAATGACTGATGATCAACAAGGACTGTCTGGGCGTCTGTTTGGCAAACGGACCGGCTACTTGGCTCGCTGGAGAGGAGGTTTTTTTTCAGCAGAAGAGAAGTTATTGGTCTCACCATCCCTGACCGACGGACACAGAAAGGGACATGAGAGCTGAGGTGAAATGTAACAACCTCCTCTCTTTGTTTCCTTATTTCCCCTTAATGTCGCCTCCTAGGCTTCCTTGGATGTTGGTGAAAGGGTCATTTATGGACTTGAGAGTACAGTGAAATGAAAGTACAGCATCTGAAAAACACACATGGCAAACAGTCAAAATCACAACAGAATCAGTTTATCCACCAAGTAGAATAAAGGTGCAGTAATTTATCTTCAACAACTTTTGGCCATTGGTTAATTGTTAAGTTATTTCTCCAGTGTTTCCTGCTTGTCAAAATGTGAGTTTTTTTTGTGCTTTATGTCATTGAAAAATAAATATCTTTGGTTTTTATGTAAGATATTTTAAGACGTTTCCATATGCTCTGAAATATTTTTTAAACTAAATACATAATGGATTAATCTGAAAAATAATTGAGAGATTATAAATATTTGGAACCAATAATTTGTTGCAGCTCTATACGGTTTCTAAACTACTCAAAACATATCTTTGGCATTTCTTTACTGCAATTTCGTATTACTTATCATCAAGGTATCATGGTAGGTCAAGGTTCCAAGCGAGCTGAGCTGATACTAGAAGGTGGAGTTAAACACTGCAGACCACAGATTGGTCAGAGAATAAAGCGGGGGGGGGGTAGTGTGTGGTAGAGCGAGAGTGAGTGACGGCGATTAGCTTCAGAGTGAGTACTGACTCTAGAGGCACAGTGAGAAAAACAAAGTGTCTCCCCTGTGCTTTCTGACCACGGTGGGAAATTTGTAGGAAAATTTAAATCCTCTCATGGATTTCCAGGAAATGAGTAGGGTGAAATGCAACGCTACCAAGCCACGGCCGAGCGACGTGTGTCGCCGCTACATGTAGTTAAGGGTCCGTGTCTCCACATACCTACATACGTAGCCACGGCGTAGATTTAACGCAGAAGCATACATCACGCTTATCTTTCACTAGTGCGACACGAGACATCCTACACAAACCCGCCATTTTTAAATAGCCAACTTACCATCAATAGTGACTGCAATTTTTTATTCACTGAAACCAGATTTTTTTATTTTTTTTTTTTATAAATGGCATCCCTCAAAACTACGGCGTACACTACGGCTTACAATTGACAAAGTGCGCACATCATTGCCAATAAAAAGGATCCAATGAGTGTCACGTTGAAGATGATGTCACAGCAGTTTCACGCAGCGTCGCTAGGGCGATGAGCTGAGTATCCCGCCTACAATGAGGGGGTTACTATCTGTAGTGGAAAGCAAAAAAGAGAAACGCACCGGTACCAAAAGTTAGTTGATACGGGTTGAGTCAAACCCTGCAATGGAAATGAGGCATAAGAGCCTAAAGGCGACAGAGCTTCCTGGGTCGCTTTCATGCTACATGTTTTCATAAAGGAATTACTGTTCAAACAACTTGCTTCCTCATAACAGCAGCATAGAAGTGTTCACATGTTGACCTCAACACTGGAGACTCTTTATGTTAACTATCACCAGTTTTTTGTAACTTAGAGACTAAAATCAGCAAGTAAAAGACATTAAAGAACAATGGAAAAGAGAACAGATAGTTTCTTAATTTAATATTAAACAATTGTTATTTTAAATGTATTCTTTTGCTAATTTTTTTTTAACCAAAAATGATGAGAAAATCCCTTATGATAGCTTTTCAATTGTGAATATGTGCTGCTTTTCTCTGCTTTATATCCCGGGAAACTGAACATATTTGGGTTTGGGACAAAACAATACATTTTAAGACATCAATGAGTCGAGACGATCATCGGCTGATATGAAAGTAATATGTATGCAGTCCTAGACTGAACCAGAAAACTGTTAAGACAATTTCTGACTTACGGGGCTCAACAATAAGGATCGCCCGATGGCCCAGGTCAAGTAAAACGCCAAGTCGGGCAAGTAAATATAACAACCCACTGGCCCGTACAGGCAAGTGGGTCATGAAGTCATGACAATCAAATAAACAACAGCGCGACTACCACAGTTTCACCTCGAGCAGTGACAAACAGCGACGAAAGCCTCAACGTCTGATTTATATTGAAAATGGCGTTATGGACACTGAATTTGCTGAAAATTCAGTGTCCATAACGCTATTTTCACAGTAACTACTGTTTATCAGACCGACAAGAAAAGAACCAACGTTAGCGAATGCTGCAGTCCCTCTGAAACGTACTAGCCGCATCCAAGGTGGCGCGCGCCATCGTGACGTCAAAATGACGTAATATCCTGCCGGCGCGCCGGATTTATGGTTTGGCAATGACAGTAGAAGTGGTCATAGTGAGTGAAAATGTGATCTATGATGCACATTGCAAAAATGTATCTGGAATTGTGTATAGCCCTGTGTGATATCTGTCAAGCTGAATGGACTTGCAGTAGTAAAATCGATTTTTATTCTGGTCCAATGACTGAAATATAACTCTGTGAGAGAAAGGGCACACTATCCTAAGCTGAATAGGGGGCTTTTAAGAAAGAATATTTGCAAATAAAGCAACCTGTTGCTAAAAAAGGCACAACACACTTGATGAGGGTACCTAAAGGAAAACCTATTAGATTTTATTTTATTTTTTTAAATAATAGCTTCCACTTTAAGTATGAACTTTAACTCATTTACGACACTGTTCGTGTACTGTTTAATACATTAGAAATTAAGATTTACTATAACAACTTACTTCAGATTTTGTCATTATTTGATAACCACTAATAAAAAAAAACTATTTGTTTAGGGGCCAGTAAAAAAAGGACTACGGCAAGTAAAACGTAACGTTGAACCCTGACTTATAAACTATTAAATCATGTTATTGATGATCATAACAAACATGTAAAACAATAAATAGAGCTGAGAGTCCACATCACATCATAACGATCTATCAAAGAAATAAGCACTGGCTCTAGCCATGTTAGCTCTATAAGAACAATCAGGCTATCACTCACTCTTCAGGGGTCATTAAAGTGTTGGTTAACTCTGCCTCTGTAAACACTAGTACTATTCAATGATTAATGAAGAATACATCTTCAAGTAAAATATATCCACCTTACAAGCACATGACATAAATCTCAAATATGTTGACAAGACAGCTGGTATTGTGTGAAACCTCTCTGATTGAAGAGTCATTTTGCTGAATGAGATGAATCAGGAAGTCTCTCAGTATGTAATGTCAACATAACCTGAGCTCCAGCAACACTAGTACTATAAAGAACAACTTTATTGTCAGACCAACGCGTTTGTGGCCTTCATCATCAGGGCCATCCTCCTCTGACTCAACAACACACCCATGGGAAACTGCAGTGTGGGTGCTCCCTCAGCTGTGCACGACATGAGCTCTTCCCAGGGACAGTAGAGGAATAAAAAGGTTAAAATAAGTCTAGGCAGTGGCAATATGAACTTTAGAGTGAAGAAGGTGGATGCATGGAGTGAGCTGTCGCAGCACTGGATCTGTTGCATCTGCCTGAAGGCCTGTGCATATCTCTAGGTAACAAGTAGGCAGGCTCATCGGAACCTGCTTTCTCCCTCTGTGCACTAGCTGTGTTGGGCTAGTTGCTGGACTGGGTGTTTTGCATGGTTTCTCCTGCAGCCGACCGACATATATGAGCCCAGCCGCTGCAGCTCCGACCAGCCGGGAGAGGAGATCCCCTCCCAGCTGACACCACGGAGTGACAACGCGATTAGAGAGAGTGCTGCACAGTGCTGGCTGTCGCACCGACATTTTTTAGAAATCAAACGCCACCCACTTTCTACTTGCTAGCTTTAGCCGACAGCCTGAGATCCGCTATCTCTCAACAGAGAGGAGGAGGTGGCAGCTGAGCAGCAGCTAGCGCCGTGCTAGCGTCAGCTAGCCAGTCCGTGTGGAGCATTAGCGCAGAATAATCAGCATCTTACCCCTTTATGATGGTCTGTCAGTGTCCTACGGCGATGGGTTTGAAAACGCGATGTCCCGATGCTTATTTAGCGACATCGTAAATGGGAATCCTGCGATGTAATGTCCATCGCCGCTGTTTTATGCCATCCGCCCCACTTCAGCACCGAACGCCGCCGAGCCCCTGGATGCACTGCGCAGGCGCGCTGCCACCGTCGCTCTGTGGCTGCAGTCGGTTAAAAGATGCACTGCTGAGGCTCCACATACGGTCTATAATGCACAGGTCACATCGCATCTCTGCTGCACAACAACTGCAAAACGCAAGATACTCATTTTAAAACGTTGCTACATTGAGTTTATTCAATATCAAACATTTCCAAGGCACAAATCCTAAAATATAGTCTGAATGAGAGAAAGAGAATCACAATTGATATTAGAAGGCTACTATTCATAAAGAGGATGTATCCTCAGGTTATAAACCAGTTCATAACCAATTATAAAGAAAGCCTCTATAAACTCCTCCTGTAGTGTTACATCAAAGTAATAGTCACTTCAGTAATGCTACTTCTATTTATTTTGTACAGCATTTTAGTGTGTGCACACCTTTGTCTAATTTTAGAATGTCGCTATTCATATCCTCTTCAAATCATATAATGTTGTTGACTATATTTCTATAGTGTGCATTTATAATGACCCTATCATATTGTATGGTATTGTACAGTATAATGGTCATATAGTGCATTATATACAGTAGACATTTGTGGTAGTTATCTATGAGTTAGTGGACGTGTGTGTGTGTGTGTGTGTGTGTGTGTGTGTGTGTGTGTGTGTGTGTGTGTGTGTGTGTGTGTGTGTTTGTGTGAAATTAAGTATCTGTAGATCTTGTATCTGTAGATCTTAGGCGATTTCAAAGCTAATCTCGTCCGTAGAAGCAGATGAAATAACTGGCCTGTGGATTAAATATCAAGTCAGCTGAATTTAGTTTGAGACTGTGCCTGTGTTTCGGGCAAATAAAATTTGCTAAAAAATAAGCAAATTTAAAATGGGAAATAACGATTTTACAGAGACAGATAACGAAATCATCTGCACAGTAATCTGTTTAAAATTGGCAATAATTTTGATCTGAGGTTAAGCAGCAAGGCCTGTAAATGTGTGTTGAATAGCTGCAGGAATTCATACTCTACAACTGAGACAGCTAAAGGTATATTTGAAACTAATACTACCAATTCCTGACATGATTGATAATTTAAGTTGTGACTCCATACATCCATTCTTTAATTTGTTCATTTATCGCTGTATTCACAAGGTGAACCAGACCATAGTTTCCAGACATTATACTTTTCTGCAGCTTATACAGTTGAAGTCACATTTTTAAGAATACATCATTATTGCTGAGAACATTTGAATTATTCTATCTCAGTTTTTCTTTTCCATTTTTGTTTTGTTTCAATCAGTCACGTACATCTGCAGCGTGAGTCTCCTCTAGTGAGCCTCATATGTAGTGATGATTGTTCAAACTATTTTCCTACTGTTAACACAGGGGGGCACCAAAACTCTGCTCTCGCTCTCTCTCTCCCTCCCTCACACACACACACACACACACACACACACACACACACACACACACACATACACACACACATGCACACATGCACGCACACACACATGCACGCACACACGCACACACACACACACACACACACACACACACACACACACACACACACACACACACACACACACGATGATGCAGCAGTGACAAATCTTAATGCATGCAGTATCTATTTATTTTACTTGAACAAGAACATTATTACTGCTACAGTGACAATTAGAGTATTTATTTTTTGTGGGTACATAAATACTCATGGTTTTGTGATTTTCAAATCATTTCAGTTGCAGAGATGTTTATACAGTCACAAATAGACTGAAGTAAGCACTGCATGGAAATAATACTGGAATTGATGTATTTAATTTATTAAAGGAGAACTCCGGGCAATTTTTACGTTAATCCTGATCGCTATAAGTATGTGAGTACTGTCGATAGGAAAAAATTAGCCGAATCGGTGCTAGCATCATGAAGCTACTGCAGCTAATGCCAAGAGCTCCCACTTAGCTAAAACGGCAGTTTTGGGGGCATATCATAAAGAGTGCCTTTGTTCCTCTTAACAGACACAAAATGCAACTAAAATGTCTGTGCAACATGAACAGGGCCCTTACATGACAACAAGATGCGTTTTCAACTCAGACATTGTTTAAATTCACCTACCCTGTTAGCTGCTAGCTGCCGTCTGGGATGAGTGAGTGTGTTCAGCCAGGCTTCGGTAATCATCATCACGCAGCAGTTCTGTGTGTATTTGTAGCATATATATCCATTTTGTGTCCAATCCATCTGGCGTTGGTGAATAGTAGTCTCTGCAGTGGCGAACTGTGTGTTAGTTGCCTTAGCCAGGCTAGCAGGTTCGACCGGCATCCTTCTACTTCCTCCCTGCCTTCCCCGCCTGCCGCGGTCGACAACAATCCACGGGCGCCCGCTGGTCTGGTGGATGTCCTCCAGAGGACAGTTCATGCTTTTGCGGCGAAATTTTTGCGGCGAAAAAAGTTTTTTTCCCCCTCAAAAATAGGTAATTGAGCACTGTAGTGGTTATGATCATATCAGTGACTATGTAACTACATGGAAACGGGCCAAATGATGCATGTTTCTTGTACAGTGATAGCGTTACTGAAGGCTGGCTCTAGCTCCATAGTTACGTTACTCCAAGCTTCTTCCCTTGTGAACACCTCCAATCTTCTACGCTACGATCTGCTGTTTACCTTTTCCTGCTACAACTGAATTCCCGCGGGACTTCAGCGCAAGATTACAGCCAGCCTTCTATAACGCTGTTACTTTACAAGAAACAGGCATCATTTGGCCCGTTTCCATGTAGTTACATAGTCTGGCTGAACACACTCACTCATCCCAGACGGCAGCTAGCAGCTAACAGGGTAGGTGAATTTAAACAATGTCTGAGTTGAAAACGCATCTTGTTTTCATGTAAGGGCCCTGTTCATGTTGCCCAGACATTTTAGTTGCATTTTGTGTCTGTTAAGAGGCACAAAGGCACTCTTTATGATATGCCCCCAAAACTGCCATTTTAGCTAAGTGGGAGCTCTCGGCATTAGCTGCAGTAGCTCCATGATGCTAGCACCGATTCGGCTCGTTTTTTTTGTTATCGACAGTACTCACATACTTATAGCGATCAGGATTAACGTAAAAATTGCCCGGAGTTCTCCTTTAAGTATCTGGTAGTCCTCCATCTTTATGCATCTGACACACTCAATATTTAGACATGAGGAACCATGATGAAAAAGGAGATGGAAGACAAGATGGAACATGTGTCTGTTCCTTGACCTTGTTGGCTCATAAATAGGGATCTGAAGTGGCTTGGATCAACTCCTGTTTGGAGTGCTGCACTGATTTGCATGTGAAAAGGTCAAGAGCAACAAAAGCATTACTCTGCTTCATCATGGCTCTCAAACACAAAGCAGTGAGTTCTCTGGCAGAGAAGGAAACGTCTAAGAAAACAATACAAGCCCATTTAAGTTCAAACACTTCTATGCATGTGAATCCAAATACTCTCCTTGTGTAATATATAAAGATTTTGTTTCAGAAAATAATGGGTGTGCAAGCATCTGGGTGTTTGTTTGAGAGACAGAAAGAAGGAAATAAGATTGAGGGGGCCAGACAGCTTTGGAAGCATGGCAATCCATTCAACAATTGTTGAGACATTTCAGGCTGGACTAAAGCGGTGGATTAACCAACCGACCGACATTGACATTCCTAGAGCCACACTGCTGTGTTCCTTCAATCACACATACCATAATACCATCTCTGCCCCAAGATTGTGTCTGTGGAGTTATTGTTCACCCTGTGGTCATTGTGTTCCTGTGATGTATCGAGTCAAGCTCAGACAGCCTTCTGGAGCTTTTTTTTGCCGTTAATTTGTTTGACTGCTGTTCATATATACTGTATGTGTGTGACGGTCAGCGAGACACAGATAGGGAGAGTAAGAAAAACAGACATGGACAGACAGGCATGCTGGTTGGAGCCTGCAGTCATACGTATGGTACCTGTCTGCTTGTCTGAATGTCTCACAGAGGAATCATGAAGGCTGAATGCACATTTACAAGAGCATAACAGGTTAGGCAAATCTGGGTGTAATTATTCCCTGTCTACTTAAACACAACTTGAATAAACACTACTAACACATACTGTATAACAGCTGTCTAGTAATTCCTCCATTCAACAGCTCAGCATTGAGATGTGAGCATGTTCTGAATTTCAACTTTTTAAAATTACACTGAAAAAAAACCTACTCTATGAAAAAGAAATAAGATGGCTGTTAATGATGCAAGAGCTGCCTCTCACCAAATCTGTCACATTCAAAGGCTCCTGTTCATTACTGCATTCAGTCGTCACTATAGTCCTTTTCTTCACAGTGATGGATAATATAAGGCTTAATACTCTTCAGTCTGTCCATAACTGAACTGTAAAACTGCAGTTTTTCTTACATGTGGAGATTTTGAGCAAGTTTCATCCATTAAACCTTGCAAATATTGCACTCTAAATATTAATCTGCAGTACTACTTGCAGTAGCTCAACAATCTTGTTCAGTCTTCTCTATTTCTGTTCTGTCTGAGTCCTTACTTACCATCTCCAAATTTAGATTTCTACTTGTACTTGTACATATCTTTTATGAATAAGAACATCATTGTTCATGTGGCGTGGTTCTAAGGATTGTATTTTCAGTTGGTGCACCACTTTGGTCCAGACTAAAATATCTCAACAAAGATGGATTTCCATTAAATCTTGTACTGACATTGATGTTTCCTAAAATGAATTTGGTGAGCCCCTGAATTTTCCTGTAGTGCCACCATATGGTTGACATTTGTGCTTTTGAGTGAAAAGTCTTGACAACTATTGGATTGATTGCCATGACATTTGGTTCAGACATTTATGTCCCTCGCAGGACAAATTGTAACAACTTAGGTCATTCCTTAAGTTTTCAGAAAAAAGTCAGTATTCGTCCAATACTTTGATTTATGACCAAATACAAACTTGTAACACTCATAGCCTCAGCTGAACTTTGTGTTTAGTGCCAATTAGCAAATGTTGGCATGCTAACATATTAAATTAAGATGGTGAACATGGTAAACGTTATACTGGCTGACCATCAGCATTGTTAGCATGCTAACAATGTGGCCTCAGAGCTTTTAGCATGGTAAGTTTAACAAGACTCTTAGGGCCAGATTTACTAAGTTTTCTCAATTTATTTGTTCTGCAATCTGCGTGTATTTAGCTCTTGATTTACTGAGACAGCAGACAGCCAGCTTCTGGACTGGGACTGTTTACTGTCCTTCAGAGATCACCTTCACAAAAAGTTCCTATGGAAGAAATATCATATAATTTCTGTGGTACTATTGTATCACATGTTCCTGTGATATTTCCCTGTACACAAAGACGTGTGAGGTATTTTGCAACATTTACAAGGATCATAGATCTTGTGGTACTTTACCACAAGTTATTTGGTACTGGTACACCCTACTCCTGAGGTAAGGTCATATGGTACTCAAAGACCTTTGGGACGTTAACCACAGGATTGTGCCATAAATTCAAAAATGATCCCGTTGGATAAATATACTGAATGTGTTAGGGGCAGAATGTGTCTTAGTTAAACTTGCAGTGGCCCAAGATCCTCTTCAACAATCCTCTATATTACTTACCATCTCTAAACCTAATATATGTGAGGTCATAGTGGTTTCAACTAAACTCATATCTTGAATAAATGTTATTGTTATATTGGGTGGCAATTAAGTAGACATCCTAAATCATGTTTGAATCACAGGAACAATTTGTTCTGCACATTTCTGTTAGTTTCATTTTTGTGGCAATGGCCTAAGATCCTCTTCAACAATCCTCTATAATGTCATGTCTTTTTAAAGACGGTTTCCTTGGTGTTTCGGCTTTTTTTAGGCACAAACGAAACTCAGTGGGGAAAAGCAACGATGGTTCCAGGATGGATACAAGCTCAAAATTGTTGCAATTACCTGGTAGGGATCTTATCCCAGCGAGACAACGTGACAGCTCTGAAAATGTCCTTTCACGTTTAACCGCCGCCTCCAATAGAGTCTCTGCATGCTGCAGTCCTCAGGCCTCACTGTAAAAGCATGTCAGGCCACAGTTGCAATATTGTATTTTATATTTCTATATGATATCAGATGTGACGTGGTATTATATCACTTTAGATACAGTATTAATGAGGAAAAAAAGGCAGCAGTGTTCACTGTGGATGATTGCTGACATTGCTGCTGCCAAACATCTCAATCCACTGCCTCGGTGGAATAACATCTCTTTGATTTACATTGCAACTTTTTCAACATACTTTATTATTTTACTCTTTTGCAACAAAATTACCAGCTGCAAGTTCACAGTTTACATTAATTTAATATATTCTATTAGCAAAATGGGCATTCTTAATTTTAGGGAAAGCAGTAATTATAGATTAGGTTATTATTACAGTATGTGAGAGTCATGGTGATGACCTGTATAGCTGCTGTGAATACACCCAACAACAAAGAGGGAGTATGAAACGATCATTAAGCTTGTAAAGAAGTACAGGCACATTTGTATTACTCACTGAACACTTACAGGAGGATTTAATGAATGATACAACCGATATGAATGATGTGTCCTACAATGTATTTACGGTATGTTTCTGAGAGAGAGACAGCTGGAGGGAGATAAAAAGGATGGCACATCAAAAGAACATATAATCTACAACACTGAAGATTTTTTTTTTCTTCAAATAGGAGCGGAGCCACATTTCCTTTTTTCAAATGCAATTGTACAGTCATCTGTTCAGAGACGCAGGCGTAAATGTCCTATAGGGGCAGTCCATGGATTTTCGCACCTTCTCAATGTTCACATATAGTTCCCATTCTCAAACGAAAGAAAAAAGCAATGAATAGTAACATTTGTCCACGAACACAGAGAAAACAAGTAATCATACATTTAAAAAATAAAATAAAAAATAAACATGTAGTGTCCACATTTAAATGAGGACAAGAGAAGTTCATGGGAATACTTTCACTATCTCTTAAAGCATCTGTTATAAAAGTATGACATAATTGGGGGCCATTTATTTTTTTATTGTAATCTTGTGGTTATGGGTTTTTTTAATGTATTAAACATCCTTAACTTTCTCCCTCCATTGTGTTACTGTGGGGGGCTGTGTTGCCAGGAGACTGTGATTATCTTCTTTGCAATTAGAAGAAAGACTCTCAGTAGTAATGTCTGATTGCTGTCTCCTACATCTTCTGGTTATATTCTTAATAAAAAGTAAGATGGTCCTAAGGGCTATATCTATATGTTTCACCCATAGACTGTATATAATAGTGGATGTACCATCCATGAGTCACACATTGGTTTGTGGACTGCCGTTTTGAAGAATTGAGTTTGGTGATACGGGCATCGCCATCTTGTTTTTTTGCAAACGGTTGTGACGATTTTTGACGAGCTGGGGAGGAGGACGCGAATAAGCCACCAGTGTTGTTTTGGTTGCAATGGAGCTGCTGTTAGCTAAACGCTAAAGGAGGAAAGCTGTCGATTTTTAACCCTTCTAAAGCGTGTCATGCAGCAGAGATTTACCGGCTGTTAAACACGGACCTCCGGGCACTGCCAGGAAATTGGCAAACCTTCCCCTAAGTTACCAGCTAACGCTAGTGCTAGCTAGCTAGTTTGGTTGGCATAATGCTGAAAAAGACCTTTTTAGGCAACCAAATGTTCCAATCAACTTTGATGAAGTAAAAACACACAGTGTGAGAGGGTCAAAGTTTAAGATGAAAACATGGACAACACCCCAAAACAAGTTTGCAGCTATTTTAATGTAGGCTACACAGAGCCATGGATGTGCATTGCTAAGCCTCTATCATTGACAGGTCGGCGTGTAGCTGCGCCCGTAAAGCATCCCCTGCTTTATCATCAATTTTAAAATAAATGGAACCATCATTTACAAAAAGACCATCATGTTATATTGAAGAAGACAATAGCGACAGAGGCCATAAACTCATTATGAAAATGTTTATTGAGGTAATAAATCAAGTGAGAAGTTGGGTCATTTTCCCATAGACTTCTATAGAAATTGAGGGTTTTTTTGTAACCGGGTGAGTCGCTCTCTGTGCTGGAAATGAGATTGAATGCAGGTTAAGGCACATTCGCATTGACTTTTCAGTCCCGGAAGGTTTATCCATTATTATATATAGTCTATGGTTTAACCAAAATCCTAATAGTTTTGGACAGTCCCAAATATATGTGTGTGTGTGTGTGTGTGTGTGTGTGTGTGTGTGTGTGTGTGTGTGTGTGTGTGTGTGTGTGTGTGAGTGTGTGTGTGTTTGCGTGCGTGCGTGCGTGCATGCGTGTGGGGTCGAGAATTGTTATGTTTTACTACCACAGCTTTGTCAAAGTGAAAAGCAGAATTGAAATGAATTAAACAGGGGTTTGGTGATGTGGAGAGCAGGTGCATGATCACAGTCTGGCCCACAGGTGAATTCATTTTTATCCGAGTGGTGTTGAGGCAGAACACGATACTTTCCATCCTATTTGTTTCTGAAGCACAGGGAGCTGAAAATACAGCACCTTTGGAAATGTAAACAAGTTTCTGTGGAGGTCGCCCTTAGCCATTTTAAAGTTACAGCTCAAGTTCTGATTGTTTGGAAATAAATCCTTTTCTGAGTGTGCACAGTACTGGACACATTTCTCGAAAGGTTCATGCTCTCAGTCAACACAACCATGAAAAAACACTCAGTGTGCCCAACCAGCCTGAAATGAAGTGCTGCTTTCAACTCAGACAACTTTATAACACCAGGTACGTGCACTGATAAAATTTTCAGGGACTGCTGGTGGTATAAGATGTTCAATGGAAAGTTCAGCATTTTTTTTTCTTAACTGGATTTAATGGAATGTAATCATTTACTTTGTGTTAAATGTTTGTCGACCTTGTTAAAATTCAGTGAATTAAGAATCAAATAAATCAACCTTATGTAACATGTTTATTATCAACCATATGATACGTTTATTTTGTGATGTAACCTATATCAAAGCAAGTCAAGGGCATTTCTGATCAGAATTACTTTAAAGATCATGAAGATAAAGCAGCAGGATGGTACTGAATATATGGGATTGAGTCTAAATAGACTACAGAGCCTAAGTTTATACACGTCACCCAGTGCAACAGTGTGGCTTACAGAGAAATACTTACTAATACTACTGTAAGCTATATCAGGGTTTTAAAACACAGGTATTGCTTGATAGTAAGATCAATTCATTGTGTTTTGTTCTTTTCATGGGACTTGTGGAGAACAAGAAAATATATATGTGAATACAATATAGAATACTTATTCTTAAACCCTTCATATTGTTGTAGTTTTGATAATAATAAGATTATTGATACATACTAGCTTACTAAATGTGTATTAATTCACAGTATTACTAAAATAGTTCCTAACCTATGCAGTATTTCCATATGTTTGAGTAATGTTTCCTAAAATCACAGAGCCCAAATGTTTTAAGAAAATACTGAGCCTTGTCAAGAAATGAGAAAGGAGTGAGATTCCAACCAACAAATTTAAAGGAATGCATATTTTTTTAGTTTCAAGCTCTCCAAAACTTTCCAAAATTGATACTCTTCAGTTGTCAGGTGTCATTCTTAGATTAAAATTTTTTTTCTGTGAAGTTGACATTTTGAAGATGGGATACTTTTCATTTGACATCGCTATGCTGCACAGAAGTAGGATTTCAAAGAAGTCCTGAAGTTCAGTTCTGTAGTAAAGCGGAACGAGTCAGTGCTCTGGACCTGTCATCTCTTATCATGTATCGGTGAAATGTCAAAACCTGTCTACGCATGCACGCAGCACGCATTCAAGCACATACGCACACACACACACACACACACACACACACACACACACACACACACACACACACACACACACACACACACACACACACACACACACACACACATTTACATACTCCCTCTGTATGTCCCTCGCTCTCTCTCTGAGGCTCTCTGTCAAATATATACTACATTAAATCATTCATCTTCATTGCTGAATTGCTGATTGACATGAAGCTGTGTTTAAGATTCATCATTCATTGAGTCTCCCAAGAGTTTCAAATATTCACCAGCAGTTTTCCAAGTCAATGAGGCTTTCCATCTGCTCATGGCTTATTGCCAAATTTAGAAGACAAACGATTGTGATAAAGGTCACATTTTTCTTCATTAAACTTTCCAGATCCAAAATATGGTAATTTTTGTTAAATTCAGCTTGAGTATGGAAACCTGTTTTTCCTCCAGAGTGAACTTAATGCAAATGTACAGACAGACACAACAGGATGGCCTGCCTGCTTTTACCATAATTTCCTAGAAATGTCTTAATATCCTCAGAGATAAATAAAACATACTTTTCACCATCTAACATCTTTTCATCCACATGTCTCTGCATGACATGTTTAGTATCTCTGGAAACTCAGCAACAGTTCGACATTTTGTGAAATACACTTTATTGCCATAAAAGCTAGATCAGAAGTTTGAAACCACGCTCATATCTATAAAAACGATATAAAGCTATAGACTGATTTCCTGTGGTGCACGCAAACAAAAAAATCACTTCCAGGTAGACATCAAGAAAACTAGAAAGATCTTTCTAATTGTTGTAGTTTCCTTTGCAGATAAAAAGTGGTAGATTTGACTATTTTGCAATCCCTCGAGTCCTGCAACATACTAGAAACTGCAGTCACTTCAGTTTTTACATTGATTTCTTTGTCATGTTGCATATATGGATAAGGCCATTTATATTGATTTCCCCTGCAGCTCGCCTGTCTGAATAATCATATCATATATCATATTCAGGGATGCTCTTGTGAATATTTTGTGTCATATTTGAGTATCTATTCAACCAACTCAATTTCTGCATGTACACAGAGCTTTGGAGAAGTACAGTAATTTACAGTTTTCTTGACATACCAATTCAAAAACCAAGCGGTTTATTGAGAAAATTGAGAAGTGTAGACTTGTTGTGTGTCATCAACAGAAACAAAGCGTATCGTGCAAATACAATAAAATACCCTGCATGTGTCTGTGTATGTGTGTAATTGTGAATCCAGGGTCTTTTCAGGATTTCTGCAATATTATGTAAACTCAGTCTTAAGCATGTGTGTGTCACATCCTGTGCCAAGAATCAATCATAACCTGCTACTTCAGTTGATTAGTGTGTAGCCTATTTATAGATTCATGTAAATACTTTATACCCAATTCTGTAAAGAAAAGAAAATTGAAGTGTGTTATTTTAACAAATATATATATAAATATCTCCAAATAATTTCATTAAGGACTTTAACACGAGCCATCTCAGTGCTGTGGTGTGGTCGAAAACCCGACTGGAAGGCATCAAAACTGTTGTTTAGTGACAAGAAAAGGTTGAGTTGTTGGAAAAATGCTTTTTCAATAATTTTACTTAAAAATGGAAGGTTTGATATCGGCCTGTAGTTGCTCATTAGTGACGTGTCTAGATTGTTCTTTTTTAAGAGTTGCTTAATGACTGCAGTTTTCAGGGCCTGTGGGAAGATACCTGAGAGAAGAGACTTGTTTACAATCTGTAGAAGATCAGAAGCCAAACAATTCGAAACATTTTTGAAAAGGCCCGTTGGTAGAAGATCAAGGCAGCAGGAGGAGGTTTTCAGATGTTGTATAATGTCCTCCAGGTTTTTACGGTTAATCATATGAAATTGGGTCATATTGGAATTTGTTTTTCCTGGACACTGTGACAACACATATCCTGTACTCGATATGGAGGCACTGACTGTTTGTCAAATTTTCTGAATTTTGGGGCGACCTCTAGCTCACCCAGTAAGAGTGTTCGCCCCATGTTGGCTGAGTCCTGCAGCGGCACAGGGTTCAAATCTGACCTCCTGCCCTTTGCTGCGTGTCATCCCCCTTCTCTCTACCCCTTTCATGTCTATCCACTTTCAAATAAAGGGAAAAGCCCCCAAAAAAATAATCTTAAAAAAAAAAAGAAGAAGGAGGCAAATTCATTACAGGCCTTGGTAGATAAAAGTTCAGATGCTACTGGTACTGGAGGATTTGTTAACCTATCGACAGTAACAAGCTGTTTCTGTTCTTACCAGTAAGACATTTCTCCATGGAGATCTTTTCTTACCAGAGACAGCTTTGACCTTAGTGGGAGCAATGACATCAATAACATTTGTAATTTTACAATTTAAATTATCTACAAGCTCAGTGACTGAGACCCCAAAGAGGGCGGGTGTGGAGGAGAAAAACTGAATGAATGTTTCACTGGTGTTTTCAGTGATACACCGTTTTCTTATTAACTTTGTTTGGACACTTTTGTGCACAGAGATAGTGTCGTTAAAGAAAACACAAGAATGATCAGAGAGAGCAGCATCAGTCACCACAACCTTGGAAATGTTTAGACCCTTGGAGATAATTAAGTCCAGAGTGTGCCCCTTATTGTGCGTGGGCTCTGTCACATGCTGAGTCAGTCCATAGTTCTCAAAAACACAACAGTTCTTTGGTCCCTCTGTCCTGGGGGTTATCAACATGAATGTTAAAATCACCAGCAATAATTACACAGTCAAAGTTAATACAGATTATAGACAGCAGTTCAGCAGTACTAACATATTTATCCGTCAAATACGATATAAAAAACAATAGACTTAATTGAAGCCACAATAGACTTAATTAGAGCCACAGTTGGGAATATTTTATAAAAGAATCAAAAGACCAAAACAAAATCCTGTGCTGGTTCTACAATAATATCCCTCCGACTTGTTTTATGGTCCCTGTGAGCCTCATTCAATCTCTTCCCATCCCCCCACTCTAAAGTTGTGACTCATGACTCATACACACTTGTTGGTTTCCATGGCTACACTCGCATCCATCTCACCAGACGGAGGGTACAAAACTCCAGCAAATCAATATAGTCTCTTTCTCCACTCTATCCATCCCCTGTTTGTGCCTATACCTTTTCACCTCCTCTCATAGTCTGGTTTTCAATTCTTCCTCTCCATACCTCTGACACTAACGATTTGCTCGGGAAATTTCGGCAGGTCAAATTGGAATCAAGTTGAAATCTCACAGCAAAGGTCTGCATTGGATTTGTATCCTTAAGATGAAACATAGCATTTGTGGTCACCATTATTTACATTCACACATCTGAGGGATTCACAGGAAGTGAGGCATGCATGGGATCCAGCATTACTGTTTTCAATTTGATCTCATTCACAACTGCCTCACCGTTAACTGCTCACTCTCCAAAAGAGCTGCAATAAGTTACTGTATATCAGCAAAAGAAAATCACACGATTCCTAACCCTAACCCTAACAGGGTGATTGGCGCGTCGCTGGATTGGGAAACCCTGGGTTGATTGAACTAGTTGTTAACCACCTTCGTGACACAGCTTATGCGGGTCTGCGGTTGTTAGGTTAGGTGAAGCCGGGTAACTGAAATAAATCCAGGGCATGTTGATCTTGATTCGTTGTACAGGCCACAGGTGTTTCCAAGCTACCAAGTGATCGGCGGAGACAGGGAGTACATGTACTTGAACGAGTCTGGCAGTCGTGGCAGACGAAGGTCCAGTCGGGAGTTTGGATGGAGAGTCCACTGAAGTCCACTGTGGTCTGAAGGTATAATCCTTGCTAGATCACTAGTTAGCGGTAACCGTTAGTCGGGAGGTTGACAGCTAACGTTAGTCAGTTGAAGCTAACAGTCGATCGACGTCGAGTAGCATACGTTAAACAGGCTGCAGCAGCACAGAGTCCAGAATTGATGAGTCAAATCAGGGGATAGAAAGGTGTTGAGAATGACCAACACCTAATCTAATTAAGGTACTTCATTTATTAAAATTTTTATTTTTTTTATTAATTTCACGGATTGTGAAGCGATATTCATGCCAGCGTCCTCACGTTCCATAATTTTCCAATGATGTAAAAGAATACATTATTTACCTTTCTGTTACCCTCAAAGAACCATAACTCATCTCTTAGACTGCTTTGAATTCAGTTTTCTACTTTTTTGAATCCCTAGAATTAAAATCTTTTCCTCTTGCCTGACAAGTTATTTCATCAACAAAACAAGCTATCTAGTAGTTTAGTCGGGATTCAGCTTTGCAGATCTTGAACACTTTAGCAGTGACACACAAGTTACACTCCCTTTGCTATCGTCTCTGCTCAACTGTTACCTCAGCAAGTCTCCATGAAAAGCGTCTCAATTCTGTAATTAAAAAGCCTAATTAAAACCAGAGGGATGATTTTCCTCTGAGTCCCGTCTGCCTACTCAGGGCAGAGAGAGGGAGGAGGGATTCAGCCGTGAGAAATGTCTCATGGCGAGGCTGTCGGCAGAGTAGAACAGACTGACGTTCCACCACTGGGAGTCTGAGGCGAGGAGGGACCGAGTTGATAGCTGACTGTCTCTGTATTCATTGTAAAAAAAATTCCTAACAATCTAATTAAGTACTTCATGTGGGAAACATCTCCTGCAAAAGAATGAGTAAATCATGCTCAGAAGCCAGGTACAACCCCTCGTCCCAGCAACCCCCCACAAGAATTTTCTGTTCATATGATTTTTTTAATCTTGTATAGGAGAGCTTTCCTCTGTATTTGGTCCCATTAATTCAGCAAATGACAGTTGGAAACCCCTCTGTTTAAAGTTTAAAACAGGTTCAGTTGTTAGATGGGATTAGCCAACCTGGATTCCAGTAGAATATGTATTCTGCATCTCCAATGTTGTCATATAAGTTTCTTATTTCCTTATTCTGCTTTCTAAAATTACCATAAGTGCAACAGAGATAAAAAAAAGTGGTTTGAATCCCCATGAATTAATCAAAAGCTTCATCTCAGATAAAATAAATACACATCATGAGAAAGTCTCTCAGCAAAAGAATTATCAAACTGCCTCACTGGTACTGTCAGGTTTTACATACACATAGCCTACACCCCACATAATCCTCAAAATTACAACACCTCCTGATTTTTTTGCACTGAAGTTTCTGACATTTCACTTCACCCAGCTCACATTTTTTATATGTCCCTCTGAAAATATGACCACTGGTGCTGCAGGGACCCATTTAGTTTTTGATCAGTGCTGATTTCGCGAATTTAATTGAAATACTGACAAAAAAAAACAGTGGGCTGGGATTGCATCCACACCACTCTCACAGACCGTTCCCCAATACATGAAATACCTACAGTATCTCACAAAAGTGAGTACACCCCTCACATTTTAGTAAATATTTCATTATATATTTTAATGGGACAACACTGAATAAATGCTACAATGTAAAGTATTAAGTGTACAGCTTGTATAACGGTGTAAATGTGCTGTCCTCTCAAAATAACTCAACACACAGCCATTAATGTCTAAACCGCTGGCAACAAAAGTGAGTACACCCCTATGTTAAATTCCCATAGAAGAAGGCAGATTTTTATTTTTAAAGGCCAGTTATTTCATGGATCCAGGATACTATGCATCCTGATAAAGTTCCCTTGGCCTTTGGAATTAAAATAGCCCACATCATCACATACCCTTCACCATACCTAGAGATTGGCATGGGGTACTTTCCATAAAATCATCTCTCAATGCAAATCAAGCCAGATATTAGGCTAACCGACAAAAAACCATGCCAATCTCTAGGTATGGTGAAAGGTGTGTGATGATGTGGGGCTATTTTAATTCCAAAGGCCAAGGGAACATTATCAGGATGCATAGTATCCTATATTGTTTTGATAGCTGGACCGGCTATCAAAACAAAGAACAGAGAAGCTCGGAATACAACACACACAGAGGGAGTGAGACTTCATTCTCTGCTCAGGACACCATTACTCCACTATATTTTCACATAGCAAATACAGTAAGTGTGTGCTGCTGTAATGTTCTGAATGTTGAGTACAGCACCTTTAATTACCATGAAAGTAATTTAAAGTTGAAAGTCTGGTCAGGATATTCTTAAATCCTTCCTGGCACAAAGCAGGTTATTGCCAGGATGTTATTGCTGCCGTTTCTTTTAGGAATGATAGAGCTGTGTTGCTGGAAGTGTCATCCTGTGTATTCACAAATAATTCTGCAGGGCAGCGATGAAATTCTCCTGCACGCCGTAGCAGAAGCAAAGACAGCGCTTATTATTTGTGTGTGTGTGTGTGTGTGTGTGCCTATTTATCAATAAAATGAGTCAGCTTCCTTTGGGGCTTATTACCCTCATCTCAGCAGCTTGGCTGCATAGGTGATTAGGAGAGACTGCCTGAAGCTACTTCCTGGAACAGATTCAGTCTGTTTGTATGTGTGGGTTTGTATATCTACTGTAAAGGGCTGTTTTTTTTTTGTCTATGTAGGGACGACATTGTTGAACCTGCCAGGAAAACAATATAAGCACCTTTTGAATCCAAAATTGTCAAAAGAAAGAATTGTTTGCAACAGCAGTAAAGAGCAAGTGTGAGTAAAAGCAAGATGGGTGTCAACGTTTGTAATCAGTTGGTCTGGCTTTTCACTCTCTTGACTGCTTTTTTATTTTTAAGTGGCCTGAACTGATGTCCCTCTCTCTTTTTTATTGTTCCACTCTACTCTCTGGCATCAGACACCATGTAATGGTTAGTTTGTAGGAAATGACTGCACACCTGAAAATTGTAGCTGATGCCTAATGTTAATGTATTTTACAGCAAGCCAAAATACAGTTTTGAGGGGAATCCTGCAGCATGCATGGGTTGTGGATGCAAAGTGATACTAAAATGTATTTAACAAACACATCACAACACCCACACAGTGTTATGAATAAACAGTCTTAGTATCTGCCGTGCAATTGTTCCGTTAATCATCATTACAGTAACATATTCTAAAGATTGGAAATGAATGGGAAAAAAAACAACTTTCACTTTGGAAGCTGGCTGTATTTCCCATTAAAAATGAATGAGGGTAAATTGTTTGGTTACCTTAAAGTTACTAATGCAAAAACTATTTTCTTAAAATGTGCTTAAAATAAAAACAGTAAAAAGCAAAATCTGTTATTAAATACAATCTACACAGTTTGAGCAAAAAAAACAAAACTTGTGAATTCACATAAATCTAAACGCGGGAGTAGATGGGAAGCATGCAGTGACTTATTCAGAGGGAAAGACTGCACATATCAACATGGAGCACAAAAGTCCCATGTTTTTCTGGATTTAATATCTCTTAATGCTTTGCTAAATGTCAAGGTCACACAGTATATGATCAGAAAGTGAAAGAACGTGCAGAAGAGAGTGGCAAGGTAATGAAAGTATGTTTTGATTGAAATTGACGTAGCTACCTGGTAAAAATATATCCAGGCTTTCTGTCAGGATTTCTATCTCTCCTCAATATCAGCTCCAATCAGCTCCAATCAGCCACAGGACTGACTGACATGTTGACAGATCTGTCAACATGAGATGAGATGCTGGCAGCGCTTCCTTTCAGCTTTGTCTAGAAATCCTGTCAGGAAATGTGTGTGTGGAATTTGCTGCTGGTGTGTGTGTGTGTGTGTGTGTGTGTGTGTGTGTGTGTTGGGTGTGTGGAGTTTATTAAAAAAAGCAAAAACAACGCACCCACCCTGTGACATGCATGTAACGCAAAGGGGCCAAAGCTGTACCTCATATTAGTAAAAGAAGAAAGGAGCTTAGGGGATTGCAGAGTTGTTGTTTCCATGGATACACAAACATAAAATTCAAAGGGATGTTGTTGGAGCAGATGACACATTATTTGGAAGGTTTGGAGTTTACAGAACAGTAAACAGTATTACAACACAAAGGGATATTAAAACACTACCAGGAACTGTTGGGATTGTAGAATTATATAAAATTGTATACACAGGAGAGGAGTTATGTCTCTGTGGGACTAAATGGAGCCAAGCCCACCACTTAAATCAACTTTATTGGCTCTGATGACTCTGCTAAAATGACCGTAACTATATTTGCGCAGCTGTAAATACGAGTGGAATAGATTTTGTACACGTGTTAGTAGTGTTGTTTTTGGCGGCCTGTTTTCATTTTAGTTTTAGTCTAGTCTTTGTGTCAAGCTGTCATTTGAGTTTTTATTAATTTTAGTCACTTTCATACTCTTTTTAGTCTAGTTAAGTTTCAGTCGACTAAAAGTCTGAGCATTTTAGTCTTATTTTAGTCTGAATTATCCATGACTATTTTAGTCTAGTTTTAGTCGACAAAAACTGATGACATTTTAGTCTAGTTTTAGTCGAGGAAAATTGTATTTTAGTCTCTATTTAGTAATGCGATTCTATTTAATCCAGTCAATATAGTATAAGTACCTAGTAGATAAAACCAAAATGTTGGCCAACAAGGGATGCTTAGTACACATGGAGTCAGTCAGGTAGGAACTAAGAACCCACACATACACACATACACACACACACGCACACACACACACACACACACACACACACACACACACACACACACACACACACACACACGTTTGTCTCAGTCGTTTTCCGCTCCAGTGGCTAACGTCTAAAGCTAACGTTAAAATTAGACACAATAACCACAGCCTCATGAGTTGGCATTAGCTTTCTAAAATAGAAAGTAACCTTACGTTAATGTCTTGACATACCTCAATTTCATTATGGAATGGCTCATGTTTTTTTTCTGTGATTTTGTGGCTCCATTTCTCCCCATCTTTTTCCACAACACATTCCGTTTTCTTTTCCACTTCTATGTAGGCCTAATGAAAGTTTTTCCAAATGCCGTTTATTCTTTTTCTCCCAAAGACGAACTCCGGCTGGCCGGCCACGGTCCCTTTCTCTGTGTCAGACTTAATTTAGTTTGTTGTCGTTTACGCTCGTCTCACTCTCTAACTCACCGCTGCATCTTCTAAATTAAATAATGCCGCGACAGGGCTTGAGGAAGTAGCCTAATGTTGCCTGCGTCTGCGCAACCCGAATAATAATAACACGACTAAATGAGACGAATAACGTTATAACATTTTGTCTCGTCTCGGTGAACGAAAATGAAAAGACATTTTAGCATAGTTTTTATTTTGTAAACCACATTTAGTCTCGTTTTTATTCGTCAACAATATTGCATTATACATTTAATTATAGTCATCGTCACATGACCAGCATTTACGTTGCGTCTCGTCTCGTTTTCGTCATGTGATAAAGGTTTGTTGACGCTGATATTTAGTCATAATTTTCGTTGACGAAAACAACACTACGTGTCAGTATACAGTTTGCAGATGAACAGTCATGAATGTGATCAGATTTGTTGTCATATGCACATTTAGTGTTGCTTTGGTTCAGGAAGGTACACTGAAGTCACGGTTCGGTTCATACCTCGGTTCAGACATCACTGTTCGGTTCGGTACAATGGAGGGGAAAGCATAACAAAAATGCAGAAGGCAATTTTTTTTATTGTGCATGTCTCAGGCTGTACCACCTAGTGTCATCCAGTCTCTCCTCTGAGCTAGCTGCAACAGCCTGAAGCATATAAAGTAAGATGTAAACAGTAAACAATAAGTAGGCTACCCCACATCATCTCCAGACTCCATCTGGAACTTGTAAACAAAATAAGACAATCAGCTAGTAGTGTGATATGGGAGACAAGCGCTGCTCTCATATGTGAATGCACAGAGCAGGGGTGTTAAAAGAGCAGCTTCGGTTACACAGAGCAGTTGGCAAATTGTGGCATTAGCTGCACACGCTAACAGCGGAGCTAGCAGCAAACAGCGAAGCTAACGGCGGAGCTAACAGCTAACGGCGGAGCTAAAAGTGGAGCTAAAAGCGGAGCAAACAGCGAAGAAAATGGGCCTGGAAACCATTTGTGGTCGAGGCAAGAAGGGATACAGCTACAGTACATCCGTGTTTGGTTGTATATGGAAGTGACTAGCTTGCTTCGTATGGACTCACTGGACCGACTTGACATGTAGGCGGAGCTTGGGAGCTTCAGAGCTAAGGCGGGGCTACAGATTAAGTGTCCCTAAGAAACGCGTAGGCTATGTAACAGTAGTTCCACATTACATTAATGTGTACCCTTTTAATATTGCAGATGGTTTAGGTCAGTGGTTCCCAAACTGGGGGACACGTCGAAAATTCTTATCTACAAAAGGGGGGGGGGGGGGGGCTGCAGAAAAAGTTTGGGAACCACTGGTTTGCTAATTTTAACTACACAGTAAGATTGGGCATACACTATAACACTGAATCATAGATGATCATTATGTTTTTTTTATTTATTTTTTATTTAAAGACCTAACTATACAGCTGTTGAATAAATAAAACACTGAAGTAACTGCCTTCTTCTCTTCAGGCACTTTCTTCTATTCTTGGTTCATGTTTCTGCACTCTGCTGCAGCATTGATTTAGGCACTCATCTGAATATCTAGCCTATCTGCAGATGACAGCACTAGGCTATATATTTATTAGCAAAAAAATAAATAAAAACACAACATTTTTGTCATAGCTGAATAGTTCATTGCCGGTGTGACCTTGCTTTAAGAGTGTGCACTAAGAAAAATACATCATTCTTTTGAGAGGGGGAAAACAGCAGACGTCTGCTTCCCTCTCTGCCTTTCTGAAATAATGTGGAAACACTGTCATATTTACTAAAAAAGAGATGTTTTCCAGTGAACTGAATTAAGACAGCTGAGATAAAGTATTTAAACAATGCACAGTTCAGTCTCGCTCTCGAGCGTGCTGCTGCGGAAGACTTATGTTGCTTTCCAGAAGTGTTAAACACCAATTTGTCACCTGATCTGTTCTGCATTGCTCTGTGAGAGTCTGTTTCTGTAGAGCGTATCCATCTACTGTTTAGGTTACACACTTTGCAGGACTGACTTTATATTTATTTGTGTACAACACAGTGGAAGTTTGTGGTTGTTATTGAAATTAATTATATCAGTCATTGTATGTTGGCTTTTCGAGACCAACATACATGCACATACACTTACACACATTGTACGTTATAACACCCTCCTACACACTAAAGTAGAGACACAAGACTTCACACTGAAAAATCACATTATGGAGGTCAGAATCATTATAATCAGCTGCATATTTTTTCTGTGTCGAGATTTGCACTTTATTATTTACCTTTCCTTTTTTAATTTTATTTACATACAATGGCCATCAGAGGGGGCTGTAATCAGTCAATTAGATGAAGGTTATTTAACCAACAAACAACATCACTGAGCCCAGCCATACTGCAGGAAACAACAGAGAACTACCTACATTTATTTTCTCCCTTTGGGTGCTCATACTGTATACTCCATGATATGTTTTATAACCAAACAGCGTGCTTCATAAACTTTTACTCATGGTAAACAAAAAATCATAACCTAAAATTATCCTGACTACTTGTGCATTAGCTGACATATACAACAACCTGAAACATGCTGATAAACATCACATGGATGTCACATTGCCATGGACAGAAACATATGATGACAGTGAGCCAGCATGCACAATACCAGGACCGTGAAACTGAAACAGCTAAATGGAATTCAGCCATCATTTATTTTATTATTTACACCTGTTATGTTTCTACGGTGACATGTAAGTTGTTAATTGAGCACTGTAGTGGTTATGACCATATCAGTGACTATGTAACTACATGGAAACGGGATAAATGATGTCTGTGGCTTGCACAGTAATAACGTTACTGAAGGCTAGCTTGAGCTTGCGCTTGGAGCAGCTGCTTCATCTACCTGTTGCTCTGTCTGTCTCGTTCTTTCCAACTGTTGTGAGGCTAGTTCTTCGTCTGTGTACTTGGGTTCGAATAAATAAGTACGACACATTACGCTCCGATTTGCAAACTACGGTTTACCTTTTCCTGCTACAACTGAATTCCCAGGAGACAGCGTGAGGCTACAGCTAGGCTTCAGTAACACTATTACTGTGCAAGCCACAGACATCATTTATCCCGTTTCCATGTAGTTACATAGTCACTGATATGGTCATAACCAGTGCTCAATTACCTACTTTTGAGGGGGAAATAAACTACAATTGTTTGCCGCGAAGGCATGATCTGTCCTCTGGAAGACATTCACCAGACCACCGGGCGTTCGGGAGATTTTTGTCGGCTGCGGGAGGGGGACGAAGGCTGCTTGCCTAGCTAAGGGAACTACCACACAGATTGACACTGCCATGCCTCCTACTCACCAACACCAGATCGATTACACACAAAATGAAAACGTTGATCCGTTGAAAACGCATCTTGTTGTCACGTAAGGGCCCTGTTCATGTGGCACAGACATATTAATTGCATTTTGTGTCTGTTAAGAGACACAAAGGCACTCTAAAACTTAAGTTGACTTCAAAACTCAGTGGACGCTTGTACACGCAGCTGCAGCAACTCCAGTTTGCTAGGACCGATCAAGGTCGGGTTTCTTTCTATCGAAAGTACTCGCATAGCAATAGCAATCAAGATTAACGTAAAAATTGGCCGGATTTCTCCTTTAATATCATTCAGTTCAAAAATAGATTAAAGAAATCATTACTTGACCAATACAGAAATGAATAGACCGAAATACAGGAACAGAATTGTAATATAAAGGTATTGTTGTATATTGTTGTACTGTTTTAAGTTATTGTAAGACTGAAAAAAGTGTATGCTGTATTTATATATTTACCTACTTTGTATCAATTTGATTTTGTGAAATAGGGGCAGGACCAAATAAGCTATTTGCTTCCGCCTGCTCCTTCTCGAACTAATCCATTTTATATTTTTATTTTGTTAAAATCTGATTGTGTTTTATTTTATGGTTTTAAAATTGTGTTTTGTTTTTTTGTTGTTGTTTTGTCTTGCAACATTGTTGATTGTTCGAGATAAATAAATACATGAAAATGAAAATAGTACACACGATGTGGTTCATGAATATTCAATACTGCAGGCTTTGGTTTGATGTTAAACTTAAGCTTTTCACTCTCATTATCATCTGTTCACATTCTGTTCACATAGCGAATATGCTCAAAGCTGATAGGGAGCAATTTTATTGCTGCCTTCACTACCTGACATGTGTCTTTGTTGATATAATCAGAATGATTCATATGCAAAGGGCACAGCAACCCTGCATATCTGTGGGTACAGCTGACCTGCATCAACAACAGATATCAAATTCACTCAGGGGACATTTCTCTCTGGGTTAGTCCAGCATAATTGGTAACAATGCATGGCTGTGAAGTGAAGGAAATGGCAGATGCCTCATTACAACCTCTCAAGAGGACTGCAAATTAAGTTTAAAGCACAAAGGAGACCAACCAGACTGCATTAACTAAAAGATGAAGTTGTCATACTGGTAAAAATAAGCTTGCATATCGCAAGAGAAATTAATTTATCTGTACCTTAATGAAAAGGCTAAGGCTGTGCCCAGACTGACTTGAGTCCTGTGTGAAAAAAGATATTCATCTTTCACTGAAATTTGACTTTTTAGATCGTAGTCATTGTCTCACTCGTACCTTACTCCAACGCAGCCCCCTGCACTGGTAAGGAATGCAGGGCTGTTTTCGGTCTGATTCCTCTTATAACAGCAGATATAACAACAATTTAACATTCATCCATCCAGACAATGTAATGTTTGAAATTGCTACAAT
>CM042326.1:25618741-25983741 GCA_023566125.1 Zingel zingel | reverse complement strand
TGGTTACACAGGAGGATTAATTGGACAGACTGCCAGATGTGGGCGACCAGCCAACAGCAGTGCTGGTGATGCTTGACCAATGTTTAAAACACAATCATTAATGGTGTTAAAGGCTACATTGATATCTCAAATTGAAACTGTCAATCATCACTTGTAATTTAAGAAAGCTTTATTGTATTGGTCTGTGTCTTGTTTTGTCTGTATTTTCTTGTTCAGTTCTGAGTTTTGCATTTTAATGTATATATCTATTGTTGAGTTTGTGTTTTGGACTGACTTTTATGTTTATGTTCCTATAAACATTTATTTTTAGAAAAAGAGTCCTTTTGTCTTATTTGGAGGTGTAAAACAAGAAAATGAAATATGGCTTTAATAGTGACACAAGGTTCCTGCACTCACAACGCCTCACAAGGAATCATTCTGATACTGTCATCATGTTGTCTACCTTAGAGCCACCGTACAGCCGACATGCTGGTAAAACTGATTTCAACAGATTCTCTCTAACAAAGGACAGCATTTGAGGAATAAAACAGCGTGCAGAAGCTTGCTGATGTAATTTTTCAGACCCCAGCCTTCACCATGTGTCTGAATCTCAAACAAAAAATAATGCAGGAATAGCTATTGAAGTTTCTCTTAATTATATCCTTAGAGTATAAAAGGTTGTACATTTTAAGTTTCCCTGAGTTGCATTGAAAGTGATTCATTGTTAGTCTAGTTTTGGTTACCACTGGCTCCAGTTTTCAGTGATTATGGCTGCCTCCTTCTTCAAGCGCCACCTACTGGGTCGAAGTGTAAATAAACAAACTAGCACACTAAATTTTGATTTTGCTGCTTGTTTTTGATCAACTTTAGCGTTATATTACAATAAATGTCAAAGACATTTTGACAAGCAACCACCACAGTTCATCCGTGACTAGCTAACCGCCCCACGGACGACTCTTTTGGTTTTGTATTTTTTTAGTACCATCCCCAGCTAGTTTAGAGAATATTATAGACAAAATGTACAGAAGGGACGAAAGTCGCAATAACAAATCCGTTTGCTACTTCAGCACCATGGACAGCGCGGTGGATTCATCAATACACAGCATTGATCTTTCAGAGCAATGGTTGAGGCCATAGATGCCAACTTGCACAAACCTCAGCCAAATAACGGCTTAATGAGTCAGGCAGTCTAGACTAAAATATTCAACTAAACAACCCCTCCCTGGAGGGGGGATAGCAGGTTTACAAGAGGCATGCATTTTGGTCATTTTACTAACAGGGAGGAGAGCATTCCCCCTCATATGACCAAGGGGGTAAGCGAGTGTCCACAAAGCGTAGCTCCTATGGAGCCATTTTGTTGCTATCAAGCCATCACCCGCCGTTAGCATCCCATTGACCACTTTGACAGTGAATAACTTTACATCTGAAGCGTTTAAAGATTCTATTTGTCCACTGTTTATTGCTAAAGAAACACGACAATGTATAAAAGGCTCCATTACCTTGTATCTCACGTTATGGCCCCATAGCAGACATTTTTCTAAAAATAGGCTAACGATTGTGTCATAACCACGCGACTTACTGTCGCACATTAGAGGAATTACCGTACAGTACAGGAGAAGCTCGCAGGCAGTTTTGACTTACATTAGCTGTTTAAGTTTAATTACTAATGTTAACTAGCATTTTAGTTAGCAATAATTAGCCTGTGCCTATGTTATCTCCTTACATATACCTACGCTCTCCGTCTCTGCAAGATTAGGAATGATTGAGATTTCTCTTGGCACAGCTACCAGAAGACTTCCGACTTTCAGACAGGTTGCTCACGGCACATTTACGTCTTCGAGCTCAGTTGGAGGCTGCGCAGTAATGCTCAGTCATCACCGGAAAAGTGCTTCTAATATCCTTCACTGGTCTACGTAGAAAACAATGGCGTCACTTTGTCCACTTCTTTAACTGTCTATGCATATAACCTACTGTCCACAACTCATGTTAAATCAGAGTTATTATTTTGTATTTTCTTCTTCTCTGGAGAGGTTTCCGACAGCAGCAGTAAGATATGAGCAAAGAGATAAATGCTGCTCTTGCCTCTTTTACCACTATATTTTTCTCACTTTGGGGAGAAATAAAAAATAAAGAGCTAACAGCTGTGGCAATTTCACAGAATGAAATTCAATACATTTATCAAGGAAACAGACTTAGTCAAGGGCCCCATTACTTCAAAAAGGGAGAGTTGCAGCACAATGACACTTACAGTACTAGATGCGCAGTTTAATGAGAAAGTGAACCATAAGTCACAACAAGTGACTTGAATGTGACCACTTGTCCTTGGGGTGTTTTTTGTCGTGAGTAATTTAGAGAAGAAGCTTTAAAACACAATCTCTGTGTTACGGTCATGTGTCTTCATTTGTTTTGAGATGGGAAGAATACAGTGGGATCTGACCTTGAGGTATAGTGAAATCCAAAATACGCAATGTAAAAAATAAAGGGTGAATAATATCAAAGCATTACATTACCTTTATTTGGCAGACGCTCAAAGCACTAAATCAAATCAACTCTGTACTGTAGGAACAAGGGCGAGATGTCATTGAAAACTGTGAGAGTGGCGTAAGTGCTTGTTTTTGACGTGTGTCCTCATTCATTTGCCTGTAGGGCAAAAGATAAGACAAATCGGGGACTCGTTCGTCGAAACTGCTCCATAGCACCACTAGTGGTCAAAGACTGTAGGGTACCTTTAAAAAGGTGCAATTTGTGATCCAAAATAACAAAATTAAATAAATAAAAAGTAACCCCATTATTGAGAAAATAAATATCACTCATCTCTTCTAAAGTACTAACTTGTCCCAAACATCTCCTGCGGTGCATCTCACAGCCCTTAAATTGCCTCCTCGAGTCCTCCACTTGCCTCCCTTCCTCGCGTCTTAGTCCCTCCCACCGAGGAGGCACGGGAGAGACGCGACGAAATCATGGGAGGAGAGAGGCAAAGAGCAACTGTGTTTTAGAGTGATGAGACGTCCTTTCCTTTCCGTGCGTTCATGGGCATCAGAAAAACATTTTTACCAGTGAAAACATCATCATTCACGTCACTTCATGTGGGAATCAGAGGTGGGAAACTGGGACTTGATTTTGCTAACAGAGTGTCCTAGTTGGTGCGTGATGCATGTAATATATTTTGCCAACGTCCACAATGTGCTATCAATTTAGGTTGTAGTCGTCCATTGGTTTCAACAGAATAACTTATATTAGTTATAAAAGTCGTGTGCTATTACCAGTAACAAGTAAACCAATTCAAGTCAAATAGGCGCTCGCATAAGAAAAGAGCAGCAAATCTTTGTTATTGTGGCCTCCATGTTTTCACACACCTGATGCTCTAGGCTATGCCCAACAGTTGGTGGCAGTCATGCAACAAGTTGTTATGCCAAACGCCAATATAACAGAAGAAGAACACGCATAGACAGTGAAGCACATGAACGCTGGCAGTCGGAAAAACAACATAATCATATTCTCAGGTGGCATGAACGGACCATGTGAAGAGTCACATGAATACGTCAGCTGTTTGCTTAGCTGCACGGCTTCCGGGAAGGCTCCTCTCGTGTAACCTTGACTATAGCTCCTCGATGAGCCGAGGACCGAGGAGCTATCAAATAAACGACATGAGATGCAGCCCAGTGCCCTATTTCAGAAAGCAGGTTTAGTGAAAACTCTGAGTTTGTTAACCCTGAGATGAGGGTAACTCTGGGTTTTCGGTTTCAGAAAGAGAGGTAACTTAACCTCAGAGTCAGTTACTATGGTAACTGAGTCTGTGAACCTAACCTGGTCGGGAGCAGGTTTTCTTCTCTCAGTCTCCTCCCTCTGACACAGCGCTCTCTCATTTCCTCATTCATTCATTCAGTCTGTATCAGGCGCATTTTAGCGCAGTTTGTTATCTGCATGAATAAAAAAAAAAAACAATGTTGGTTTATTAACCATGTTAGGCAGACTATAAAACGTTTTATTTCTCAAAACATGGCATTTCCTTTTGTCGACGATCCCGTTGATGAAGAAGCTGCTTTACTTCGCAGGGTCTTATATATCGGGAGATGATATTGAAACCCCGACATTTTCATTTTCAGATAACTTCCTATTTGAGCGGTATTGTTTTTCTTCCCAGTCTGTTATGCAGCCTAGGCTACATAACCTTATATCACTAACATCACCCATCTTTGACATGCTCTCCCAGCACATTATTTGTGACACATTAATTGTATTGCAAACAGCAGTTTTCTTTACAACATTGGGGATGCAGAGCATATTAGTAAAGCCACGGCAAAGCGCCGTCAGAAGAATGTGACTCGCTCTGAAACGTGTTTTAAACGTTTTTGTAGTGTTCCTTGGACACAAACCAGTAAGAGACATTAAAAAGGAGTTCCACAGTACGCTATTATTGCAGGTGAATGATGTAAACTCTTTGAAATAAAAAGATTATTAATTATAATTCTGTTAATGATGGTGCTGCAGCCTCAGAATTGGATTAGTAGGTGTAGTACATTTTCGCCCACAGTATTGCACCTAAATAAAATAGATTATAGGTTAAATTTCACCAGTAATATTAGGCTATACTTATGCTTAAATATGATATACACTATATTGGAATATAGGCATTTACTCTAGCAACACTTTTCTCCCACGCAAATTCTCTCTCTTTTGCAGCAGCCGCTGTGTTGCTTTTTTAACTTGCTGTAGCCTACGTGCGCATGAGTATTTCCGCCAACTCGTTTGTTTGTGGTTGTTACCATGGTGAATCGTAGTCTCATTGCTCCATTCATGCTGCCTTTTTATTGTGGTGGAGAACCTACTCTGAGTTGATTGAACCAACTCATATCAGCTGTTCTGAAACCGAAAACTCAGAGTTTCTCATCTCAGGTTGAATCAACTCAGACATCAGGGTTAGACTCATGCTACGTTTACACGTGGCCGGCTAGTTTCATAAATGGACATTTCAACCTCTCTGTTTTCAAAAATAACATTGTGCACAGCTGTCAGTTTTCAGAAAAGTCTTCGTTTACATGTACCTGAGTATATATGCTGCCAATGCCGTCAAGAGCATGCCAAACCTGTAGGTGGCAGTGTAACGAGAAGCTCAAGCCCACGTTAGCCAATCAGAATCCCAAAAATAGCAACAACAGCAACGAATCACTTCCTCCTTCTCTCTCTCGGCTGCCTAAACCTCCGTTTGTCTCAGTTTACATGCAAACGTGCAAACAAAGATTTCAAAAATATCCAGTCTGGCCGGAGTTTTTAGAAAGACTCGTTTTCAGAGGAGAATTCTCCATTTATCTCCATAGCATATATATCCATTTTCTAACTGTGTGTTAGTTGCCTTAGCCAGGCTAGCAGGTTCGACCGGCATATCCTTCTACCTCCTCCCCGCCTTCCCCGCCTGCCGCGGCCGACAACAATCCACGGGCGCCCGCTGGTCTGGTGGATGTCCTCCAGAGGACAGTTCATGCTTTCGCGGCGAAATTTTTGCGGCGAAAAAAGTTTATTTCCCCCTCAAAAATAGGTAATTGAGCACTGTAGTGGTTATGATCATATCAGTGACTATGTAAGTACATGGAAACGGGCCAAATGATGCATGTTTCTGGTAAAGTAACAGCGTTATAGAAGGCTGGTTGTAGTCTTGCGCTGAAGTCCCGCGGGAATTGTTGTAGCAGGAAAAGGTAAACAGCAGATTGTAGCGTAGAAGAGTGGAGGTGTTCACAAGGGAAGAAGCTTGGAGTAACGTAACTATGGAGCTACAAATACACACAGAACTGCTGCGTGATGATGATTACCGAAGCCTGGCTGAACACACTCACTCATCCCAGACGGCAGCTAGCAGCTAACAGGGTAGGTGAATTTAAACAATGTCTGAGTTGAAAACGCATCTTGTTTTCATGTAAGGGCCCTGTTCATGTTGCACAGACATTTTAGTTGCATTTTGTGTCTGTTAAGAGGCACAAAGGCACTCTTTATGATATGCCCCCAAAACTGCCGTTTTAGCTAAGTGGGAGCTCTCGGCATTAGCTGCAGTAGCTCCATGATGCTAGCACCGATTCGGCTAATTTTTTTTCCTATCGACAGTACTCACATACTTATAGCGATCAGGATTAACGTAAAAATTGCCCGGAGTTCTCCTTTAAGTCAACTGTATTGAACAGAGCTGAATAGGAGTGAACATGAAAGAAGTGAAGAATACTGTCTTGCGTCATTTTACTGAAAACACAAAACTGATGGAAAGAGATAGAAGAACAATGTGATGTGGCCCCAAGGTTGCTCCTCCGCCAATGTTCGCTTTGTTTGACAATATTTACACCACAGAAAGACAAAGACCCCATATAGGGTGTAGGCGGCTTCATCTGGGTAACAAATACGTACTTGCGAGTCACTTGTTTACACTAACTGGAAGCATTGCCGAGATGTTATTTCCACATATGACATTAACATAATCCATGACCTCAGGAAATGCTGGAGGATTACGTTTTATGTGTACTGTCTATGAAGCAGTTCTTGAGAGTGGTTGTGCAAATACTGAAGGTATAGAGTTACAATTACTCTGATTCCTTGACATTTTGTGTACTTTTATGCTAGCAGCATGGGTTTAGGGATGACAATGTCAATCAGTTGGTTCTCTTTGTTTCAGCCTGAAATATCTCATCTGTCAGATTGCCATGAAGTTTTGTACAGATGTCGATGGTGCACAGAGGATAAATCCTAATTTTCCTCTAGTGCCACCAGCAGGTCAAAGTCTTCACTAATCAGTGAAATATCTCAAAATTTAATAGATGGATCGGCACAAAATGTCGTACAGACATTCACGTTCCCCCAAGGATGAATTACAATAACTTTGGTGATCCCTAGGTTTTGATATTCTAGTGCCATCATCAGGTCAATATGTTTTACTTGTAATACAAATTGTATTATAAGTATAACAGTAAGTGCTGTTCCTATAATACTAACTCCAAAACTGTCATTGTTTTTTCCTACTGTTTTTAATTTAAGTATTGTATTTTATTACAGCAGAAATACTGCATTTCAGTAAGCTCTAAGCTTTATTTCTAGAAGCCATTAAGATGAAACAGAATATCCTCATCCTTTATTACTATAGCATTTACAGTAACATTATTTCCTCTTACCATTCACATTCTTGTATCAAAGCCTTGGTCATATTGTGCTGGTCACATATTTTATCATCAATGGCAATTAATGTCAAAACGTTTTGTGACCCTCATTTTGAAGAGTGTACAATGTTTCATCAAAGTAATGATCCATAAATGTGTTGAAGCAGTTGAGAGCTGCCGGAGGCAAAGAGACAGACATACAATACATTCAAAGAGACTTGAACATTATGGGAATTACTTATATAACTATCCAACTAAATGGAGGACCCTCTGTGTGCGTGTGTATTATCTGTCATTAGGTCATCAAGTATCAGGTTGCATTAACAATACAGCAGTTTAAATAGCATCTAATAATTTAGTTAGACTACAGAACCATTACAGTACCATGCATAACAGCTAATGTCATCATGACATATTTTTTGCTTATCTATTAGAAATGAACATGCAGAAAATACCGTAACATTATATATTCAGCTTTTGTATCTTTCTTTTGTGATAAAGCCTCTGATTCGTTTATGCTGGTTGGTTAATTTATGACCATTGTTCCTCTGTTAGTGCTGTTTCTCTCTTTGTCAGCTGCATTCATGATTTTCGACTCTGTTCCTCTTGATCCGCTAAATAAATCAGCAGTTTGTTGACTTATACACCCACAGTTTGGGCACAGATGAGAGCTCCCTTAGGTTTAGGTATCAAGTGATGTCCTGATTGCCAGACTGATTTTCTGTCTTCTGCATCAAAAATGCTTGTCTCCTCTGTTGTCGATCTGGTTCCTGACATAAAGGGAACATCTACTACTGTCTAAAACACCAATTGCGATGATTTGTACTCGCTTAGAACAAACACGCTTCAATTTGAGTCTCTGTTTTGAATGAAAAATATGAGTCATTTGAGATAACATTAAAATAACCAGTGTGCACATTCACATGCTTCATGCCTAAAGACGGTTACATTAACTTACCCAGATAAAACATATTTCATCAAATACAATGTGAAAAAAGGATGTAACCAACTGGAATTGTGTCTTGTATAAATGGGATATGAATCTGAGTATTGTAAAAGATCTCTGACAAAAACATTGTGAGGCTAGGAGAATACTTCTGGCAAACCGGTGATGCATGCGTCTGTTTCTGTGTTTGGTAACAGTCACCAGTCATAGGACGGCTGTGTTTCGCTGAATACTTTCCAATATTGTTGCCAGTTTTAGTTATTTGTTAAAACTTAAAGCATTAACATGTCAACAAATGTCACTAAGTGATTTTCTAAATAAGAAGAAATAAGAATAAGAAAAAGATAATTACATTTGAGGTTTTTCTTTTTGTAGGGAGCCCCCCTGGTGTCAGCTGATAAAAAAAAACTAAACAATTTTAAAAACTAAACAATTTTATAAACTGTGCACACATTTTCATAATCCGTGCCCTCAGTTTTATAAATGTAAGCAAAATTAGAAAGATATTCACAGATTCGAACTTCTGGGATAATTCTCTATAGCGAAATGTTATTAAAACACAAACTACGCATCTTTACTTATCTCAATTATAACTTGTCTCATTGTAGTTGTACTACAGCACTTACTTTTAAAAAATAAGTTTAGAGACACTAACTTATTTAAACATTAAATTAATAGATATTTTTTGTGTCGGTGTTGTAGTTTGTAGATGGTCCCTAAACACGTCCGGTCTGACTGACTGCCGTCTCACCTCCGGCTGCAGAGACCAATCATGTTATTTCTCCAGGTCGGAGGACGGCTTGTTTTGATGAAAATGAGTTTGTAGCTCGTTGTTAGCCTTACTACGTTAGGAAAGATGCGTAGTTTGTGTTTTAATAACATTTCGCTATAGAGAATTATCCCAGAAGTTTGAATCTGTGAATATCTTTCTAATTTTGCTTACATTTATGAAACCGAGGGAACGGATTATGAATCAGTGCGCACGGTTTATAAAACCGAGAGCACGGATTATGAATCCGTGTGCACGGTTTAGTTTTTTTAGTGTGTCAGCTGACACCAGGGGGGCTCCGTACTTTTGTTTTCCAACACACAGTCAAAACTGGGAAAATAAAAATAAAAAACTAAGTCAAAAAAACAGATAAAAAGGCAACCTTACAGCAAGCTGCCAAGTCCTTTCTCTCCTGCGCTTGCATCAGAGATGGGGACTCGAGTCTGAGACTCGGACTCGAGTCGCACTTAAGTCACACAAACAGCTGACTTCAGACTTGACTCGGACTCGACCCAAAAGACTTCAGACTTGACTCGGACTCGACCCAAAAGACTTCAGACTTGACTCGGACTCGAGCTTCGAGACTCGTCAACAACCTATTTTCATGCAATTATTGCTTTTTAAATCTAAATTAATTTATGTATTTCTATTTTCTTTTATTGGCGCATATATGTTGGGGAAACGCATGACGAGCTGCGTGTCCCTTGGCCTTTGCCGTAATGTGCAATGTACGCATGCGCTATGCAGCGCGCGCACACATCAAAAAATGCAGCGACGATGGCGACACCAAGTCCTCCTGCAGTTGTGCCTTTTGTCATTAGTTTTGCTAACAATAACTTCATAAACAGTGGCAGTAAGCGAACAGCTACATGCAAGGAGTGTGGCACCAAGATACATGACGCTGGATCAACAACATCGAACTTCATCAGACATCTCAAAAAGCACCCAGATAGGTCAGTCACTCACGCTAATGTGAAAGAGACGTTACATTTAGCATATATCGCCACAGGTAACAAGCTAACCATCGCAAAGTGTTGTGCTAATGCTGGGGACAGGCAAATTGTATTGTTATAGTTGTATCCATATGATGTGACAGACTTAGGTTAATATTTCACCAGTAGCAGAAGATAAGACTATACGATGTCCTAAGTTGGAGACCCAATGTAAGTTCTGGATGTAACAGAATTAAACTTCACATCCACTCATGGCTGCAATGCCCACATTTTATTTCAGAAAAAAAACATGATAGAAACGTTTAGTATTACTTTAGCTATTTCCCCCAAGAACACTACACATATGTCACTACACATTTTATTAGTGGCAAGCAAAATAATTTCCCATATCCAGGGTTTTGAGAGAGCTAATTTAGAAGATCAAATGGTCTTCTTATTTCAGTTTAAGTGGCAATTGTTTAATTGAAATGTCTTCATTTTTTTCCAATTTATTTTCATTCCAATTTTTATTTTTCTTGTTGTTAAATAGCAATACGGAAAGTATCAGTTCTCACATGTTTGCACCATGGTTGGTGTATTAACTTTCAATACAGATGTTTTCCTCAAACTTTGAACACTGAAAAATGTAATGCATGATGAGGTTGGGCTTTACAGCCAGTAAGTAACACAGACAAACATGTATTCTTTGGTGCAGATACCAAAATGTTGAAAAATACAGTTATGAAATTGAAACAGAGTTCTTAATTTGTGTTTCTTCAGATTGCATCGCAGTAGACCCCATAAAGTTATCCTACAACTGATTTTGATACTGTACTGTATGGATGGTAGCTACAGGACATGCTTTGAATTCATAAGATTTAACAATACAGTGTTAGGGACAGATCAGACTTGAGACTTGACTTGGACTTGACTTGGACTCATGGCAAAAGACTTGAGACTTGACTTGAACTTCCCCTCAAAGACTTGAGACTTGACTTGGACTCAAGCTCAAAGACTTGACTTGGACTTCCAAAAAATGACTTCTGAACATCTCTGGCTTGCATCTGCCTCCGAATCAAGGCATAAAGCTGGTCAAAGCCTCCTTGGTCAGGACCCCTGTGACCACCATCGTTTCCACCCAGGGCCTGGTCCTCCATGACCCTCTGGTCGCTTACCAGTACCTCTGGGTTATACTGGTCACTCAGTATGGCCTTCTTCACACTCCTAGTGTTGGGGTGACTTGGCTTCTTCAGGTTCTCCAGCTTCAGAGACGGAAAAAGAAATCCCACTTCTGACACCAAATGTCACACCACCACCTTTTGCAAAGGCTGATGAAGTGGTGGGCGACCGGAGCTTTTACACAGGAGTTTTGAAGAAAGCTGGACAGGACGCTTGAGAAGGGCAAGAACAGTGGTGTTTATTAGCAAAACAAAACAAAACAACTTAAATAAAGGGCACAAAACTGAAACTCAGGAATATACAAAAAAAAAATGAATTAAACTGAAGCAAAATAACAAACAACTAAAATGGCAACCTCACAACAAGCTGCCAAGTCCTTTCTATCTTCCCCTTCTTCTGAAGGCACGTTTAACCTCTCAGCCTCAATTAGAACCTATCACCTGCACAGGTTATTATAAACTGAAAGATTCATTAACATTAACACTCTGTATTTGCAAATACAATTACATTTAGATAAAACAGTTACTGCTGACATTACTATGTATACATACATGAGCACCCACAACAATAAGCACTCCACATATTGTAAAAATGTCATTCACTGCAAAACTATCTTACCTCCACCTTAGGAGTGCCAGCCCCTCCCTGCTGAAAGGACCTAATGAGGCAAATCTGTGTACTCTCCTTGATTAAGCTGGTGAGCAGCTGATCTACCCCCCACATCACAGGCAGAACCATAGCAAAAACGCTATGAACCCCATAAAACCACTAAACAGGCCTATGTCAAATGATAAAGTATCAAATAAACTAACACGTTACACTGAAATTAAGGATTAAGCAGACACAAAACAATGTTAATTTTTGGAACAGGATTTAGTGAAAAGGGAGAAAGGCAACCTTACAATGTGATCAAGCAGCAACCTCCGGAGCTGAAAATGTGCAAGTGCCTTAAACTTGCATTCTTTCTAATGACCAGCAGGGAACGACTCCACTGGTTGCAAAAAGAAGTCTAACAGAAGTCTATGAGAACTTCTGCCTTGATGTATTACCTCAATAAACATTGTCCTAATGAGTTTAATGAGCATGATGTTCAGTTGTAAATTATGGTCCCATTTATTTTAAAATAAACGATAAAGCAGAGTATGCTTTAGGGCACAGCTACCTTAGTTGCTACCACAGAGACCTGTCATTCAGGGCAGAGGCATAGCAATGCTTATCCATGGCAATGTGAACATTTAAATAGCTGTGAACTTGATTTTGGGTGTTTTCATCCTAAAACTGTTCATTTTTTCCAGTAAGTCAATTTTATTTTAAGTCTATTTTTGCTAGTCAAAATTAGCATCCCAATTAATATCAGTTAGCATGAATTACAGATGCACCTTGCTAACCAAGATAGTGCAACGGTAACTTGGCTTTTAGCTTAGCGCTCCTCAGCTCCACACTCTCGTCAAAATATGCTCACTTTTGGCTCCAAAAAACCAAGATGGGGACAGCCAAAACTACCGGTTTGGCTTCAAACCGGTAGTCCACAAACCAATGAGGTACGTCATGGTGGCTACGTTCTCTTATTTTATACAATATGACACCTTGGGGACAAGTGTGAATTTTACAGGTTAAACGTGTGAGGATCACAAAAGGAAACATATCCAATACGCTGTGGCAGCAGGCTTAACAGGTACAACACATACAGTAGCTCACTTACAGTGGGGCAAACAAGTATTTAGTCAGCCACCAATTGTGCAAGTTCTCCCACTTAAAAAGATGAGAGGCCTGTAATTTTCATCATAGATACACTTCAACTATGAGAGACAAAATGAGAAAAACAATCCAGAAAATCAAATTGTAGGAGTTATGGTGGAAAATAAGTATTTGGTCAATAACAAAAGTTCATCTCAATACTTTGTTATATACCCTTTGTTGGCAATGACAGAGGTCAAACGTTTTCTGTAAGTCTTCACAACGTTTTCACACACTGTTGCTGGTATTTTGGCCCATTCCTCCATGCAGATCTCCTCTAGAGCAGTGATGTTTTGGGGCTGTCGCTGGACAACACGGACTTTCAACTCCCTCCAAAGATTTTCTATGGGGTTGAGATCTGGAGACTGGCTAGGCCACTCCAGGACCTTGAAATGCTTCATACGAAGCCACTCCTTCGTTGCCCGGGCGGTGTGTTTGGGATCATTGTCATGCTGAAAGACCCAGCCATGTTTCATCTTCAATGTCCTTGCTGATGGAAGGAGGTTTTCACTCAAAATCTCACGAAACATGGCCCCATTCATTCTTTCCTTTACAGGGATCAGTCGTCCTGGTCCCTTTGCAGAAAAACAGCCCCAAAGCATGATGTTTCCACCCCCATGCTTCACAGTAGGTATGGTGTTCTTTGGATGCAACTCAGCATTCTTTCTCCTCCAAACACGACAAGTTGAGTTTTTACCAAAAAGTTCTATTTTGGTTTCATCTGACCATATGACATTCTCCCAATCATCTTCTAGATCATTCAAATGCTCTCTAGCAAACCTCAGACGGGCCTGGACATGTACTGGCTTAAGCAGGGGGACACGTCTGGCACTGCAGGATTTCAGTCCCTGGCGGCGTAGTGTGTTACTGATGGTAGCCTTTGTTACTTTGGTCCCAGCTCTCTGCAGGTCATTCACTAGGTCCCCCCGTGTGGTTCTGGGATTTTTGCTCACCGTTCTTGGGATCATTTTGGCCCCACAGGGTGAGCACTTGCGTGGAGCCCCGGATCGAGGCAGATTATCAGTGGTCTTGTATGTCTTCCATTTTCTTATAATTGCTCCCACAGTTGATTTCTTCACACCAAGCTGCTTACCTATTGCAGATTCAGTCTTCCGAGCCCGGTGCAGGTCTACAATTTTGTTTCTGGTGTCCTTTGACAGCTCTTTGGTCTTGGCCATAGTGGAGTTTGGAGTGTGACTGTTTGAGGTTGTGGACAGGTGTCTTTTATACTGATAACAAGTTCAAACAGGTGCCATTAATACAGGTAATGAGTGGAGGACAGAGGAGCCTCTTAAAGAAGAAGTTACAGGTCTGTGAGTGCCAGAAATCTTGCTTGTTTGTATGTGACCAAATACTTATTTTACCGAGTAATTTACCAATAAATTCATTAAAATCCTACAATTTGATTTTCTGGATTTTTTTTCTCATTTTGTCTCTCATAGTTGAAGTATACCTATGATGAAAATTACAGGCCTCTCTCATCTTATTAAGTGGGAGAACTTGCACAATTGGTGGCTGACTAAATACTTTTTTGCCCCACTGTATGGAGCCTGTGAAGGTGTTGCTTTTGTGAGATGTAATGCTCATCCTCACCATGGCAACAGGATAGAGCCCCAATACCTTCACACAAGATACACGAACGTGGTGGAAGTGCTTCAGAAGAATAACAATGATGTTAGTGTGAATTTTACTTTTCTAAAACATCCAGCATCAACAGCTTCTCTCTTCAAATCACTTAGTCAAGTATATCTTTGGGAAATAAGTATGTAAATAACTGTTTATTCATAAGACTTTCTTTTATTCTCATTATTATTATTGTTGCACGTTAGCCTTTTAGCACATCCTCGAGTATCCTACCCCCACATTTCACGGCACATATTGCACATACTGTTTTTGTTTTTTCTATAATTAGTACTATTATTATTTTTCCAGGAAACCTTCTCTGAGATTAGTGGCTTGTAAAGTGTTCAAATGTATTTCCCAACATGATCTAAATGATGTACCAAAGCCTTCTCCACACTGCCAGGAATTACATTCAGAAATAATGGGTCTAAAAAATATATGATAATATAGAATACAAAATGTTTTAACTGTAGGATGTAGGATGTAAACTCCCCCCAGATTTATAAAAGCACCAAATTCTCGCTAACATTTTCTGAAGATGTAACCTCATGTTTACTCAAAAGCAACAGCAGCCCTGCTATTCCTTCCTAAAGTGACTCTAATAAGCAAAGGGGGACAGAATCAGCATGCAGTCCTGAAACATGAGCTAAAGCTGATATGAGCCCCCAGCAGTCACAGTCAGACAAATGAAGCAGGTATTTTCCAAAGGTACACTTCTTGGTATACCTAAATTTCCCTCTTGTATTAAGATAGACTTGAAAAATCTGAACCTATCCTTTAAATGTAATGACATATGTGCCCTGTTCGTGTTAATAGGGATTGTAGCACCTCTTGGTCTAACACCGATGAATCAGCACAAAACACAGCACAGCTGGAAGTTGAATTTATTAAAAAGAGTGCTCAGGCATAAGCCACACAAGTTAATCTACTCAGATTTACCAGGCTCGGAACTGAAAGGTGATATGTCTTTATGTGAAAACAGAGGGGCAGCAGTGGCAAAGTAATGGCATGTCCCAATTAAATGAAACTGTGGTGTATTTGAAAACATCCCTTTGCATTTAAAGTGGTACATCCCTCCATCCCTGCTGCTCCTTTGGTTTTATCAGTAACATTAACAAGTTTTTTTTTTTTTTTTTGGGGGGGGGGGTGTTTTTTGTTGACTAAAGCGACTATAAAAACAAACGTATAATAATGACTTTGAGTAGTTATGCTCGTGTTAAACAGTTTTACCCCAAACAGGCCTCCAGCACGTTTAGTAAATGATCTTTGCCCATTTCGTGCTGCTCTAAAATTGTAATGAGACAAGCAGGGACATTATCTTGATTAAAATCAATCCCTATTGGATTACACTGTGCTACATTCCCTTGCTTGCCTTCACTAATTAGAATACAGCACAGAAAACAGAAATCAGGAGTGAGGAGACTCATCAAAGCGTGACATGCACGGATAACTTGACAGATAATCCCTGGACTCCCCCTCATCATTCATTACTGTCCTTATTTAAGGTACTTGCTGCTGTCATACTGTTTTATTATCCCACATGTTTTATATTCCTGAATCCCTTGTATTATTAGTGTATAGTTGTTTCACTGAATAGTTAATGTAGTTATACTGTAGGTAAAGCACACGTTCCGCATATTGTTACTTTTGTATATATTTTATCTTTAATAAGATATCTAAAATATCTATAAGAGAGATCTGTGAACAAGACACATTCACAAAAACACAAGTCCTCAACGCAGTGGCCGCGGGTTAGGGTACGACCTGCGGGCCTTTTTTGCATGTCATTCCCCCCTTTATCTCCCGTTTCATGCCCAGATTGTCCTGTCCAATAAAGGCCTTAAATGCCACAAACAGAAACAACACAATTACACAACAAGGAATTAAAACAAAAACTTTTGTAAGAATCATAAGAAAACATTAGATAAAAAAGCTTTAAAATCTCCAAGAGGATTGTATGACTCTATGTAGTTTAAGGGCATTTTCATTCCATTTAAAAGGTGCATAGTACCTGAAACCAGTTTTGCCAAATAGTGAGTTACCTAAGGTTACTGGATCGTGAACTAGATTTAAATGACAGATTTTTTTTGTTTGTTTGGAAGCTTCAACAGTAGGGCTTTATAAATGAATAACATGAGATGGCTATCCACAGAGAACAATGATGAGTACTAATTAACACATGGAGAAGCTGATGGTACAAGAAAAGTATAGTATAGAGTATAGAAAATAAAGGAGGAAGGAATGAAATAAGGAATGGATCAAGGAAGGAGGAAAGCAGTGAAGGGGGGCGGGGGGGGGGGGGGGTAGAATGAAGGGGAAGAGAGAAGGAAAGACAGAAGGAGAAAATGAACAAAGATAAGTGAGAGAGAAAAGGGAGATGGAAGGAAAAATAAAAGAAGCAATAATGGAAGGAATGGAATAAAAAAACGCAGGAAACAATGAAGCAATAAGAAAACCTGAGCGAAAGGAGGGAAATGAAGTATAGGAAAAAGGGAGGAAGGAAAGAAGAGAGGAAGGAACCGAGGGAGGAATGAAGAAAGAGAGCGAACTAACTCATTTTCACGTCCTGCTTCTGCTCTGTGCAGGCTCGCTGTGCCGCGCGAGGATTGTTAGTAAACTAGGCTTTACGTGGTAACCCTCATCACACGCGGCAACATTCTTCCACACTGTGAGATTTAACGTTACCGGCGGTCCGTCCCGCGCCTGACACGCTGCGCTTCTTTGAGCCAACACCAGACAAGCACTCAGCGGGGCATCACAGGCACCGAGTCCGCCGACGGGCATCCAAGGAGAGTCGAAAGACGCACACAGCACCTACAGTACGGCACATACCGAACGAGGACCATGGAGACCGCAGGCAACGGCTCGGACGCGAATTACCGGAGCCAGCTCCCCGTGCTTTTCAACAACAACAGCTTCTGTGGAAACTTCACCGAAGACAACACCACGAGCTTCGCGGAGGCGCGATGCGACGGGGATCGGGGACTGACCAACAGCCTGGAAGACGACACCAACCCGGTTATCATAGCGATTGTCATCACCGCTCTCTACTCCATAGTATGCGTGGTGGGACTAGTTGGAAACGTGCTGGTCATGTATATCATCGTCAGGTAAGACAGCAAAGTACTTAAAAAACACTTTTGTGTTATCTCAGCTGTGTTGCGCATAATTTGGCCTTTTACACTTTTTAAACAGATCCTTCTCTAACATGATTGGAAAGGACTCTACGGCAACCTGTTGGTGTGTTAACCATAAAGTTGTGTGTGAGTGTGTGTGTGCGTGCGTGCGTGTGTGTGTGTGTGTGTGTGTGAGGGTGTTGATGAGGCCGAGTGAGACCATGTGAATGCGGTGCTGACAATGTGGTGTTGACAATGCTGCCAGCTCAGCTACTGTGCGTAAAATGCCTCCAACCTCGCAGCAAGCGAGCCGAGCGAGGGGATGGAGAGGAACTGGTTTTACACAACAACAACAACAACAGCCAATAGACATAACAACAGAGGAATACTATATTGTATGTGTTATATATACAGACACAGCACACACTTGGTCTCTCTGTGTCTCTTTCATATACAATATCAACACTAAACTCACAAAAATCGCACCGATGTGAGGATGCTGCATATCACTCCCATGTGAGTGCTAAACAAAAACTTTATGCACCATGAATCCAGTCAGATGCTGCTGTCTTCATATGCATGGTTGCTTCAGTGGCTTGTGTTCCCTTGTATGAACGTTTTTTGGTCTCTTTATTTAAATAGCATTTACATTTTGCAATTGTCAATTCAATTGCCAATTGTCTCATTCAATTTGAATATATATTTTGCAATTGACAATTCAGTATGCAAAGTTTCAATGCAATCCTCAATTCAGTTTAAATTATTTTGACTAAACATTAGAATTAAATCTTAATCAATTGCATTTCATTTTGCTATGGACTTTTGGTCTCTTTATTGAATTGGCAGTGCCCCCAGTCTATAGCATTAACATTTGTGGTAGGGCTGAAACGATTCCTCGAGTAACTCGAATAAATCGATGACTAAAAAACCTCGATGGAAAATGATTTGCCTCGAAGCTTTGTTTAATCAACGTTACCAACGTTGTATCGCTCACGGTGTTTCCACACGGATGATTATTACTGTCGCACACCGGGCTGACGCTGCTGACGACACATGCCATGAAGACTGACGGCGCAGATTACAAAATGAAGAAAGAGCGTAAACAGTGAGGGGCTAAGAGAAGAGAGCTGGAGAAAACGACAGAAAGTGTCCAAAGTTTGGAATCAGTTCAAACGTAATTAAAACGAAAACTCTGTACAGTGTGCCTACTGCAAAATCAAACTAGCTTACCACAATAATAGCACAACGTCAGTGCTTTAGCATCTCAACAGAAAACATGGAGTCTAACTTAATCATCCATTCCACGAAGAGGACCGACAAAAGCCAATCACAGAGTCGTATGGACAATGAAACTACACCAAACACAACAACTACCAAAAACAAAGACAAGAAAATACGTAGTGGTGACCACGATCTGATCTAAAGTGCCGACTTGTTGACTATCCCTTTGGAAAAAACAGCTGACTGTCGCACACCATTTTCTCTCACTCTCTCTCTCCACGGAGAAACAGCTGATCAACAATCTACTAGCATAAGTGTAACAGAGCTGTGTAGCATTGTAATCAAATATATAAATGAAAATAGGTTGAGTATAACTAATATTTACATATAGGCCTATACTGTATACAGATCAGTCTCAGGTTGAAACTTAAGGTTTTGTTTATGTATGTTTAAGAAAAATGTTTTCTTTAAAAACAATGTAATATGGCACTTCAATGCACTTAATGTTTAGTTTTTTGAGAGATGATATTATAAGCAATGTAGGCAATAAAATGTTGCTTTTTCCAAAAATTAAACCAAGCTATTGCGTATTATTGCTCTTTAATAAAACAAAAGTATTTCTTATCCGATTACTCGATTAATCAATGGAATAATTGGTAGAATACTCGATTACTAAAATAATCGATAGCTGCAGTCTTAATTTGTGGCCTTTACTGGCGTTGTCGACTGGATTAGAGTGAAGTGGAAGCCCAACTGTCAGTCAGTAAACAAGGAAGTGACATTCTAACTGAAGCCCCGCCTTGGCAAGACGTTTGACATTTTTCATTGCCAATTGAATAAAGGGACCAAAAAAGCGCGGTGACCAAGTAAATGTTAATGTAATAGACTGGGGTGCTGTTTAGCTGGCACATTGAATTGCCAATTCAATAAAGAGACCAAAAATCCATGGCAAAATGAAATGCAATTGATTAAGATTTCATTCTAATGTTTAGTCAAAATAATTTAAACCGAATTAAGGATTGCATTGAAACTTTGCATATTGAATTGACAATTGCAAAATACACTGCCATTTGAATAAAGAGACCAATACACTTCCATACCCTTGTGCATGGTGTTTATTCTACATTTCATGTAAATTAGATGAGAGGCCTTCAATAGTTTTGGAAATGCTTTTAAAACAAGCAGATGCCATACAACTGATGTGCTGAAAGGTAGACTTACTCCAGCATTGCTGGTTGTATACAAAAGATGATTATTATTTTGTCTCTTAAACTTCATCTTAAAGACTTAAAATGTTCCAATATGACCCCCACTGCTTCCTCTTCTTTCATGTTCGCTCAGCTAACACAGGAGGAGCTTTACTTCTCTTTAATAACCTGTCACAAGGAGTAAGAGATACTAATACATGATTAGTGGTGCACAAATGAAAATGTCCCTGGCAACTTGCTCTTTTAATTCTTGTGATCTCGCAGTTATTTCACAGACAAAATTAACTCTCTTTTTTAACTTAGAGAAACTAGTTGGCTAAGGAATCTTGAGAAATAACTCAGTTTTAGGAAGATCTATTAGTGTAAAAGTCTCTGATTTTTCCCATTTTCATACATTGATATTGATATTAACAATTTAAGTTCCAACTCAGAATATGAATACACTTAAGACAGTTACATCGAACATCACCTATTTTGCTAATAACATCAGCCCACTGAAGTGGATTTTACAGGTGGTGCCTTTAACAAATTTTGAAATTTATGTTGGTCAAATGCTCCCCAGCTGATGCTACGTCATTCCAGATGAGCCTGCAGGTAATAAAAGTCACTGAGTAGATGAAAGTTAGAGGAGTAGAATGAGGACTGATGAACCTGGAAAAAGCTAGACATGAGTGGAGGCTTGATGGGAGAAAGATTGATGGTGAGCAATGAGAAAGCTGAGAAGTATTGAGGTAAAGGTGAGAGTGGTCCTTTTTAATTTTTCCACCTTGTAATTACGGACTTGACCTACTTTGTAGGTCTGATAGAATCAGTGAAGAGTGGCCGTGTGGAGGATGTGCTGCGCTGAACCTGTCAGACAGGTGCTTAAATGGCTTGGAAATTGAAAGAGGTTGTTAAAAGTAGAGAATATTACTATAATTCTCCTCACTCCATCCACTGTTTCCGGGGAGATGCGAATGCTCATTTGCCCGACTGCACACATCATCCCCTTCAGTCTGAACGCTTCCCGAAATAGTTCTATTTTGCTAAAGAATGCAAACATCTATGCCAGATATGTTTTACCTCAAATTACTTACGACAGATCTGCCCATTGGGCCACGGACGAAAAGAGTACTAAAATATTTTACTCAAGTAAAAGCACTGTTACTTCAAAGACATTTCCCGAAGACAAATGTACTCAGATAAAAGTAAAAAAAGCGGTAGTAGTAGGTCTGTTGAAATGGACTCAGAGTAAACATTGCAGCATTACATTTTTAAAAAGTAAGGGGAGATGATGTTATATGATATGGTTATTAAATTAAAGAACACTTTCAGGCTATAAAATAATGTGTGTTGACATGTCAAAGTAGCCTTTACAGACTAGTAAGATGACATCACTCAGTTACATTACATTTAGCTGATGCTTTTATCCAAAGTGACTTAGAATTGCTATATATCAGAGGTCGCAGAGCAACTAGTGTCTTGCTCAGGGACACATTGGTTGATGTATTGCAGTGGGAATCAAACCCAGGTCTTTCACACCAAAGGCATGTGTCATATCCACTGCGCCACAGTTCTCAGGTTTGATATATACTTATTAAATATTTTATATAAATTATTTGAAATATACGACTGCTTTCCTTATTGTAGCCCCACTAGAATAAACCAGAAATTAGGATGCTACATAGCTAGGCAACACACTTGACATGTTCTCATCTGAATGATTTACAAATAATAGCATAAGTGAGTTTGTTGTTGTACTCAGCTGTCTAAACATCTGAGTCTGCTCTATGTTCAACTTCTCTGCTCCTTCATTCTCAAAGCATAACATAACCAGTCCATCCAGCCTCTCTGTCCCACTATAACCAGTCCACCCAGCCTCTCTGTCCCACTATAACCAGTCCACTCCGCCTTACTGTCCTGTCCCACTATAACCAGTCCACCCAGCCTCTCTGTCCCACTATAACCAGTCCACGCCACCTTACTGTCCTGTCCCACTATAACCAGTCCACCCAGCCTCTCTGTCCCACTATAACCAGTCCACTCCGCCTTACTGTCCTGTCCCACTATAACAAGTCCACCTATGCAGCCTCTCTCTTTTTAAGAATTCTCAAAAATGTTTGTTACAGTAACTAGAGTAACTGTAATGTGTTACTTCTTGCCAATGAAATTGTACTGACTTAGCCAGCAGTGTGTGTTAAGTGTGCAGACATGCGTGGTTGTGAGCATGTTTGTGACCGGGAAAAGTTTTGTGGATTTCGACTGACTTAGAGTTTTAAGTGAATTGGGAGGAAGGTAAAGGATGTGTCTCATTCCACTGACAACTACAATCCATCACGGCCATTAGCATTCATCAACCTCTTTGTTTTTCTCTCTTTTCTCTGCCTGTCTTTTGGTCTTTTCTCTCTGTCGGCACTTCGAGAGTTAACAGCCTTTTAGCTAATAACACACAGTGGATATTTACTGTTAAATAAAAATGTAGTTTTAAACTCTGATATGAGATGTTTTTCCCCTTAGTGTCTGATAACCTTAAAGCCATAAACCATTTCCTCTCACTCTTTATCTCCCTGTCCTTTTCCTTTTGTTTCTCTGTCCCTCGTCTGTTCGCTCCACAATTACATCCGCAAACTGAGTGTGGGCAAACATAACCAGAGATCTGCACGCTCAATTGGAATAATCAATTGCAGTTGAACAGCAAACCGCTGGGTTCCACAAGGAATATGCTGCCAGTGCAAAGTGCTTTCTGTTACCATGGAAACACCGGGAGGCATTTTGAGCATGATGATTGTAAAATGACTCCACCACCCCAAACCCCTGCCTCTATCCACCATCCAGCTAGATGAGCAGCTGTACCTGGTCGGTCACATTCAGCAGGTGAAGCATTTCTACAGCTTTGGATGCTTAAGAACACCAGGATGCTGTAAACTGCTGTTTGTACCGCATGTACTGCAGCAGCACAACAAATGTGGCTGTGTATAACTCAGTTACCTCTTACCAAATTTTCCATGACCATCCTCTCTGATGTCAAAGTAACTTTCAAACAGCTGTGTCCCTGCTGGTTATGTGAGAGTTTGAACCCAGTCACATGAAATATGATGTTATGATGGAGTCAACGCAATCTACTTCACAAGACAAATGTCATAGATTCTCACAAATGTTTGTCTCTTAATGGGTTTCTTGTGGCTCCCGTTCCCCGACATGACTAATACTCTCAGAGTTTTAAACAACTAACCTGCAGTCTTTTACTGTCCTGTCTACAGCCAGTTTAATGCTCGGAAACAATTCAGACAGCTTAAAATCATTTCTAGTGCTTGTATTGATTGCAAGCAAACTACATTTTTCTGTTTCTCTAGTCCATACTGGCCATTTCTTAAAGCAATTTAAATGTAAGTGATGGGGATAAAAAACAAGTGACAGGGGACAAATTGACACTTTAGGAAGGGATTTCTTAAAGGCCAGCGTGGTCAGGAGGAATAATTACAGCAAAGAAAACAGCTAATCCTTTCAATGTACATACGGGCATGTCAGTATTGTTTTAAAATAGACTTGTGAACCTAGCTCTAAAACAGCCACACTTTATGCAAAACATAAGATCCGTTTGATTTATTTTTTTTAGAGCTACTGCATTTTAATTCCTAGAATTGTTTTACACACTATAAATTAACAGGAAATGTGTGGGATAAAGGGAATGGCATCCCCTTTATTAACACAAATTAGTCACTGGGTATGCGTAGTATTTCTTTTTACCAAGAAAAAAACACAGGAAATCAACCCCCGGGATCACTGACTTAATTTTAAAGCTTGTCTTTGACGACAGGCTTGTGAATAGATCCTGGCTGCTTAAAAAGTGTGGATACCTTTCATCTGTATTCATGAACTTCCTCGTGCATTATAGATGTGAGCTCTAGATTTATTTAAAAGAAGAGCTGTGAAGGAAAACCCACTGAACCGACAGCAGACGTTCGCACCTTCTGCAGCCCTGAACCTCCTACCAACCCAGAGTAACATCGGTATATTAGAGTTGCTTTCCTTTGTGTGTGTTTGTGCTTAGTGCACAGTGCTTGGCACATCCTTATGTTAACTTCTTCATAAGCTGTAAACAATTGAGGCTTGGCACTCTGACCTAACAGCTGTACAGCGCTGAACATGCAGCCGTCGTGTACATGATTGACGTTAACCAATGACAAGTGGACAGCTGAATAATTGCCGCTCGCCTGTGGATTTTACGCTGCAATTGCCATGTCTGCTTTCGAGCACTATCAAACTCACCTGGCACAAAGTGAGTCCAAAAATTCAGGGCCGAACCTCCCCCCCGGCAACAATAAAACTGTCAGTGAATATTAAGATTAATTGGTTGACTCATGCGTTTACCAAAAAGCTTCCTGAATTTCAATGATCTTTAGTATTATCAGCGCAAAAGAGTTTGACAGCACATTGTGCGACTCAGAGAGAAGGGAATTCTACATGCTGCTCTTTTTAATGTTGTGTATCTGCACACAACAGGGTGGTAAAGAGTCTAATATCTTGTTCAGGAGACTATTATGAATAGATGGTGCAGAGAGGTAATTAGGCTGTCCTTCCTGTGTCTGTGTGTGTCTAAGAGTAATGAGCTTCTTAACACCACTGGACACTGCTGGAGAATTAGAGTGCTGTCAAGCTAGGTTAATTGTCGCCGTGGTGTTCCCGGCCCGAGGTGTGTGAGCCATAAAATGACGTCACCTTGTCTGTCGTTTCCAGCGCAAAGGCTCCGCAAGTTTTCACGGCGCGCAGTCGTGCACCTCTGAATTTTTGTAATATGGCACAGGCTGAGCTTTCAGTTCAACATGGTCGGCTGGCAAGACTGGCCGAGCAGGTTTATTTGTGTGATGATTCTTCATGAATAGAACACAGGGAGTCAAATGACCTTAAATATGTGTAAGAGAGAAAAACATGAGAGATCGCTTTGTCAAAGCTAAATAACGGCCCTTATAGAGTGTTCGTTACATCGAGAGGCAGATATAATGTTAATAAGCACCAATGACGTTAATAATTACACAAATAATGTTTGGCGGTTCGTCTGTGTTTATCATTATAAGTTTACTACTGTTGCCAGGCAGCCTGCTTTCCTTTACTTCGCTCTCTTCTTCTTCTCTACTACTTCTTGCTTATTCACAGATCATTTTGTTTGTATGGCGCCTGGCGTTTCGGAGTATACTGCAACAAACACAAAACGTCTCCATCTAAGTAGGCCTGCGCCACAGTTTCAAGCGTGATTATAACCAAGGCTTCAGTCTTGATATAACAGGAGGTGCTCTTTTGAAAAAAAGAATTTATTTATTAAATAAATAATTATTCGAGGAATGTAGCGATCCTCACCGTTTTGCACTGAGAACGTTATGGACTGAATGAAGGAAAGATAATAAACTAAAGACGAGGGAACAAAAAAGACAGATTTAGTCTCTCACTGCTTCATGATTGATGGGTGCTCTTGGCTCTTTTGTCCATCTGTCAATTACAAAGTGACTCACTCACGTACCCCAATTCTGCTCTTTATACTCTATGACAGGTAGGGTGAAACATGTCCTTCTTCATCAAAGCTGGCATTTCAAATCACCAGAGGGTATCGCAGATTTGTTCTCCAAATGTTAATGACGATGTTGTTACACCCTCCTACTTGTAATTGTCTGGAGCCATACGTACGTCTTTTTATCTTTTCGAATCATGGTTTTCCACAAGAATGGCTCACTGTTGCAAAATGCCATGGATGAGCAAACAAAACAAACCAAAGAGGTATACTGATGACCTCCTCCTGAAGTAAAAGTTGTTGCAGTTTGAAAGCTGCCAGACCTTTTCACTGCTGTGTACAACAGTTGCACACTTAAATGTTGATTTAAGGTTGGGGTCGAGGGCACAGAGAGACCCTTCATAGAAGATCTTCAGCACATTAACAATAGTGTTCCTAAGCAACAAGCTGATAAACTCTTCTTGAGGTCCCTGTTTCCATGGCCAGCATCTCTGAGGATCAAGGTTTGGCCTAAATTGGATCCCTGTTTCTTTTTGTCGTATTGTCAGTAATCCATTATAAGAGTGAATGACAAAAAAGTGGGGAGCGATTGTGAAACACAATGCACTGGTTGTTGAATTTGTGTGGTGATGTATGCCATTGTGATCAAGAAAATCCCATTTGGAGGCCGTTTGAAGTGTTCTGCAAATTCAATTTTATTATCTTTTAACAAGGCCAACTTTGGATTGGTGTGGTTGTTCATTGCGAGATAAACAACTTTGTCTTAAAACATTCATTTACAGGTCTTTTTTGATGTTTTGTTTCTTCTTCTAATTCCTACAAACAATCAGCTGAACACCAACACCTCTTAACATGACGTCATTTTCAGCACAGCAACATTTTGACAACAATTTCAGCTATCTTAACTGTTTTTTTAATGTTTTAAGCCTGTTAAATAAAAATTGGACACATTTTACATTACTGCTGCCAATTTGCCTGTATTTGATTGATTTAGTCCTTGGTTTACATTAATTTCACTACATGTCAATCAACTTTCAGGGACATGAAACTAGCGTGAAATGGGGTAATAAAAATAATGTGTGCTATAGAAATGGCAAATTACAAAACATCACACAATAACACAGATTTAAGGCTACAGTTAATATGAGAGAATATGTTACAGAATGCAAATAAAAAAACATGATTTTTCCTTTAATTCAAACAATCTATCAATCAACATTTATTTATATAGCGCTTTACAGCAACCAGCAGGTATCCACAGTGCTTTACATAATAAAACAACATAACATACAATACAATAAAAATAATAAAACATAGAATACAGTAAAATCTGAAAAGGTTACATAAAAACAGGAGGAGAGGGAAAATGTCACACCGCTACTATGTATTAAAAACCATTTTAATTAAATAACTTTTGAGTTTGGATCCAAAAAGAGGTACATCTGTAAAAGTGTGAATGTCAGGGGGTAACCTTTTCCACAGTCTTGGGGCAGCAACTGCGAAAGCGCAATTACCCCACAGTTTGTACCTTGACCTTGGGACCTCTAAAACCAGTTGATTTGATGACCGCAAGGACCGGTTGTGCTCGCGAAGGGTTAAAATCTCGGACAAATACTCCGGGGCCAGACCATTTGAAAACCTTGAAAACAAACATTAAAATCTTAAAATCGATTCTAAAGCGCACCGGGAGCCAATGGAGGTTGTAGAGAATGGGGGTAATGTGTGCACGTCTAGAGGTATTAGTTAAAAAGCGAGCAGCCGCACATGTTGAAGGCGAGATGGAGGTTTGATTGAGACCAACATATAGAAAATTACATTAATCCAGCCTTAAACTAATAAAGGCGTGAATTGCCTTCTCTAGGTCGCAGCTGTTAAGAAGGGCTTAACTTTAGCCAGGAGACAAAGCTGGAAAAAGCTAATTTTAACAACACTGCTAATCTGCTTGTCAAATTTCATGCTGCAGTCAAACGTCACCCCCAGATTTTTGACAGCTAGCTAAACGTATGAAGCCACAGCACCCTAACTCAAAACTGGAGTCGTGCAAGAAGTACTGAAGATAATACACTAAGTTTTATCTTCATTCAAATTAAGGATGTTATGTGGCAGCCACGGCTGAATACCATTAATACAACTAAGCAAGGAGTTGCTTCAGGTTGCTCAAATAAGTCCCTTAAAGCTGCAGACACACTGACCAGACCGCCGACCTTCGGCAGAAAAGGCAATTGGACTGATCAGTCTTCCCGAGTTGGTCCAAAAAGTGCCTCGGAACACACCAAAGCATCTCCACAACAGCAGGCGCCACTAATCTGTATTGTCGCCAAAAATGAAAACTGGCAGCTGATTGGACGAACGTGTCGCGTGGGTCTGGTCTCTCCGGAAATTCAAAGACAGACTGTCATGGCGGCTTGTTCAGAATACGATCTCATATTGTACTAAAATAGTTCACCGAAACGTGTTTATGAAAACATTTTACGTGCAGTTGCTGAATCTGTCTTTATTTCAGATCGACAAAGGTCAGTTTAAAAGCTTTTCGTCAGATTTTGAGAGACTCTAGTCACGTCATATCGGCCAAAATGAAGGCTGACGGCCCCTCGGATGGACGACGGCATGGGACACACCGAACAGACTTGAGTCACTGACCTCGCCAGACTGTCCAACGGCCGATTATCGGCTCGGTGTGTCAGCGCCTTAAGACTCTCCAGCTGATCCAGAATGCTGCAGCATGTGTGCTGACAAGAACTAAGAAAAGAGATCATATTTTTCCTGTATTAGCTTCTCTGCATTGGCTTCCTGTAAAATCCAGGATTTAATTTAAAATCCTTCTCCTGACATCATATCTTGAAGAGCTCATAGTATGTTATTGTCCCACTAGAGCACTGTGCTCCCAGAATGCAGAGTTACTTGCGATTCCTAGAGTCTGTAAAAGTAGAACGGGAGCCAGAGGCTTTAGCTTTCAGGCTCCTCTCCTGTGGAACCAGCTCCCAGTCTGGGTTCTGGAGGCAGACACCGTCACCACATTTAAGAGTAAACTTAAAACTCTCCTCTTTGAGAAAACTTATAGTTAGGGAGTGCCCTGCTACGTCCTGCTATCCACTTTCATGTAGACAGAACAAATAAGTCATTTTATGGTCTGTAATGGCTAATGCCTCCTTATATTCATTTATTCATTTCAGTCTTTGGTGGCCAAAGGTTGGGACATTATATATATATATATATATACATATACACTACTGAGATTGTTTTCTTTCTGGGTTTTGCTCTTTGCACCCGGAGCTCAGTCGGCTAATTGGACAGCTATTCGAGTTAACTACCTAACAACAGCTAACTACAGCTAGCGGTTACTTTAGCAACAAGTAACGTTGGCCTAAAGCTAACGTTATCTGTCCAAAACTCATTTAATCACCTCGGTACCGCGTTCACTGTCAGTCTTATAACTTTTATGATATCTAATTGACAAGTCCAAATGGTTCCACTTTACTTGAGGTCACGGGAATTATTCATGACACCGTTGTAAAATCATTTGATAGTGAAATCAAACTTCATGACAAATCCCATCTATCGTTTGGTTTTCTGTCCTATGAGTATTCATCCTCAGAGTCAGCTGCGTCGCTGTAGACTCTTAGGTCTTGGTAAAAAAGATATCTGACAGTTGTTATCGGCTATTACTACTACCCCTAATGTTTGTATTATAATTACACATAATTAGGGTTGAGGTATATGGCAATAATAACATGAAGACAATATTAAGTTGCTAACAATCTTGATATTTTGCCATACTGTTTACATCACATTGACTATCCCTTTGCAATATCTCTGGTTGCTTGAGGTCATTGTGGGTTATGTTGAAAATAAATGAGCCAAAATTGTTTATGGCAATACTGGATTTTGCATGATCATCAATGTGATGAGTACCTTGATTTGTCAGGTATATAATTAACTGAATCAGTCCAAAACAAATAGTCCCATCTATTTTTTCCATACAATTTGTAAGTTGATTTTCTAAAGTATATATAAATATCGATATCGTGCTATAAAATTCCATATACTGTGATTGAGAAATGTATTCATATCACACACGCCTAACATGAATATTACATACATGCAGTAAAAGCACAAATCTCAGAATCTGCTTGGCAGTCACACAGTTGCACCCTGCGCACCCTAATCCATCATGCTCCGCACAGTGTGCATGGACAGTGTTATTGGTCGGAGCCAGAGGCATACAGACGTCTGTTCACATGAGCAGCCTCTGTTTCTGCAACCAGGCCTTAATGGTTTATCTGCACCCAGCAGCAGCAGCCCATGAATCATACAGGGCTACACATCCACTGGCCAGCATCGCATACTAGTGACAAATTATGTTTATCTTACTGTGTAAGAAAAGCCATGAAAATATATCAGCTTCTGTTCCAAACTGTTGACCGCAAATGTGTAGGGTTCATCTTGACATTTGTTGAAACATGATGACAAGATTGTTGATTCACTACAGGCGTGTTCCAAATATAGATACACAAAGCTAACACTGGTGTTTATAGCTTTAAATGTCCAGCCACGTTATTAGTCTGTTAATATCTGTTATCATTCCAATATTTTCAGTCTGACACATTAAACAGCGTGCCAGGCAACACAAACTCACAGGAAATGTTTATTTAAAACCAACTAACAATGAGCAGATCATTATCTGTAAAATATAACAAATCCTATCCAGTTTTATTTTTATAAACCTTTGTGTTTTTTCTATCTCACTTCACACAAATTAATAGTCTCAGCTCTTTTATGTTGTATAAATGTGCCATTAACCGAAGCTAACTAAAACCAAATTAGGTTTCTATAAATATTTAACATTCTTCTTTAGGGGCTGTGGCACCTGAATTATATATTATATTAAGAGTGGAGGTAATATTCAGTGGCTGACGTTGAACCCATTAGACAGCATCAGCTACTGGGAGTGAAGAACATCCAAATGTTCGAGCAAACCTTCACAACCATTCCATGTACATTTTAAAATAAAATGGTTGAAAAAAGGTTTCTCTTGTTGCAGCTAAATCTGAGATTTTTATTAACAAAGAAACATTTAATTCAAGGAATGTTCCAACACAAATTAATTTTAGCGTCATTATGAGCTTATGTTATACTGTATGTTATTATTATTACGTTTCAAGATTTCCTTTATCCGACTCTTTCATTCATCAATGCATAATATCAATCATGAAAACAATATAAAAACAGCAAAAATAAATAAATAAATAACATAAGACATTTGAGTAGAGGAGCTCATCATACTGAATCACCCTGCCTGGTCACTGTTGTTGCCATGGTATAGCACGATCCTCACATGTGAAAACAGACAATCATCAATTTATTAACAATAAATTAATTAACATTCAGGCACATTTGAATGGCTCCTTGCGGCATCCCAAATTCATGAACTGTGGACATTCTGTGTGGGCAGAATGTATTTTCTCTCCTGTTTCATCCCAATGACACACAGCGCCAGTGGAGAGTTTTAATGTCTAAACATATGTGAATAGTGTTAAAGGGTCTGTTTACTTAGATTATTACAATTCAAGTTGTGAGAAATATGTTATATATTAAAAATAAATATAATAAAAGGTGGCATTTATTAAGATAAAGATTACTTAAACAGATGCAAAAAATGGACCCCAGGAAATACACCACAACTAAATCAAGCACATTTTAGCAAGCAAAAAAGAAAAAAAAAAAAGGTGAAAGCTGCAGCCTCACAGCAAGCTTCCTACCTCTTCTCCCCCTACTCCAGCGAATGGCATTTTACCTTCTCAGCCTCACCTAACTGGAACCTACCACCTGCCCAGGTAGGGTAAGCTAAACTGAGAGCAAGCATCAAAATCAAACAAAATAAGTAACAAAATGTTAATGTGAGATTTTGAAATACCTGCTGACATCATAATGTATGGGCCCACATAGAGCACTAAATGTAATAGAATTTATGTCATTCAACTATTTAACCTGTTGTCCTACTTCTGGATGGGGCCCAGCCTCTCCTTGCTGAGAGGACATGATGCAATCCTGTTTTCACTATCCCTGTTAGAGCAGCTGATACCCCAACATAGAAAAAAGACAAGCTCACATACATACACACATAATTGGGATGACCTCTTTCAACAGATCTTAATCCCATAAAACAAACAAATTAAACAGGCTTGTGTGATTTATATAACCTTATTGATCACTTATCAATAACATTGGATTGAAATTAATAATTAAACAGACATTAAGAACACTGACAATGTTGGGGAATGGGGCCTCTAGAAAAGGGAGAAAAGCAACCTTTTTCCATCCGCACCGGCTGTGTTTTGTTTTTATTGATAATTCACAAATATTAGCATGAGCAATAGGCTCAGAACTTTTCGTGCATCCCTGTGGAGGCTGGGGGCATTGGATCTGAGTGGACGATGTTCAAAGTTTCCATTGCTGAAGCTGAGGCAAGGAGCTGTGGTTTTAGGGTCTTAGGTACCTCAAGGGGCGGTAACCCACGAACACCGTGGTGAACACCGGTGGTCAGGGAAGCCGTCCGACTGAAGAAGGAGTCTTTCCGGGATATGTTATCCCGGAGGACACCAGAGGCAGTTGCAGGGTACCAAAGGGCCCGAAGATCTGCAGCCTCTGCCGTGAAAGAGGCAAATCAGCGGGTGTGGGAGAAGTTTGGAGAAGACATGGAGAAGGACTTTCGGAGGGGGAAGCGGGGAACCATCCAATCTGCGTACAGTAAGGATGGGACGCTGTTGACCTCAACTGAGGAGATAATAGGGCGTTGGAAGGAGCACTTTTAGGAACTCCTAAATCCAACTAATAAGTCAATGTCAAAGGCAGAGATGGAGGATGATGGGGGATTGTTGTCAATTTCCCTGGTGGAAGTCGCTGAGGTAGTCAAACAACTCCACAGTGGCAAAGCCCCAGGGACTGATGAGATCTGTCCAGAAATGCTTAACGCTCTGGGTGTGGAGGGGCTGTCTTAGTTGACACGCCTCTTCAACATTGCATGGAAGTTTGGGACAGTACCTAATCGCTGCTCTTTGCAGATGATGTGGTCCTGATGGCATCATCGGCCAGCAACCTTCAGCACTCACTGGATCGGTTCTCAGCCGAGTGTGAAGCGGCTGGGATGAGGATCAGCACCTCTAAATCTGAGGCCATGGTTCTCAGCAGGAAACTGATGGAGTGCCTACTCCAGGTAGGGAATGAGTCCTTACCCCAAGTGAAGGAGTTCAAGTACCTTGGGGTCTTGTTCGCGAGTGAGGGGACAATGGAGCGGGAGATTGGTCGGAGAATCAGCGTAGCGGGTGCGGTATTACATTCAATTTATTGCACTGTTGTGACGAAAAGAGAGCTGAGCCAGAAGGCAAAGCTCTTGATCTACCGCTCAATTTTCGTTCCTACCTTCACCTATGGTCATGAAGGCTGGGTCATGACCGAAAGAACGAGATCCAGGGTACAAGCGGCCGAAATGGGTTTCCTCAGGAGGGTGGCTGGTGTCTCCCTTAGAGATAGGGTGAGAAGCTCAGTCATCCGTGAGGAGCTCGGAGTAGAGCCGCTATTCCTTTGCGTCAAAAGGAGCCAGTTGAGGTGGTTTGGGCATCTGGTAACGATGCCCCCTGGGCGCCTCCCTAGGGAGGTGTTCCTGGCCTCGGGGAAGACCCAGGACTAGGTGGAGGGATTATATCTCCAACCTGGCCTTGTAACGCCTCGGGATCCCCCAGTCAGAGCTGGTTAATGTGGCTCGGGAAAGGGAAGTTTGGGGTTCCCTGCTGGAGCTGCTACCCCCGCGACCCGACCCTGGATAAGTGGACAAAGATGGATGGAATAGGCTCGGAAGGAACTTGTTTTGGTGGAACATGTGTACGTTTAAAAGTTGTTTTAGTCATGCAATAGAAAACTCAGATTGGACAGATAGTCTAGCTAGATATTTGGATTTAACCTGCACAGATCTGAGAAAAGGTTAACCATAGTCCTCATAAATCGAACACAGTTTAAAATGCCAACACAAAGGAAGCCCAAGGCAACGGATATCTGGCCTAACAGAGCAATCCCGGAAGTGGAACGTCAAGGATATAGACTACAGTTTCAGCAACAGATGAGGCTCATTAGGGAGCCAGGCTAGAGGATATTGTAATTTTCATTTCAATAATTTCTCATCCAGCGTAAAGAAGATTTTATCCATCCATCCATCTTCGTCCGCTTATCCGGTATCGGGTCGCGGGGGTAGCAGCTCCAGCAGGGGGCCCCAAACTTCCCTTTCCCGAGCAACATTAACCAGCTCCGACTGGGGGATCCCGAGGCGTTCCCAGGCCAGGTTAGAGATATAATCCCTCCACCTAGTCCTGGGTCTTCCCCGAGGCCTCCTCCCAGCTGGACGTGCCTGGAACACCTCCCTAGGGAGGCGCCCAGGGGGCATCCTTACCAGATGCCCGAACCACCTCAACTGGCTCCTTTCAATGCAAAGGAGCAGCGGCTCTACTCTGAGCTCCTCACGGATGACTGAGCTTCTCACCCTATCTCTAAGGGAGACGCCAGCCACCCTCCTGAGGAAACCCATTTCGGCCGCTTGTACCCTGGATCTTGTTCTTTCGGTCATGACCCAGCCTTCATGACCATAGGTGAGGGAAGGAAGGAAAACTGACCGGTAGATTGAGAGCTTTGCCTTCTGGCTCAGCTCTCTTTTCGTCACAACGGTGCGATAAATTGAATGCAATACCGCACCCGCTGCGCCGATTCTCCGGCCAATCTCCCGCTCCATTGTCCCCTCACACGCGAACAAGACCCCAAGGTACTTGAACTCCTTCACTTGGGGTAAGGACTCATTCCCTACCTGGAGAAGGCACTCCATCGGTTTCCTGCTGAGAACCATGGCCTCCGATTTAGAGGTGCTGATCCTCATCCCAGCCGCTTCACACTCGGCTGCGAACCGATCCAGTGAGTGCTGAAGGTCACAGGCCGATGATGCCATCAGGACCACATCATCTGCAAAAAGCAGCGATGAGATCCCCAGCCCACCGAACTGCAACCCCCCTCCACCCCGACTACGCCTCGATATCCTGTCCATAAATACTACGAACAGAATTGGTGACAAAGCGCAGCCCTGGCGGAGGCCAACTTTCACTTGAAACGAGTCCGACTTACTGCCGAGAACCCGGACACAGCTCTCGCTTTGGTCGTACAGAGATTGGATGGCCCTGAGAAGGGACCCCCTCACCCCATACTCCCCCAGCACCTCCCACAGTATCTCCCGGGGTACCCGGTCATACGCCTTCTCCAGATCCACAAAGCACATGTAGACTGGTTGGGCATACTCCCAGGCTCCCTCCAGGATCCTTGCGAGAGTAAAGAGCTGGTCCGTTGTTCCACGACCAGGACGGAATCCGCATTGTTCCTCTTCAACCTGAGGTTCGACTATCGACCGAACCCTCCTTTCCAGCACCTTGGAGTAGACTTTACCGGGGAGGCTGAGAAGTGTGATACCCCTGTAATTGGCACACACCCTCTGGTCCCCCTTTTTGAAAAGGGGAACCACCACCCCGGTCTGCCACTCCTTAGGCACCGTCCCAGACTTCCACGCAATGTTGAAGAGGCGTGTCAACCAAGACAACCCCTCCACACCCAGAGCTTTAAGCATTTCCGGACGGATCTCATCAATCCCTGGAGCTTTGCCACTGTGGAGTTGTTTAACCACCTCAGCAACTTCCACCAGGGAAATTGACGACAATCCCCCATCATCCTCCAGCTCTGCCTCTACCATAGAGGGCGTATTAGTCGGATTTAGGAGTTCCTCAAAGTGCTCCTTCCACCGCCCTATTACCTCCTCAGTTGAGGTCAACAGCGTCCCATCCTTACTGTACACAGCTTGGATGGTTCCCCGCTTCCCCCTCCTGAGGTGGCGAACGGTTTTCCAGAAGCACCTTGGTGCCGACCGAAAGTCCTTCTCCATGTCTTCTCCGAACTTCTCCCACACCCGCTGCTTTGCCTCTTTCACGGCAGAGGCTGCAGCCCGTCGGGCCCTGCGGTACCTTGCAACTGCCTCCGGAGCCCTCCGGGATAACATATCCCGGAAAGACTCCTTCTTCAGTCGGACGGCTTCCCTGACCACCGGTGTCCACCACGGTGTTCGTGGGTTACCGCCCCTTGAGGCACCCAAGACCCTAAGATCACAGCTCTTCGCCGCAGCTTCAGCAATGGAAACTTTGAACATTGTCCACTCAGGTTCAATGCCCCCAGCCTCCACAGGGATGCACGAAAAGCTCCGCCGGAGGTGTGAGTTGAAAGTCTGTCGGACAGGGGCCTCCTCCAGACGTTCCCAATTTACCCGCACTACCCGTTTGGGCTTACCAGGTCTGTCCAGAGTCTTCCCCCACCCTCTGACCCAACTCACCACCAGATGGTGATCGGTTGACAGCTCCACCACTCTCTTCACCCGAGTGTCCAAAACATACGGCCTCAGATCAGATGAAACGATTATAAAATCGATCATTGACCTTTGGCCTAGGGTGCTCTGGTACCAGGTACACTTATGAGCATCCCTATGTTCGAACATGGTGTTCGTTATAGACAATCCATGACTAGCACAGAAGTCCAACAACAAACAACCACTCTGGTTTAGATCAGGGAAGCCGTTCCTCCCAATCACGCCTCTCCATGTGTCTCCATCATTGCCCACGTGCGCGTTGAAGTCCCCCAGCAGAACGATGGAGTCTCCCACTGGAGCCCCATACAGGACTCCATTCAAGGTCTCCAAGAAGGCCGAATACTCCGAACTCTTGTTTGGTGCATATGCACAAACAAGAGTCAGAGTTTTCCCCCCCACCAGCCGCAGGCGTAGGGAGGCGACTCTCTCGTCCACCGGTGTAAACTCCAACATAGCGGCGCTCAACCGGGGGCTTGTGAGTATCCCCACACCCGCCCGGCGCCTCACACCCTGGGCAACTCCGGAGAAGAAAAGAGTCCAACCCCTATCCAGGAGTACGGTTCCAGAACCGAGACTATGCGTAGAGGTAAGCCCCACCAGATCTAACCGGTAGCGCTCCACCTCCCGCACCAGTTCCGGTTCCTTCCCCCACAGAGAGGTGACATTCCACGTCCCCAGAGCCAGCGTCTGCTGCCCGGGTCTGGTCCGTCGAGGCCCCTGACCTTCACTGCCACCCATGTGGCAATGCACCCGACCCCAGCGGTAGAAGATTTTATATTATTTGATATTATTTGGGGTCTTCAGTCAGAACAGGGGTAAACCAATTACAATTTTGCCATAATGGCCACATTAATCTTTGTTGAATTTGTTTACACTAAAACAAACAATTCTCAACTGCCTAACTTTATGTAAATGTATTCAAATGAGGAAAATAACACTTTTTTACTGACACAGTTGTGTTGTGCATCTGCATATGTGTCAAACGATATGGATGTTTGAATAATGCATGCTTGAGACAACAGCCTGTGAGAGTAGGGTGAAATGTCTCTCTTTTTCGTCTGGGAGCACGTGTGATGATATTGTAATACCCTCCTCAGAATTTCTCTTCAGAATCACCTCAGGGATAATTTACCATCACTATCAAATCTGTTATTTTTTTCTCATTTAAGATAAAATAAAGATGGATGAGAAACAGGAGAAATGAGAAGGCATCTCACTCCCCGAGGTGGGAACCACAGCTAATGGGTTGATGGAAGCCTATGAATTAAACATGATTTCACTGAATGGACTGTTTTGGATGATTATAAGGTCCATTACTGCACACTTTCTGCAGCCTCTTTGCTTCACTGGTCCAGGAAAACACCAAGTCAAGGTAGTTAAGAGGCAGATTGAGCAATTTCTATTGTCAAGTGTTGTTTATCACGGAAACAGCGTAATGAAGATTTACTCTTTGCAGATGGTTACTTCTGTCTTGTCTCTCTATGGCTTTACGGTCACTTTCTCTTCCTCTCAAAAATAGGCTGAATATTTGCTGTAAACATTTTTATCTGTGGTCTGTTTACTGGAATATAATGGGACAATGTTATTGTTGTCTGTTTATGTGGCATGAACAGAGCTTCAATTTTCTTATCTTCCAAAATGATAAACCATCCGCCGGAGATATGTATCCTCTTTATGAATGATATTTATCAAATGATTACTGCTGGCATGAAAATGAATAAGTAATATTTTGTAACTCTATGTTGCCAGTTAATATAACACAATAGTCATTCGAGCTCATAAAAGTGTTTTGAATTTGATGAAATACCTGTTCGTGGGTAGCTCTTTTCTATTACCTGCTTCCAAGAAATTACTTTTATATACTGCTAATTTGAAACAGCAAATATGTTTTAACTGAAATGTAATGCCACCTGAATAACATTCACCAACTATTAGTTTCCGTTATTATCCATTATTTTCAAGTAACGCGGTGGTTAGGCTCTCACAACATTACATGTGACCTTCCAGCAACGTATAGTATGATATTGTGAAAAGTTTTGTTGCAACGGAACAACTCTGTGTTAGTATAGTAGGTGATGATTTAATAAATCCTAAACAGTTGGGAGGGTCAACGAATGATACATATCTCACAGTCTTGGCTATTTCACTTAACTGACTTATAAACTCCAAGGGAACGCTTATAAGCTAGTTGTGCACATTTTGCACACAATACAGAGCCGCGGGAACATATTTTGAATTGGGGGTGCTGACACATTTTCCAGAGTGATGTTTTCAGCCAAAGTCAACCACCACACACCAAACTGCATCCATCACAATTTATTGAACTGTATAGAGATTAAATTCATATAAATAGCCTATCCAAGACCGTAATTAGCCTGCCGTGGGCTACTGATCCCGAAACACCGGGAAATAATAAACCGTTATCGCTATTTAACCAAGTTAAATTTCTTTCATACCCATACTGTCAAGATGAAGACAAAATATCTCTATTTATTAAAACAAAGGCACTTTGTGGTGTCAAAACAGTACTAATGCTTCGGTAATAAAACTGGAACACATGTACACGCTCCACAAGCGGAAAAACAAAAACAAGAATAAAGTCCAAAATCCAAGACAGAACAAACTAGGCACGGGTAACGCAGGATATAGGCACAAAGCTACGACAATGGTACAGAATATGCCTACTACAAGCTCAAAAACCGAGCCACAAAACACAAGGGTAACACATCACTGAATTATATTAAATCAAATCAAAGTGAAGCGAGCCAGTCAGTCCTGACACAAACACTGAAATAGAGAAATGCAGCCTTAAGTTTTTGTAGCACAGCAATAGCAAACTAAAGGCATAAAGATATTGGGCCTAATGTATCAGAAGTTCTAATAATTTTATAACAATACGGTAGGATAATTAAAAATAGGTGTGACCTCATTCTGGTTTTCCAATACGTAGGTTATAGGCTTTACACGAGTGTAAAAAATGAAAAATGAAAGGGATTAGGTTTATATTAATAATCAAAGTATTAAAAATAAATGTGTGGTTTTTTTTATTATGGTTGTACTAGTTTCTCCTTTCGCTAGGGGGTGCTGCAGCACCCTCCACACCCCTAGTTCCCGCGGCCATGACACAATATGTGTATTGTCAGTATATTGTCATCAGTGTGACAAAACCTCAAGGGCGAAGAATAAATTAAAGCTGAAAACTCATTAATAAAACAACTCATTCAGTTAATTTAGACAAGATGAGGCCATTAGCCTCCACACAGCATGCTGGACTTGCGTAAGCCTCAGACTTAGTACAACCCACAGGAGAAACCCAAGCTATCATCTGCAGCCATGTTAACAGCAGTCTCAAAGTTAATAATGGAATGTTGGAAATTACCACCAGCTCCAGCACACTACTTAGTTTAGGGTGACAGCTTTTACTGCATCTCGAGGCATGTCAGGCCCCATTCAAATAAAGTCTGAAACAACAAACGCACTAAGCTGTCAGTGTTAAAGTTTATCAGAATTTAATGAACTCACTGTCATCTCTGGTTTTTAAGAGGATTTGGGATTAGTGAGGAGAGTGCTACAACAAAATAGGTAAATTACCTCCTCACCCAATGACAGTTGGGGTTTAATAAAATGAAGGCCAGAGGGTGTAATGTATCATTGTCACTTTGTGAATCCAGATTAATTCAATAACATTATGGCAGGGATGTGTTTAAATTGTCTGTTCATGGAATAGTGCAGCAACAGTGCCTTGGAAATTAAATTAAATGAATACCTGTCTGATAAGGCTACAGTCAGCAGCACATCTAAAGCTCTCTAATTAATATTTTATATCACATCTGTTTAATCTGTACAAAAAACAATGTGTAAAAATGTCAGTTTGGCGCTTTACGGGGAGTTATGTGTTGAACAGTTTTTTTAGACAAACAAACTATAACTAAATAAATAAATAAATAATTAGTGAGCTTTAGAGGTGTCAGGCTAACTGTGTCTTTATGCTAAGCCAAGATAAGCTAACAAGCTGCTTGATAGCTTCATAGTCAATGATCAGATAGGAGAGTCAATCTTCTCATCGGTCACCTATATGGAAAAAACATTTAGATCTTTAGTGAAAAATTAATAAGAGAAAGTATAATTAAAGTGCAGAATCTTCTACTTTCTGGATAGCTTCACTAAAGCTTCATTGTTGATTGATTAGCTCTCTGTGGAGCTCTATCATAGCTTGCAGGCATATTGATCTCATTGGGGGACCTAGCGTTAAGAGTTCTTCGCACATTTAACATTATATAAAACAAAAGCAGCTTGATTAAAATGTCATATTTCACTGAGACATCAAACTTTCAGATGTGGTGTCGAACTGCAGTCTCTGGCTAAGCTTTAGTACAATCCTCAAAATAATAACTGGATTATAATTGTTGCTTCTTACATACTTTCTTTGGGTCTTTGGTCTACAAAGGTTATGATGTACAAGATAGATCCTTTTAGATGTTTTTGACGTGATCCAGCTTCACCCTCGCCTCATTACGACGTGGACAGCAAGTGCTAAACATAGTATATGTCTTGGCTGACAAGATCTCTAAACAGTTGAGCCATTTCAATCGTCTGGGTTCCATCCTCTGTGCTAATGGATCCAAGCACCTTTTCCTGTTTTCTATAAACACCCCACTATTTTTTCACTCTATGAACTACCTCTCTTCTTTTCCCAGTTTCCACAATAATGATTGAAAGGACATGTTTGTGATGTATAAAAGGGACTGTCCTTGAAATCTATTCACTCTTCATTCAAATGGTAAAAGCTACTACAGATTGAGAAGCAGGTTTACTTGAGGAGAGACTTATTTGTCCTATCTGTCAATATGTTGAAAAGTGGACTTCAACTTTTTGTCTGTGTATCTAAACTAAAAGAAATTTGGAATCATTTGGAAATCGTTCCGTTTTAGCAAACATTTGTGCAAATAATTTATTTTGCACAAAAGGCTCTATTAAATAGCCTAAGTAATTTCTGTGTGATACATTTTAAAACGTTAAAGAGGGCTTGTCAGGAATTTGCGGCTTGAACCCAAAAGCAGACGAATAGACAGTTCGAAGATTTAAACAGTTTATTTATGAACTGGGAAATGCAGCAAAACTGGGCTGGTGGATGAATCCTCTCAGGCGACAGAGCTGGCAGTAGACACAGGCAAAGATGACGAGGCAGGCACGACAGGTGGTGGAAGGAGATGAGTGGCGTCAGCAGGCAGGTCGAAACACAGCGGAACACAGTAGTTTCCTTAGGAGCACAAAAGATCGAGTTAAAGCAGGTCAGGCAAAAAAAACAACGGGTTTCAAAAAGTTCGGAGACAAAGACTAGCTGGATGTTGCATCACCTACGTAACATGATTTAACAATCCGGCGCAGAACAGAGAACTGCCAAATCTTAAGACGCTGCTGAGCCACTGGAAACAGGTGAGTGATTGGGAATTGCCGGCCCACACGCTGCCACCCGCAGCGCTACCATTGGGCCCGGGTGGGCCCAATGAAAAATCCACCCATTTTAGGTCCGGGCCCGCCCATTTTGACCCAGGCCTCTAGTGAGTAGTGAGTGATTTTTATTCTAGCAGTTCATCTAATAAACAGCCCGAGCTTCTCAGCCAATCAGCGGCTTCTACCCCACGTGTGGACTCTTAAGCCTGCCCACAGGCTGCATCGTCACCAGCAAGTGATCCAAGGAAATGAATGACGTTGCACGCTGCACTGTGAGGGAAGGGAAAACGAGAGAGAGAGAGAGAGAGAGAGAGAGAGAGAGAGAGAGAGAGAGAGAGAGAGAGAGAGAGAGAGAGAGAGAGAGAGAGGGAGAGAGAGAGAGGCATACAGAAACCCCTGTACACCCACAGTCCTTTCACTTCCCCACTTGTGGCTTCGTGACAGGGCTTTACTACTGTGGACAGCTTCTTTTAAAACTGAGTTATTAGAACTGATTAAACCAGAGATTTGCTATTACAAAATGAGCTGGGGTAGCTAAATTCTTCACAAAACATCACAGGATACTCTGCACAGCTCATGAGGCACCTGAGTGCAACGGACCTTTTAATAACGGGGCAAGAATTCCAGCTGTGCATTTAAATTCTGCAAATGGTGCTCAAAAGGCAGGAGTACAATCCTTGAACTACGGTTCTTTCTGTGCAGAAAAAAACTCAACACATTTAAATAATTTATTGGCACTCTATGTGTGTCCTTGTAGTCTTCTTTATGAATGTCTTTAAAGGATAAATCTTTATTGCTACTTTCTGGATAATTTCCAGATTATTGAGTGCTGTTCTAGTGTCAGAGACAACATTAAGTTACTTAAACATTTTACTTGACACACTCGATTCAAAGTGAGTACAGATGCACTCAAAACAACTGCAGATGATGCAGTCATGTCATTTGTCGTTAGTCCGTGGGTCTTGCTCTCATGTACTGTAGGAGCAGTGGGAGGCGTCTTTGTCCTAGGGGCCTGTTGTTTCATAAGCAAATCCATGTTTTCTGTACAGATACACTAAAATGAAGACCGCCACCAACATCTACATCTTTAACCTCGCTCTGGCCGATGCCTTGGTCACCAGCACGCTACCATTCCAGAGCGTCAACTACCTGATGGGGACCTGGCCGTTTGGAGACATACTGTGCAAGATGGTGATGTCCATTGACTACTACAACATGTTCATCTCTATCTTTACACTCACCACCATGAGCATTGATCGCTACGTCGCTGTGTGCCACCCAGTCAAAGCGCTGGACTTCAGGACACCGCGTAATGCCAAGATCGTCAACGTCTGCAACTGGATTCTCTCCTCGGCCATCGGGCTGCCTGTAATGTTCATGGCCTCCACAGTCCTCTCTCGTAAGCATGTGCACACTCAGTATGTGATTCATAATAACACATGCCGTATATCCTTTATGACAACAACAATAACAGGATAAAACCAGGTCTCCTGAAAAAAATTATGAGCTAAAAAAAGTAGCCTCCAACCCTCAAGTAGCAACCATGCACAACAGAGCTCATTTCTTTCTTAGTCCTTGGTAGATGATGAGTTCAACAAGGTCTCACAATCAAATACAAGCACAAAACAGGAAGAAAACACTTTCCGTTCATTCTCTGCATTCCAACCTTGAAGAGCAATTATGTACTCCAGCAGGCTCTATAAAAGGAAACAACCAAGATGAGTTGCTTAGGTTTTTCTGTGTAATTGCACAAAAGAACAATTGAATGCTATATGCCTGTTGGTGACTAATATAGCTGTCTGCGTTAAAGAGGCCACCAAAGCCAGGCTTCTCTGACGGTGTCTCTGTGTAACTGCAAATGTAATGGAGAGACAACTGCCACTGAAATTGAGTGTGATCACACTCTGTTTGGAGGAGAAAGGCTAATGAGAGATTTACTGACTCAGTGAAGTTGTAACTCTGCATGGTGCTAAAATATGTTTATTGCTTTAGCGCCACAAAATATTTTTATGGGCATTTCTATGCCTTTATTAGAGTTTTAGACAGTAGAAAGATGACAGAAAATGAGCGGAGAGAGATGGGGAATTAAACGCAACAAATGGTCAGAGTCGAATGTTGTGCGTCATGGTCGAAGTATTTTCCACTAGGCAACCAGGGCAATATTCAGTTTCCATTCAAATGACCGGAAGAACGGAGAGGAGATTTCACATTACATTAACCTCTGAAAATAGACAGACGAAACAAAGCGCTACATACAGAAAAAACATTAGTGCTCAAACAGTTTGTTTGGTTTACAGCCTCAGCAGCTAGCTGTTTCCAGTTAAAAAAACTGTGTACTACCTAACCAGCACCTACCTAACAAAGCAGGCAGATAAAGTTAGCAGCTAGTTGGTGAACATAGTGAAAGCTAAAGAGAAACTAAAAAAACAGATATTTCCCTCAGGAATTGGTGGAGCAGCAAAAAACAAGCAAATTAAATATGTTACCTTGGTTGTTTTTTTCTAATTGATCAATTATCAACCCTAAATACTATTATTACGCTTGTGCAACACTGCATTGCATTGTATACAACCAGATTAAGCAAACACATTTCAGAGGAATAAAGCATTGATGATTAAAAAGAACTACCAAGTGAAAATAGAATTGATACAAATAACTACTTGTGAAATGTGCTCGTGTGGTAGTAATGAATGTTTGCGTCTCTGTTTACTTGTGAACATACAGTATGTGCGTATGTGTGTCTCCTCACCCTGCACAGCCTCCAGTATTGTTGACTGCAAGCTGATATTCCCCCACCCTTCCTGGTACTGGGAAACGCTGCTGAAGATCTGCGTGTTCATCTTTGCCTTCATCATGCCCGTCCTCATCATCACCGTCTGCTACGGCCTCATGATCCTCCGGCTGAAGAGTGTGCGCATGCTGTCGGGCTCCCAGGTTAAGAAAAATCTGTTTTTCTTCTACATACATGGGCCAAAACTTAAAAACGATATTTTGTATATTTTGTGCCAAAGGCTTTTAATTAAATGGAAATGAAAATACCTGACCTTGGGTCTACTAACTACATGGCCTACGCTGTGTACACAATAACTTATTGATATTATCATTAAGAGTAATGACGCAAAATGCAAGATTGCCCAGAGCTTGCATGCAAATATGGTGCACTCATTGTTCTCAAGAAAAAAGCAATAAGGGAAAATCTACTTAAGCCTGAGGCTGTGGCTCAGTTTTAATTAATTGCAGTGGAAGATAAAATAACCCAAAACAGTAATTTTGAAAACATTCACCAAACGCTGGCTGCAAATCATGTGCAGATTCTAATGAGGATGTATTTACAGTAGATAAAAATGGAATAAAGGTGGTGGTAGATACGCTTTGTTCCTACTAAAAAGCACTTTAACTACCATTGCACTTTTTCTTAACCACTTTTACTTCCTTTCCATCTTGCTTTTCTCTCTGCCGTTTGATCCTCTCCCCTTTACCTCTCCTCTCATTGCCCTCTAACCATCTTCTCCCAATCCTTTTTCTCATCCTCCATCATCCTTCTCCATAATTATTATCTTCCATACTTCACCTTTTCTCATGCTTTCCTCTTTGTACTTTGTCATTTGTCCATCACTCATCTTGTACTCCCAATTATCCCCAAACATTAAACCTCCTTCCCACACACACGTACACACACACACACACACACACACACACACACACACACACACACACACACACACACACACACACACACACACACACACACACACACACACACACACACAGGAGAAGGACAGAAACCTGCGTCGGATCACCCGTATGGTCCTGGTGGTGGTTGCCGTCTTCATCGTATGCTGGACACCCATCCACATCTTTGTCATCATCACAGCTCTGATCAATATCCCCAGCTCCACGCTGCAGACTATCACCTGGCACTTCTGCATTGCCCTGGGCTACACCAACAGGTACACATTAGACAAATATTTTCTCTGTAATATTGAAACTGTTAGTCCTAACAATTCCGGTATAATAAGTGGAGATTAATCATTAAAGCTTGGTTAAGTGTAGATAAAAGGATGCTCATTATAGGAAAAATTGTGTTTTACAGATAAGAGCAAATTGCATTGACGTTTTGATAACGTACATTTGTTGGTACATGGTTTTATGCAATGACTTGAGTTAACTTGTAGTCAACCCATGTTATGCTGTATATAAAAGGTAAAACTGATGTTGGTGAGTTTAGGGGGAAGCTGATTTTCTTGTGTTAAACTGTAACCTTGTTTTCGTTCCCTGCAGTAGTCTGAACCCGGTTCTTTATGGCTACCTCGATGAGAACTTCAAGCGTTGTTTCCGTGAGTTTTGCACCCCGAGTCCCTCAGTGTTGGAGATGCAGAACTCGTCCCGAACTGGAGTCACAAGCCGCAAGCTCCCACAGCGCGAACACAACACTGCAAACACAGGAGAAAGGTCCAATCAACAGGTAGACATTGTCTGTGTGTATACATACCAGTTCAATGCATCTGGGAATGACTAGTTCAACATTTTTGGAAATGCACTTATTTGCTTTCTTCCCAGAGTTAAATGAAAAGATCGATACAACTATTGTGTCTGTACAGTAAATATGATGCCACAGCCAGCAGCCGGTAAGCTTAGCTTAGCATAAGACTTGTTGTCACCACGAAGTTGCCAGATAACCAGCAGATACTGCACAGAAGTCACTTTGCTTGGCCAAGAAATAGTCCGGCACATAACCTCCCATAAAACCAAAATTGTTTTTTGTGGTCGGCTGACTTTTTTTTTTTTTTACCTTGGGACAGAGCAAAGCTAGTTGTTTCCTTTGATTTCCAGTCTTTATGCTAAGCTGAAGACTGAAGCTTCAAATTTACTGTAGACATAAGAGTACATTAATCTTCAATTTAGGTATATGGCTGTTAACAGTCATGTAAAAGGTACATATAAATATACTGTATACAACATAACATGAACATACTTTCTCTTCTTTTCCCTCCTCTCTGCAGGTATGACTAGCCTTGGAGGGGTCGTCAGACTCTCGCTCTTGTGGGGGCGTTGCCAACGACGATCTCAACTCAGAGGTCACGCAGGTCACCACAGGGCTCTGACCATGCAAACACAAAGTGACACATACATCAGACAATCTAGGACACGAGTGAGCATTGATAGCACAGACCATTTTGGCAATGTGCTGCAAGCTTAACTGCAGCTCTGCATCAGGTCAGGCCTTTCACCTGCCAAGCAGTGTTACTAACTGCATGGCTGTGCAAGGCTTTTACTCTGAAACCGATACAGATGGTTTAAGATATACTAAAACAGAAAATAGAGCATCATTACAATACTCCTCTTAACCGAAGAAGCTGTTGCACTTTTTGTGCATTAACGCTATTACAGCTTTTAGTTTTCATTATTGCTATTATTACTATAATATACACTATATAGACTGAGTATGTCCAGTAAACACAGATATATATATATATATATATATATATATATATATATATATATATATATATATATATATATATATATATATATATATATATATATATATAGACAGATCTATCAAAGCCACTCACAAAAGGCACTTATATGATGTTTTGTTCTGTATGCTGCAGACAAAACTGCCTCATTGATCTAAGCCTCTTCTCCTAACCCTCATATCGCTAATCCTCTAGGTTGTAAAAAAAAAATCTATCAATTATCTTGTTTGCAGTGTTCATGTGACTTCCCTCCAATCTGTTACAGTTGCTCCTGATGTTTTCTTTTTTAAGTGTTTGCATGTGTGAGAAGTCTTGAAATGCGGATTTATCGGGGATACTGGACAATAAAGGATCTAATCTAAATGCTCAAAGGCTCTGTGGCTCCCTCACCACATGAAGACATCACTGGACATCAGGTGACAGAAAAGTTATTTAAAGCACCAAATGTGCTTCTTGTCCAGCTTCTGTATGGAGTTCACCCTATTAACACTGTTTTTCATTGATTGATCTGCACAGCACCATGCTGGCTTTGGTCACTTCAGGAAGACTCCCCTCTCAACCCACCTGACCCTTTGTTGTAATTCCCTGCCCCCTCTGTCTTCATTATTTCCTTTTATTATTCTGTTTTTATGTTGTCTCTGTAAATATGTTTTCTACCCTTTGCTGAATTTATCATTAAATAGACATACAGTAGAGCACTGTATGTTCTCTCTGCTGAATTTGACACACTTCTGAATGTACAGAAGGGAAACCCGCTGTGTTACTCATACTGGATCCTTGTACTAAACTTGGATCATCTAAACCAGTAAACACAACGCCCGTTTGCACAGCACACATATCGTGCTATTGCGACATACAATGTGAACATATGGTACTACCAGTGAATGATTAACTACAGCTTAACAGCCATTACACCAGGCATGGGTTCTGAAGAAGTTAACAAGTGAGCCAAGCAGGATTGTACATATGTTGTTATCTTTAGAATTGCTTGTGCTTACATGTTGTGCTGTATGCTAAACTTGCCAGTTACCTTAGTGTAGCTCTACTCGATATTATGTGTACCAGTATTTTTTTTTTTAACGATCTGTAAAGATGAACATGATTGTATTTATCTTCCATGTAAAATACTATAACTACTCTGTTCCTGAAAATTATTTCTGATGATCATGGTGGACAAGCAAGTTATTGTGCTTCTAAATATAACTTGTCATAATGAATCTCAGTTAACTGAAGTGATGTATATTAATCAGAAAACAATGGGCGTGAAAACCTTGTGAATTTGAAAATGGAAAATGTATGCAGAATTTAACTTTACAGACTGTTTCAATTTTTTTTGCTTTCAATCAATTTTTAAAGATTGTACAGTAGACTACTATTATTTTCAGTCTTTCACACCCCCAGCTAACACAAGAGGAAAAACTGTGTAAAAGCATGTAGACAAATTGTCTAAGATTGAAATATTACAAAATCTGTAGCTGAGTTTGGCTGAAATGTGGCATCGAGTGTCACATGCTGTATTAAATGCAGTGTTTATTGTGCGACAACATGTATGTTTCTATTGACAAAACACATCATGTGCACAAAACTAATTTTGATGTGCCATTTGTCACCTTTTTTTTCATAAATAATGTAAAGATATTTCAAACATACATCTCATTCATATTCCAGATCCTACACACTAGGACACAGACAAGAAATGCCATAATCATAAACAAACATATTAAAATAAACAAACTAAATAAAGACACAAAACTACAAAACATAATAATCTTTTTTATGATAAGTAGTAGTGTTACATTTGCCAAACATTTTGGTTAGTCCTCAACTAAAAGCCATTTATCTTTTAACATTAAAAATGAAATCATACTGTTTGAAACTACAAAAAGTTGCTAAGCAGCTACACTGGGCTTTTTTAAGTACAAATTACATTATTCCTTAGAATACAAATAATACTAGGAGCTAATTAGTCTTAGAACAATGCTTTTATTTTATTTCATGGATCATCAACTGGTGAGAATGCTGAATTTCTGCTTTTGTTTACATCTGTTTGAAATATATATCATGTCATATATATATATATATATATATATATATATATATATATATATATATATATATATATATATATATATATATATAAATATATATACACTACAAAAGTTTGGGGTCACTTAGAAATGTCCATTCCACTCCATTCCAGACAGAATACCAGCTGAGATCAGTTGCATTGCTTTTTTAATGAGGGCAGCAGTTTTCAGATTACATTATGTGTTTACATAACTGCAAAAGGGTTCTCGACTGTTGTAGACAGAAGTGGCTGAAGAAACACTTGAAATCCATGCTTTTTGGTCTAAATGTCATACCCAAATTAAAAGTGGTACAGCTCCCATATACTTTGACACTCTGGGGTGTGCCTGATATCATTGGAAAGGTGATTGATGTGGGTGTGTTTGTGTATTTGAGAAGTGTTGTATTTTGTTATTTTTTGGCTTTTTTCTTTGCACTTTTCAAATGGAAATAAAAAAACGCACAGACATATCTGTAGAAAGAAAATCATATAAAATCCATTTTTGAGTCTTTTGGCTTCTGGATTTTTTTCTGTAGTAAGCTGGGACATGTGGCTAATGCCCTGTGTTGTCTGTCACCTGTCAGATGTGTTTACAGCAGTGTATTCTAATCATTTTACAGATGTATGACTTGGACGGAAATACGAAACCTTCATTCTAGCCTCTGTAACTCTGTGTCAGTAAGGCCTAGAATCGCCCTGACACTTGTAACAAAACCTTGAGAGTGTTTCCTTACCAATGATGTCAGGCATACTCCTGAGTGTCAAAGTATATGGGAGCTGTACCACTTTTAATTTGGGTATGACGTTTAGACCAAAAAGCATGGAATTTCAAGCGTTTCTTCAGCCACTTCTTTCTACAACAGTCGAGAACCCTGTTGCAATTAAGTAAGCACATAATGTAATCTGAAAACTGCTGCCCTGATTAAAAAAACAAACAAAAGATCAATGCAACTGATCTCAGCTGGTATTCTGTCTGGAATGGAGTGGAATGGAAATTTCTAAGTGACCCCAAACTTTTGACCGGTAGTGTATATAATAACCATTTTTGCAGCAGGCACTTGGTGCACCATACAGAATACACTCTTGAAGGTAAGTTTAAATAAAATGTATAAGATGCTGTCCATGATCTGTACCCATGCCACCATTTAACTGTTTTCTGTCATTTGCTTATTTACATGACTTGTGATTCAATCATGACTTAACTTGTAGTCAAGTCTTAAAATGGCATTTCTTGTATTCTAATGTACAGAGGATAATTTATACTTAATGGACAACACTCTATAACACAATACATAAAATATTACTGTTAATTCATGCATTTTCTATGTAATAACATGTAATTCTAAATCTCACTGAATGCCTTTTTGTTGTTGTATCAGAATAAAGTATCATCTGCATTAAAGTGTGTCTTTTCTTCAAATACACATATTCCATTCTCAAGCTGAAACATGACACAGCTTTAAATCTCTATACTCTCAACGATGAGTAGTACAAATTACAAACAGATAAAAATGAATTATGAGGATATCAACCTAAACTACACTTTGTTAGGTCGAGACAGACATGGTTGCTGGATTTGACAATTCAAATCAGTTTGAGGCTGGAGCTTTTTTCCCATCAATCACTTGTTAGCTCCTAGAACTACAATTTACCACCAAGTGATTACTGTAATGTAAAAACTCATCGTTGTGACATTTCTCCATATTTCGGCGATAAGGTGCTGCGTCAGCTCAGTGTGTGTGTCATTTGGCTGTGGATTCAGATGTCACAGCAGAAATTTTGACTGGTCATTGCAGTAAAAGCACCGGTGTAACAAATAACATTAAAACACCTCTGTTCCAATTTAACTGTCCCAATATGCCATTGCAGTGAGCTAGCATGCACAATAACAGGAACTTGAAATTTGTACGCAAATAATTGTTTGGCATGATAAATGTCCTCCATGTCTGTGAGGGAGGTGTAATGATTTTTAAGGTCTTTGATTTTTTTTCATTTGGCACTTTCCCTCATGGTAAATCCTTTGGAAACCTTTGACAAAAATCTTTGGCAGGTCGAGAGCTGAGAACAATTATGTACATTCAAAGGGCATAGAGTACATATAATCTTTCATCATTCTTTCTGCACAGCGCATAATGGAGTATAAAATAATATACTGTATAATTATTTTTGCAATTCTGCATTTCATCCTACAAACTTGTTATTCTGTGTTTAAACCTATATATGAAAGTGAGTCATCTGCCATACTTTATTCCTCACTTTTGTGAGTATTTTAAAATCAATTATTATTCTCAATTATTAAGCCGGCTTATCAGCATGAGCGTTTCATTTTTTAGTCCTCTGCTCTTCTCTGATCCTGCGCCCTCGCTCAGCAAGTGGGCACTCGCATGACATATGGTGCTGTATAACCAAGTGTCAAGGGGAAGCGAAAGGGGGCATCTATATGGACTGAACCTGGTTTCCACACTATTTTATCTTTTCACACTGGGATGCCTTGATTGCAGTAAAGCAAGCTCTTGATTCTTCTAAACAGTGAGGAAAGTTGCAGAATTTCACATCAGATTTCGTCTGAAATTCAAATGTGTTCAAAAGGTCATGCGTGCATATTATCAACCCCAGACAATCTGTGAGGTCACCGTGGATTCAATGTGTATGCAAGCATGTGTAGTGTGCATGAGGTGCTTACACTGGTGTCTGTTTGAGAAATCGTGAACAGTACGGTCTCAGACGGACGTGGGCGCGTTTACTGCATATATGTCTGCGTACATGCCTTCAACTCCATCCTGTCATGAATGGGGCTGTTGGGGAGCCAGGCATTATGTTATTGGAGATGGCAGCATGATTAGTCCTGTCATAGCGATTATTATAAAGTGGCGTTGAATGTTCCCTCTTCCTGCAGAGACGGTGCTCTCATTCAGACGTGATGTTTTGAGGCTGCCCTTGTCTTTACGGAAAGCTAATCAACCAAACCAAAGCTAATCAACCAAAACATGAGTTAAATCACATTATATTCCAAAGCCTTTGTCTCAAGAAAAATGAGGGTCTGTATCAGAAGATTAAAGAACATTTTGTTTTTACAAATCCTACAGAAATGAAATTACAGGGGACTCACACTTCTCAGCCTCCCTGGTAAAGTCTACTCCAAGGTGCTGGAAAGGAGGGATCGGCCGATAGTCGAACCTCAGGTTGAAGAGGAACCATGTGGATTCCGTCCTGGTCGTGGAACAACAGACCAGCTCTTTTGGGTAAAAGTTTTGTGTTTTCCCCTTAACTTTTTCCAGGATGTGTTTTTGGGGCTTGTAGTTATAAATATGTGGAAAAAATACGAATTATAGTGCATTTATTTTCGTAGCTTTATGTACAAATGGTTCATGAGAGCAGCCTGCGATATATTTATGATCTGATATCATTGATTAAAAGTGCACGTTTTCTACACTTTGGAATCATGTTTTTAACCCTTGTGTTGTCTTCCCGTCAACCATGAAAAAAACTCTTTTTTTCGACGTTTTTGACGCCTTTTTTTCGCAGTTTGTTTTTGCTTTTTCCAACGTTTTAAATTGTTAAATTTTTCTTCTACACATTTTCAGCGCTTATTTCTACGTCCCATATTTTCTAATATAAAACAAAAATTAAAAACGGGTCAATGTGACCCGAAGTCAACACAAGGGTTGTCATATAATATGTAGAATACCACAGTACCTGCAACAGGCATGGCCTAAATAATGAAATTCAGCGCTGTATCTGTACTTACAAGAAATGTGATTCCTATTCATTTGAGAAGGTCACACAGTGGTTATCCAGTTATCGGCTTCACATTGCTGTTCTGCTCTGAAGGCTCCAGGGAAAAAGCCAAAGGCCAGTCTTGTTTTATCGTTGCTACTGCTTGTGGATTTTCTCAGGTCATAACCAACACCTTGAATGATCAGGCTCTTGACTTATCATAGCATGTGACCATTGGAAAAATTGATGAGTTTATAACAGCAAATAGACATAAACCCTCCGAGAAACACTAAAAAGTAGGCGAAAGAAGGAGTGAGATTGAATGTTCAAGAGGCGTGCCAAATCCGATTTAGGTCCCCCGGGCTTTAATACCTCAACAACTCAGCACTGTCATAGAGCAGTAGTTTCCTCAGGCTATTTCACACTAAGATTAATGTCTATCCGGCTCTCATCGTCTGACAGAGAGGAACATTGCATTTCGCTGTCGTGGTTCAAAGCACATCAGGAGGATGAGAAGTGGACGTTGTAGAGAGAATCTCAGGTGTGGTGGGGAAATGAAAGTCATGGATTGTCCCAAGAAAACAGACTGGAAGTAAGCCAGAAAAACGAACCAGTCAGTTGGTCTGACTAATGTACCAGTAAGCAAATGACCACTGAGTCCTGTAAAGCTGCCATCCACCTCATTACTTTGTCCGCCAATGAACCAGCCAAGCCAGCAAAAACCGGCAGTTTGACAACTGACCAATGAGCAGCCTTGGTTTGTCCACTGACTGACCAGCCATCGCTGTAACAACCCGACAGGGTGTAGTTTGTTTTTACTTCTTGTCTCTATCTAACTCTGATGCCTGTTGGTTGAAATTGGCTCTGTGTAAGGCAGTTGGTTTAAATCACTGGAAGTTTTGCTGACTCCTTTTTTTACTAAGCTATCACTCAGCAGCAGGGCGTCCTGGGGCACAGGAGCCATCCAGTCAGACAATATTCCCATCCATCCACCTGATTTCATTACCCTTTCCTCCTGCTAGTGCATAGCTGTTCCCAGGTCTGCTCATTAAAATATTGGCTATCAAAGTTTGATCATTATACCCCTGTGACTATTATTTTACCTTAGATGTAGCTATGCAAATGTGTAATAACAGTACATCTATCTGGCAGAGTACAAAACAAAAAAACTAGAGGAAGAGAATTTAGACTGAATCTATACTCTTATACAAGTACACATACATGCACATACAGTATACACATGAGTGACCCTTCATTGCACTAAATTTCGTGTGTTTTTCTGACACTTTTCAGCCACTTTGGAGCAGTTACACACTTTATAAGGTGCATTGTACAGAGTAGTTGTAATACCATCTACAAAGACAAACTCTACACTATCTGGATTGCATTAACAATCCAATTTCTGCTGACAAGGTATTTCAGTGGTACACTTACATGTTCTGTATACTGTAAGTGGAGCTGAATTGATACCCACTGGTCTTGTTCATAAGTTGAAAAAGATAATATTTCAGTATTACAATTCCATACCAAGGAGAGCTTTGAGTAGAACATTTTGAATGTTTTGAACTAAAGCTAGCAAACCCTTCTTCTATGCATTTGTCTTAAGGGTCACTCCACCTATTTTACATATGATCAAGAACAATTTACTCGTCATGGGGACTACTACTCCAATACTACTACTTATGCTTGTGATAACAGTGTTTGACACATGCCTTTGGTGTGGGAGATCTGGGTTGAATTCCCACTGCGATACATCAACCAATGTATCCCTGAGCAAGACACTTAACCCCTAGTTGCACCAGAGGCGTGCGACCTCTGATATAGAGTATAGCAATTGTAAGTCTCTTTGGATAAAAGCGTCAGCTAAATGACATGTAATAATAATAACAATAATTATGTGCTTACATAATTGCAAAAGGGTTCTCGACTGTTGTAGAAAGAAGTGGCTGATCTTTAATGCATTATCTACATTGCTCATTATCAGCAACCATTCATCCTATTCCAAAGGCACATTCTGTTTACTAATCTGATATCATTTTTAAAGGCTAACTGAGAAAACATTGGAGAACCCTTTTGCAATTATGTAAGCACATGATGTAATCTGAAAACTGCTGCCCTGATTAAAAAAACAATGCAACTGATCTCAGCTGGTATTCTGTCTATGGATTGGAATGGACATTTCAAAGTGACCCCAAACTTTTGACCGGTAGTGTATATATTTAATAGCATATTTATTCAGCAATATCTCTACATTATCTTCTAATAAATAAAATGTAGTGCAGTGTAGTTATGCAAAATGTTGAATATTGAGGTATGGACTGCTGGAAATAGAAACTGAAGAAAAGGCCTGTTAATAATGATCATGATCAAACACACACAGAGAGATAATGCAAAGGAGTAGCATAGTGTAACAGGCTGTATAACAGACTAATGACTTAATTGTATCTTTATTCTCATTCTGATGCAAATCCCACATTGTTTACCCATTGTCTGCTGCCCCATTGTGCATTCACCTTCTCTTATGCCAAGGGGCTGAAGATAGTCTAGTTTTGTCTTAAAAAACACACTGAACTCTTTACTTTTTCTATTTTGCCAATAGAGACTGAATATGTTGCACAATGCATTATACCACAAACATAAAAGGAAAGGAAGGCTCATCAGATCCTCTGGGCACTCTCACTTTTTCTCATTAATGAAATAAGGACAATAGACCAAAAATTCTAAATAAGATTTTGTTCTTAATGACTTGCCTGTAAAAATAAAAGGTGCAATAAATAAAAAGTTGTCTTTGACCTAACTCACTCAGCGGCTTTGGCCAAGACGTGCTATCAGAAATGTAATCTCTATCCCTGTAGATCTCCATGGTGCAGTGTGATAAATGGAAGTTTCTTTCTTATCACTGTCATCCTTCATATCAAGTTATTCTCCTCAGGTATTTTTCTACAGAGCGGGTGAGCTAAACAGACAATCCAGTCATGAGCAGCAGTCCTCAAGAAACCTAATTAAATAGGTATGCTGTCTAGTTTAATCACACATGAAGGTGAACCTTAATGATGAGATCTTATACCAAGATGAATGCTTTTTCGATACCTAAACTTGAATGCCTAGCTTTTAGTACGTCAGTGTAAATTAACCTCTGACGGCATTGTTTTACTTTCCCTGCATTTATAGAGTTCCATTATCACAGCAAACTTTGTTGATTCTTTCTGGGTTTCTAGTTATTGCTATTAATAGCAGGCTGCACACATAAAAAACAGACACAGTACCAATAACAACACCTTCCCTATATGTACCATAACTTGTTACATGCAAATTGAATGCACTTTATAAATACTCTATAAGTAAGATAAACAACAACTCTACTAAAAAATAAAAGCACCAATAGAAATATTATAATAGTAAAAGTTCACTGACATTTGTAGCCACACTGGCAGTGTGGGGGTCAAGGCTTTGTTCCCAGGGCCCTATGTTTGCAAACTAACGAAGGGAGATTGACATTTCAAATGCAGTTTGAATGATAAAAATGTATTCAGCCACTGTGGAGATGGAATGAAAGTAAAAAAAATCCTCTGTCCACAAATTTGAGGGCATAAGTTTTAAGAATATAACATAAATGGGCTGTAAGCTGTATGTGGGTGATTTCAAAATAACAGACCCAGGGAAACATAAACTATACGTTTGACCTAGGGAAATAAAGCATTGCTGACAAGTAAAACCCTTTAAGGGTCTCCTTAATCATGTGTCATATTAGGAGAATATTGAGCCGGGGGACATAGGAACCCAGAGCAGTGTGACTCTAGGGATCTATTGGTCTGTCCCCCACTTTGGTCCAGACTGAAATGTTACTGAACTACTATTTCATTGCCATGGAATGTTGTACATTATGAGTACAAAATGTATGACCAAATAAAAACTAATGGCATTCCCATCAGCCTCTGCTGCACTGTTTAGTGCTAATTAGGAAATCATTAGCACACTAACACGTTAAACCAAGATTAACATTGTAAACATTAACAATTTAGTGTTGTAATTGTGAGCATGTTAGTGTGCTGATGTTAGCTTTAAGCTAGCTCTAAGTAGAGCTGGGCAATATATCGATATTATATCGATATCGTGATATGTGACTAGATAGCTTCTTAGATTTTGGATATCGTAATATGACAGAAGTGTTGTCTTTTCCTGGTTTTAAAGGCTGCATTACAGTAAAGTGATGTCATTTTCGGAACTTACCAGACTGTTGTAACTGTTTTATTATTTGCCTTTACCCACTTAGTCATTGTATTCACATTACTGATGATTATTTATCGAAAATCTCATTGTGTGAATATTTTGTGAACGCACCAATAGTCAACACTACAATATCGTTGCAATATCAATATCGAGGTATTTGGTCCAAAATATTGTGATATTTGATTTTCTCCATATCGCCCAGCCCTAGCTCTAAGTACTGGTATGCCTACAGACTCACAGAGACACAAGCATTTAGACTCACTTCCTCAGTTTTGCATTGGGTACACTATGTTACACATTAGACCTACTATTAATACCTGAAGATAATAGTCCAACAAGGGCATCAGATACAACAGAGCTGTTTGCAGCCTGTATAAAAATAGAAGCGATTTTACCCAAACATAAGAAAACTTAATTACCAAGAATTTGACATACTCTCAGAAAACCTTTTTTTTTTACTTACTTAGATGTAAAAAAAACCCCTGCAAAATAAAGCATTTCTTGTGTGTCAATCTGAGGCAAAAAAGCTTAAAAACAGATGAAACTATCCTTATTAATTACCTGGTACACCTGGTTAGGCAACACTGGCCATGCAAATTTGAAACTAAATTTGAAAGGAACAGAAAGTTACCCCCATTTGTTTCTCTCCGGTTCATTTTACAGGTGGAACCTACCGGAAGTCATTGTTCCATTGCATTGCCACGGAATGCGAACGGAGGAGCATATTATTTAGCTACATAGTCTGCCTTCGCGCTTACATTCTTTACATTTGATCGAGTAAGTATATTTAGCACCTGAAAACTATATGATCATTAAGAAACATATATTTAGCTAAAAGAACAGTTTAAGTTAAGGTTCGAGGATACTTGTATTGGGCTAACACGAGCTAGTTAACCTCACGTTACTGTTGGCCAGAAAGCCAACATTAGCATACTAGCTAGCTAGCTAGCTAACAGTTTCTTTGTAAAAGCGAGGGAGCTATTTTCCCGGTACTTACTATGTTACGGTTATATTGAACAAGTAATTGAACAAGTAAAAAGCACAGACACAGTAGTTCATTTAACAATGACTAAGCCAGAGATGTATCTGTTTTTTCTCTTTTTTAGTTAGATACTAGCAATATAACTGCTCAACTGTTGCATGGTTAATTCGATCTGTGCGCCTCTTGCGTGAACTTAAGTTATGTCCTTGCTGTATCGTGAGACCGTTGCATTTATATTAACATTACATGTACTGTGAACTTTTGCACAGACCCCTCATCAATAATTTTGCACACCCTGCTCTTAACCGTCCCACCTTCCTTCTTTCCCTTTCTAAAACACCCATAATGTACATACTTGTTAAGTGTCTTTTTACGTACTTTTTATTTTAATATAGCTATGTATATTTATTAGGGGTGAGCATATCTCCCTTATAAGACGATTCCATACATATCTAGATACATGGGCTACGATACAGTTTAGGGGCGATACAATTTTTAATCTGGAACGATTCAGTTCGATTTGATAAAATGATTAGGTGCGATGAGATACGATTTAATCTGATAGATACAGTTAATATCCATTTAATGGACACACATTGATTTCCCATTTATAAATTAAAATAAACCAATTCTATAAAAGAAGCATTGCCTATCTTCAAATAAATATATATTTTGTAAAATGGACCAGGGAATAGTAAAGCTAGGACATGCTAATAGTATACACTGTAACTTCAACTTAATTAGTATTAGCACGCGGCTAGCGGACTTTTGTGCTAATGCAACTTAACATCTTAGAACATATAAATGCCAATATAAACTTAACACCCAAATACATATCTATAGCCTACATATCAATAAAAGTCTACTCATATGTGTATGAACACACGCATGGATGGATGACTCGCAGACCACAGCTAGTACAATTTACAATATCCACAATGTATTCCTCTCAGCCACTTTCACCGCTAACTCCAAAAAACGAAGTTTAGCAATCGGCACATGTTTTTTCTGCAAAACCCAAACAAAGGCACTGTTTGGCTGGTCCCCGCCATCCCGATCATGAATGACCAAGTCCTTAATCGCACAAATGTTAAGGCTTTTGTCTCCCTCACAAAGAAACACACCCCCGTCTCTATCAACAGCATTGCGCACAACGCAGCTTCGTTGGATTGACAGCAAAGCTTCAGTCAACCGATTCGTAACGTTAGAAATGGGCCATCGGCCGAATCTTGGTCCATTTAGACTAGGCATGGGCCGGTATGAGATTCTGACGGTATGATAACCTTCAGCAAAAATACCACGTTTACACTCTCTGTACAACACAGATAGTCGCAAACCAGATGTACACAATGGTTTAAGATTATTTTAACACTACTGTAAAAGTACTAACTTAGCAGAAAATGTGTACTTATTTGCTTAGTGAAGTTACGTTAGGAAGGAAAATGGCTGACGTTAGCCTGTTATCTGCCTCAGTAGCAGCCTGAAGTAATTATTTCACTATTGTTAGACATGCTACGTTAATTCTCGGAGCTGATTGCAAACGTTCATTCAAAGACAGTGTTACGTTACCTTGAATTTGTTTGGGGCGTCTGTGCTTTTTCAGTACCCAAAAAAATTCCCACATAGCTGGCTTCAGTCTTTTTAGACGTGCAGGAAGTTAGGGTTTTATCTCCTGCAGCCATAATGCACAGACACTCGCACCAACAACAGGAGGGGAAGGGACCGTGACACTCGGCGCTGCACGTTGGCAGGCGGAGGGATTTCTGACCGGCACTTTAAGTCCGCGACGACTCATTAAAAAACAGCTCATTTCGCAGGAACGGTTTAACGGGAAACTTTAGTGGTTTTGAAACTGACTTTTTCAAACTGCGGTATACCTTAAAACCGGTAACCGGCACATGCCTTATTTAGACCAATGCAGGGGTCCGTGTATCTATGTAGTCGTATCTGTGATAACACAACCGGATACCGATTCGTATCGGAGAATCTTTACACCCCTAATATTTATGTTCTTGACTGTATCAGTACTTTGCCTTTTTGTTTATTGCCTTTTTAATATGTTAACGTATGCACCTAATACACCAAGGTGGATTCCTTGCAAGTGCATATGATTCTTATTACCTTCTGATTTTTGTCTAGAACCTCTGGGACTCCCATCGCCGCGAGAATGACAGACAGATACAACATTCACAGTCAACTGGAGCATCTTCAGTCAAAGTACATTGGCACAGGACACGCCGACACCAGCAAGTGGGAATGGCTGGTCAACCAGCACCGAGACTCTTACTGCTCCTACATGGGACATTTTGACCTGCTCAACTACTTCTCCGTCGCTGAGAACGAGAGCAAAGCGCGTGTCCGCTTCAATCTGATGGAGAAGATGCTTCAACCATGCGGACCACCAGCAGACAAACCTGATGATGCCTAGATTACACTGGAGTGAGCTGTGGCTGTTTTTTTTACAGGATGTTTGTGTATGATTCTTTTTTGTTTGTTGGACATACAACTTGATTTTACGCTAAACATATTTAATGTTATGCTCTTGTGAAATTTCTGACCATAAAATGAACCTTGTATAACCCTGTCAAGTTGGCAACACTGAATAGATAATAGATAATGTCCATTTACACAATAGAAGATACCTGGATCACTGAAAAACCTTGTTTCTTGTCCCGTACAGCTCTGCAGCTCTCCGGGAAATTATCAGAGAAGATGGAAAAGTGGCATACTATCATCTTGTATTAACTGATGTAGCTGTATTCTCAATTATACTTTCTGTTTTGTTTTAATTAAAATTCATACGTTACCAATTAAAATGTATTTTCTCATCACGAAGTCAATGCCAGACTACATCCAGACAAATTCAAGTTAGAGCAGCACAAAGTGACTTAGTGCAGTATGTGGCCACCACCAGCAAACATCCGCTCTAATGCGCCTTAGTTTCTCTGAGTCTCTTTAATGCTATAGAAGGAATGAACTACATTCTTGTAAAATATACTCCCTCATTTAGTATTTTCACACAAATCTTCTATAGGTGTTAAGTTGAAATTGTCACTGCAAAGGCCGTAGCACGCAATTCATACTCATTAAGTCATTCAGTGACCTCATGTCCTGTATGGAAGCATTTGTGTTTTCCCTGCTTAAGTTTTTATTTTAATTAATCTGTAAATTTCATCCATGTCATTAAGAGAACAAATTGGGCAAATTATATGGTAACCATACAACATATTGTATTAGCTTTATTCTGTCGCTTCAGTTTGAATTTGACAGAAGAGGGAAAAAAAGGAAAGAGTCACACAAAAAAGATATTTAAAGTGGCTATATGTAACTTTCAGTTTGTGTTGATTCTAGCGGCTGTTTTGGACAAAAGCGGTAGTGTTTTTACCACACTTGCTGTCGGAAAGGTCTTTACAGTGCTGTATTACTGAGTTAGCATTACTGGGAGGTCATATAGTTGCGATGAATATTTAGCTCAGTCAGAAAATCATTAATTTAAAATAAGGAAATTCCATTCACATTTGGTGTGAAGAGAAGTGTTGCATACGGTAACTTAGCCCTTTTTTGGATGTATTGTGAGCTAAACCGGGTATCCGTGTCACGACTTACGAGCCAAAGAAATAAGAGATTGTTGTAGCAACCAACGTAGTAATAACTTATATAGTGCATTTCCTGAAACACATGGACGCTTTACACAAGTACAGTGGGACAAGGGAAAAGGAAATAGGACAACACAAAACGGACTAAAAGGAATAAAACGTCCACGCTAAATGGAAGGAGGACGGGATGCTACTGGCTCACAACCACATCGCGCATTGTAAAGTTATTTTATGAATGAAATAGACATATTGCATACCCGAGGGCCAATTCTGGGACTTTTTTGAATCATTTACAATCCCATAATTTTCTCCGTCGTTTGAAAGCCAGACCGAGATTGACTCTGTTTCACCTGTCATCTTTCATTGTCCCTTTCAGAATTTAGTTGTTCTTCATTTAATATCCTTTTTTTCCTGTGATGTCCCTTCCCCAGTATCAGCCATAATTAGAGCAGATAACTTTTAAAATAAAATTAAAATACAATTAGGCCTATATAAAGACATCTCCTGCTACCTTTTACCTGGCTGGATACACTAACGCAAGCTTTTCCGGTGATACACCAAAATCTGTGACCCGTCAGAATGTGTGCTCTGTAGCGCCGTCTACCTGCCGTAAATCATTTTGTGACTTCACAGGAAAAATCCATAGACAGTAAAAGAAAGGACACATCGACACCATATATTTCTACGAGAACGGTGAAGTCACTTTTCTGGTGATGGCTGAGCGTGCTGCGCAGCCTCCAACTGAGCTTGACAACGTAGATGTGACGTGAGCAACCTGTCTGAAAGTTGTAAGTCTTCTGGTAGCTGTGCCAAGAGAAATCTCAATCATTCCCAATCTTGCAGAGACGGAGAGCGTAGGTATATGTAAGGAGATAACATAGGCACAGGCTAATTGCTAACTAAAATGCTAGTTAACATTAGTAATTAAACTTAAACAGCTAATGTAAGTCGAAACTGCCTGCAAGCTTCTCTTGACTATACGGTAATATCTCTACTGTGCGACAGAAAGTTGCGTGGTATGACACAATCGTTAGCCTATTTTTACAAAAACGTCTGCTATGGAGCCTTAATGTGAGGTACAAGGTATTGGAGCCTTTTATACATTGTCGTGTTTCTTTAGAAATAAACAATGGACAAATAAAGTCTTTAAATGCTTCAGATGTAAAGTTATTCACTGTCAAAGTGACGTCAAAATGAATGGCAGTCAATGGGATGCTAACGGGAGGTGATGGCTTGTTAGCCTTGACTCTCCCCATTGGAGGTACGCTTTCCAGATGCATTCTTACCCCCTTGAAAAAAATCGGAGCCGGGTAGTGCATTAATAAAAACTACTGTAAATAAAACTAGCGTTTTTTTCACTGTTAGTCTCGTTTGCTGTTACAGGTCATGTATGATCATCAGCTGGAACATTACACAAGTTCAGAAACCTGTAAAAGTTACATATAGTCACTTTAAAAAAAACCAAAAAACTTGAGCACCAGCTTCAACACAAACACGCTCAGAACAAATATTAACTAAAGAACAATGCGTAAAGAAAATTGGTCACCATTAACAAACGATTAGTGTTGTATCAAATATATACTGTACATGAGAAAGAAAAGAAAAAAAAAATTAAAAAAAATATATATAGGGCTTAAATGCCCCATAGTTTGGAACTGTAGGAAATAGTTTTGTGTTGTGAAGCTTAAGAGCAGTGCCAAATTCGTTAAGTCATATGATACATGTAAGTATATGAAGTTCACTTTTTGCATTGACATATTTTACAGTACAACAAACTTGAGGTCAGTTTGGAAAATGTAAACTGCAGGCTAGAACATTAACAACATCCAGCATAAAGCAACTGCATGTACATATTACTGCACAGCGGTATGTTTTCAGCAGTGAGTTTCATTTGTTTGGCCTTGCAGATTCATCAAACTATTGCCCACCTACACAGTCTCTCACATGCACCACATTCAGGCATACACACACATTTGTACCTAATCATCCACCCACACATTTAAGTGTGCACTGATCAGCTGTGCATGCCTTAAACATCCTGATACGCTGTGTCTCATTATGTCTGATTGTGAAGAAATAAATTAGTACATTGCTACATGTTTTCCATGTACTGTCTATTTTATAGAGAACGGTATGTCACTCAAGTACAAATTGCCTGGTCTGGTACTTTTCATTTAGATATCTGAAAAGCAAGTAATCTCAAGCGGTGGCCCCTTTTTAGAAACTGCAATGAAAATGGCTCACGGCAGACATTAAGACAATTATTCCAGTGTTGAATTTGAATCAGCGCCTTTGGAGTGTCTGTTTAATATGCTACTAGAAAATATTTTTTTTATGTAAATCGTCTCAGGGTGGTTGAAGTAGAATAGGTGTTTGAAGCTGCAGTAGGTACAAGGCTCTTGTTTGGACTGAAGTGGGCAGCGGAAAAAGTGAGATGTGTGACTAGAAAAGAGCAACAGGTGCTGAGGTTTCACTTGCTGACTTTAGTGATTTATCGAAGCATAATGCCAGTTAAATTCACACACAAATACTGACACTAGGTGGGAGAGGATGCTATGCATGACTCATTGTTGGATTGAGAGACAAGTCAGTGGGTGCCAAGGATGTTCTTGTGTTGTGCATCACATCTCTGTGTGTGTGTTTGTGTGTGTGTGTGTGTGTGTGTGTGTGTGTGTGTGTGTGTGTGTGTGTGTGTGTGTGTGTGTGTGTGTGTGTGTGTGTGTGTGTGTGTGTGTGTGTGTGTGCGTGTGTGTGTTAGAGGGTTACTGGGGTAAGTCCTCGCCATCTGTCCACACTGTGAGAGTCGTGAAGACGGTGCTGCCAAGTCAGTCAGGCATGAAAGCAGCACGAGGTCTGTCGGTGTGTCACACACATAAACTGCTTGACTTGTTCTCTCTGAGGACATAAATAGAAGTCTGCTCCTTAGTTAGTGGCCTGTCCTGTGACATAAGTGGAGATGGACTCTCCTTTTTTAATGGGAATACGGATTGCAGGTGGGTGTACTTTGATTACAGCCTCTCAAATACAGCTAATGACACCCACGTTGTAGGTGAAGCACTCAGAGAGAGTATTCTCCAGTTTATGGTTTTCTCTAAAGAAGACAGCAATGTGGCCGGGTTAGCTCAGTTGGTAGAGTGGGCGCACATATACTCAGCAAAAAATAAATGTTCTGTCACTTTCAACTGCTTTTATATTTTAAGCAAACATAACATATGCAAATAGTTGCATGCAAATTAAAAGATTTAACAACTAAGACATAAACTGAACACTTTTCACAGACATGTGACTAACAGAAATGGAATAATGTGTCCCTGAACCAAGAGTGTGGGAGGGGGGGGGGGGTGGGGGTCCAGTATCTGGTGTGGCCACCAGCTGCATTAAATACTGCAGTGCATCTCCTCCTCATGTACTGCACCAGACTGGCCAGTTCTTGCGGTTGTTTTTGCCATCCTGTACCTGTCCCGCAGGTGTGATATTTGGATGTACCGATCCTATGCAGGTGTTGTTACACATGGTCTGCCACTGCGAGGACGATCAGCTGAGCTTCCTGTCTCCCTGTAGCGCTGTCTTAGGCGTCTCACAGTAGGGACATTGCAATGTATTGCCCTGGCTACATCTGCTGTCCTCATGCCTCCTTGCACCGTGCCTAAGGCACGTTCACGCAGATTAGCAGGGACCCTGGGCGTCTTTCTTTTGGTGTTTTTCAGAGTCAGTAGAAAGGTCTCTTTACCTTCCTAATTATCTTTTAACTGTGACCTTAATTGCCTACCGCCCTTAAGCTGTTATTGTCTTTTCGACTGTTCAACAGGTGCATGTTCATTAATTGTTTATGGTTCATTAAACAAGCATGGGAAACATTGTTTTAAACCCTTTACAAAGAAGATCTCTAAAGTTATTTAGATTTTTTACAAAAGTATCTTTAAAATACAGTGTCCTGAAAAAGGGGCGTTTCTTTTGTTGCTGAGTTTATATGGAGGTTTACTCCTCGATGCAGTGGCCGCGGGTTCGACTCCGACCTGCGGCCCTTTGCTGCATGTCATTCCCCCTCTCTCTCCCCTTTCATGTCTTCATCTGTCCTGTGAAAATAAAGGCATAAAATGTCCCCCACCCCCCACCAAAAAAACAAACAAAAGAAGACAGCAAGGACTGAGAGAATCACCAGCAGATAGGAGAGACGATTCAATAGGCTGATCAGGATGACTCTGGCAATTTTCACAGAACGGTTTAATCATCACAAGGTTGTTCATTTACCATGGTGAGAAAGACTTTTTTTTTTTTGGAATGTGAAATATGTCTTTAAGTGTTTTTATACAGCAAAGCTAAAAGTGTGTAGCTGTAGCCCATAAACCTGTGTTACATGCTGGTATAGATGATCACACCAGTGGAATTTGTTGCCATTTTAGCCACACTGGTGCAGCTCTAAGGATGGTGTGTCACTTCAATCCATACTGAAATATATCAACTATTGGATGGATTGCCATGAAATCTTGTACAGGTATTAAATATGCAATTAATAATCATCTTGGACATGCATAACATCTTCCTTCCCACATTTTACTCAGTTTTTCTAATATCCAGAAGTACTCAAGCTGAAACCTACAGAAAAATAAAGTTCAACTTCATTTGAAGCAGTTTCCCTTTTGATGATGAGGATCCTTCACACTGGTACTGACGTTAGTGGCCTGCTTGGACAGCTCACAGCCCAACACCCACTGAATCGATCTGAATGATCCTTATCACCTGACGTCTGTGACCACTCAGACCCTGCAGTGTTTTGATAGTCTAGACCAGAGATCTTCAACAGGGAGTCCAGGACCCTTAGGCAGTCCTCAGAGTTACTGCCGGGGGACCCCAAGTCATTGTTTAATCTTTTCATTTTTTTTCCAAAAGTTAATATGTATGAAAATATACATGAACACGAGTCCAACATATTATTAGCAAAGATAAATTGGCATATGTGATTTGTTAAATTTACACAATGATGACAGGCTTATCAACCTGTAGTTAAGATAGCCACTAAGGTAGCCATCACATATACAGTTAAGCTAAAGGATTCACTGTGCTACATGTATGGTTAACATTAAAACATGTTATATAAATATATCAATATTTTTTATTGTAATAGTTTATGTATGCACCATAAAAAGGTATGTATGAAGGCTTTAGGCCGCCCTACACATTATTGTAGGAACAGTTTTTTTTTTAAAGGTTATTTTCCCTTTATTAACAGTGGATAGACCAGAAAGGGGGAGAGAGAGATGGGGAATGAGGGCAGCAGGTCGGATTCGAATCCACACTGCTGCAGGACTCAGCCAACATGGGGGAAATGCTCTTACTGGGTGAGCTAGAGGCCACCCCAATTGTAGGAACAGTTTAATACGCAACTCAATTTTATACAATATGTTGTGCGGGGGTCCCTGCTCCGTCTCTCTTTCAGCTGAGGTGTCCTTGGCCTAAAAAACATTGAAGACCCCTGGTCTAGACAATTAATTATATTCCTTCACATCATCCTTTAAAAGCTAGAGTTAGACTGAAAACTGCATTGACATCTCTGTGTGTTTACATTTTTGAATAGTTTCTGGCACAGTGTATGGCATCTTCTAATAACCACTTGGCCTTTCTGTGTTCATGCTGATGTGAGCATCTTGTTCGACTCTCCTCTGATTACGCAGGACCTCAGCCAAATGGTTAAAATGTCCAGGCAGCACATGCACCCTCGTCAAATATGACTGCTCCCACAATCCAATTATCTTTGCCCTTCTCTGCCATCCACCTGTTTTATCTATCTATCTGGCTTAACCCTCTTTCTCCGTTGTTCTCCTCCAGTAAACTCCTATCTTCTTTACTGTTTACACATCCTTCTGCAAATCTCATCACTTCTTCCTTTTCTCCCACTTTATGTTCCTTCTTTCTTTCTCCATCTCTACTGCTCAGACAGGCTTACCAGCGGAGTGGAAACATCCAAGATAAACGACACAAATTAATGACTGCAGCGAGGAAATCACTGAATATTTTCTGCGAAGAATGCCGCAGTGCGTTTCTGGCATCATTTTCTCTGAATAAATGCAAACAGAAATGGAATAATGGCACTCAGAGGAGAAAAGTAAATTATTTTATTATAAAATTCCTTAATGAGTTTTTGGTCATTTGTGCAATGACAAATCCAGCTTAAGTGGAGTCTTTTTGAAATACAGGTTGTCACCCTCACTTCTTACAGAACATCCTTTTCGTGACATTTCTGAGCAGAGAAAATTGAAAGCTGACTTTGTTTTAGTATTATTTATTTTTCTTCCCTGTGTTGTTAATCTTTCATAACCTTTTACTCATTTTTTGCGAAGAGTGCAAGTAATTTTAGAAGTGGAATAACTGTAATTTGAACGGGAAGACTGGGTGGAAAAAACATTTTAATAATGACACTTTTTGTAACATGACAGGGTATTAGACTGATGCTTATTATCCACCCTTTTTCAGTTGAGTAGCAGACCTGCATTACAGCCCAGGCCTCCAGGCAGTGTGCCAGGGATGAAAGTGCCTTCCCATCCTGCCTGGGAAACTTCATTAATGTGGGGAGTGTGTGTGTGTGTGTGTGTGTGTGTGTGTGTGTGTGTGTGTGTGTGTGTGTGTGTGTGTGTGTGTGTGTGTGTGTGTGTGTGTGTGAGAGTCGTGTGTGTTTGTTTTTTTACAGCTACTGTGACTCTGGGGGCTAAAAAGGGGAAACCTTTTGGAGAAGATTGGTTGTTTAACACAGTATTTAAGGGCTGAGTGTGGTCAGGTGTGAGAGGTGTGTGTGTGTGAGAGAGAGAGAGAGAGAGAGACTTAGAGAGATAAAAAGAGAGAGCGAGAGAGAGGTTTATCACTGTGGTCCAGCAGTGCATCTTTCAGATATAAGTGCCAGCTGCTACAGTTATCTTGCTGTCCTCCTTTGCTCTATAAACAGACTATCAGCACTGTCAGAATAGTTGACAAGTGGACGTACATTACAAGCAAATCAAAAACTTGAATCACACATATAACTGCCATACATATTACTTCTGTTATTATGTAACATATTTTTTGTTAAATTTATTTAATCATTCATGAATACCGAGTGTCAATGTTCATTAGGAACTAAAGTACATTTTTTAAGGTGCAATAGGAGAAACACACATGGAGTGAGAAGTTATTATCCGTGTCTGATGACAAGAGTTACTCATGTTTGAGCAGAGAAGTAAAGATGTTTTTCATTTTTGTATTTGCAAGTGAACTCATTCTCTCTTGGTTATATGCAGCCAGCGAGGTATGTGTATTGTTTGTATTTCCCGAGTGTATTTGTATTTACCTCTTTATAGTGTATGTGAATATGTATTTTATATTGTCATACTGTAGTTTGACGGTGGATTTCATTGACGGTGGATGTGATGGTGGAGAAAAGGATGACAAGTGCAATAAATCCTTCAGTAACCAGAACCATGGTGTCGTTTATTTCCCAGAGGGAGTGATAACACACGTTTCCTGTCACTGGAGTCAAGCTGTAGCACATTTGTTCTGTAAAATCAATTCCAAAGACTGCAGGTTATCAGAGAAGGTCTTTTAAGTTAAAGCCCCACTGGTGATTCACAATCTCTGTCTACGCAATCTCTTTCTGAATCTCCTCGTCCCTCCTTCAATCTTTCAATTTCTTGTCCTCCTCTCCAAACTCCACTATGATCACATCCTCTTAAAAGCTGGCAGACTCGTACTCAGGGTGAGGCTGATGGATAGGGCTGGTACTCATATCAACCAAAATACACATATACTAAAATACTCGCTCAAATGTAAAAATGTATGTGTGGCACACCCAAGTAGTGTCCACAAGACATTTCATGTATATAGTATAGATATGATTAAATAGTATCTCTCTCTATAAATAAATATTACTACTGTCACTTTAAGGAGTGACATAGCACAATCAGTTGCGTTCTGGTTGCTATGGGGACGGACCTCCGCTCGCTCTCAGATGCAACTTGGGAGAAAACGAGAAAAGCTGCTGTGTCAAACTCTCCTTTTATTTTACCTGTCTTTTCAGGAATTTAAATTTGTTACCCGGTCTCCTTGCCTGGGACCCGTAACATATGCAACACGCATCAAGATGCCATGCACTCTGAGACAATGAAATTCTATTTTTTTTTATGTTGCCTTTCTTTAAATAATTGTTAATTTCTTTTACTGCAATTCAAATTTTATTCTCGTATTGTATCTGTTTTTAATTTTTTATTCGTTTTTAATGGCTCTTTAATGTTTTATGTAAAGCACTATGAATTGCCCTGTTGCTGAAATGTGCTATATAAATAAAGCTGCCTTGCCTTGCCTACGTGCAAGCCAGCATGAGATCAAAACAGTGCAAACAAACAGCATTCATAGAGCTCGCATTTAACTGGAATATTCATTAGGAATCTATTTGGCAAAATGTAGTTTTAATGGCATTCAAACTCTCAATGCTGTTTGTCACATTGTTTGGAAATTGGAAGCTGAAGATGCTTATAAAAATGCATGGCTAATAAAAACACATTGTGTCATCTCACTTTTAGCAACATCTTTTGTCCTTTTGTAACCCAAGCAGGAACTCACGCTGTCATCCTCGACAATTATTCAAATTCAGGGCACATGACGGGGATGAGATTTTTTTTTTTTTTCCAATTTAAAAAGAAAAAATCTAATATTCTTGAAAGGCTTAATTGCTAGTGACTAGGCTGTAAATATCTCTCTTAGCCATCTTTATGACAATGGAAAAATTCCAAATTGGCACTTTTAAAAATTATTTCAGGAAATCTTCAAGAAATTATGTAATGTATTTAAAAATAAAACCCTACCGAGACTCTTTCCATTTCATGTCTCAAGGACTCTGAGATATTCCTCCTAAAACCAGCTCTGAGGAGTGCAGCCAGCAATTTACAATGATAGAAAAGAGAGAAGGGAGATCAAGGAAACCACTTTTTCTTACATGCTTGTTGGGCATGTTATCTGGCTCTTCTGTTTGCTTCCATGTTACTCACAGATTTCTTTTTAGACTGTGTAATATGCTCAAGTCTACTTATCTACTTCAGATATACTTCTATTCTGATCTTATAGAAAACAAGAAGAAAAGGAAACTGACAAAAATAGATATTTTTCCATGGTTCTTTATATACAAAAACAATATACACTGTTTGGATGTAACAGTAGTTGTTTTTGGGATGTATGACATCATCCTGTGACTTCAAAGATCAATTAAAAAACAATGCATTTCAAAGACTGTCAATGCATTTAAAATTGTAAGGTTTATATTGGGACTGACCGACACTAAATCCCCAGCAAATCACATACCTTACTGTGGATTGTACATGATAAAGAAAAAACATGTTAAGATTAAGGGCTTTCAGTCAACACCAGCTGATTATGGCTCTGTGATTTGATTTGGGGGGAGAGGGGAGAGGGATTTGTGGAAGCCTCAAGCACCATTACAACAGCAGACATCCTCAAATGTAAACATTTTCATGAACTGGTGGAAGCCTCCAGTACTGCAAATGAACAGCAGCGGATGGGAAAAGCATGTCTGTGAATGAACCCCCTCAACTGGAATCTTAGAGAAATACTTTTTGAAATCTAACGGCAGGCCATTTTTGATACTTTACTTTCACATATTCCAAGTTATCAACAGTGCAGAGAAATGTGGGGTGTGTTACAACATTCGGGTCTCAGAAGGTTTATTTAGTTCCATACAAGATGAGATGAAACAGACTGCAGCCATTAAAGTTTTTACAGGACTCGCTCCTTGTGATTAATACTGACTGGTTAGAACACCAACTGTCATGGCTTTTCCACGCTCTCAACTGCTTTGTCTAGATGCTAATTCTGGACTAAAATAGGGATTTATGCATCAGTGTTGCAAAAAAAGAAAGTCACCTGTTTTAAAATAGAGCTATTCACTGGAGATTCACAAACAAGTAAGATTTCTAAAACTTCTTATTCTCCTCCTATTATCTCCATTTAGCATTTATAAGCAGTTTATAAACACTTAATACATGGTTTGTAACACTATAATGTAGTTGTAAGCAAATAGAAAGACATTTTTAAGTGTTTAATGTAATATTTTACAAATTATTCATGTTTATTCAGCTGTTGTGGATGCTTAAGGATAAGGAGTTTAAGTTGTTAACAATTACATTATTAAACACTTAAACTTGCAATAACTTGTTGGCAGCGGAAACATGTTGTGAACACAGTATTGACATATTATCAACTTTTAAATTGATATGGCAAACAGTTGCTTATTTACACATTCATCAGATACGGAGCAACAATATTATTCATTTGGAGTCATGTGTGGTGACTTTTAATAGTAATGCTGTGATGCTGTATGAAGAGGAATCCGCCGACACTGTTCTTGATTACTTCACATGTTTCAGCCCAACTGGCAAATTTAAATCCAAAATTCACTGTTTAATCTCCGTTTTGGTCTCTACCAACTCCTGAAGGAAATATCTGTCTCTTTAGCTGCTAATTTCTCCACTTTGTTTACCAGCTAGTTACTAACTGTCTCGTGCTGAGCAGGTAGTGTTCAGTAGGTTTTTAACAGCTGAAAACAGCTGCATGCTGCAGCCGACAATGACACTATGAGAGTGGTGAAAGTGAACCAAAACAGTTAAGTCGTGAACCGGACAGCTAAACAATGAGCTGAAACCAAAGACTGTATAAAATATGCAATAGTCTCTGACATCACCCATAGGTTTCTGAAGAGACAAAATTAAGCTCAAAATTGGCAGCTCCCGGTGGCTCTGGCTGTCGCCATCTTGGCAGTGCCTGACGTCAGCTAATCCAAAAATGGGCAAAGAGGTGGAGCATGGATGGAGCTGAGGGGGGCCGAATGAAGCCTACAAGTTTATGCTCGCCTCCTGTGATGGCAGCTACTTGTCACTCAAAGCGGGACACCCTTAATTATGCATAACTTTGAGCCTTAATATGATTTGAACGGTGATCCACCCCTATACAGTTGTCATGAAGGGGGAACTTAGCTAAAGAGACCAAAATTGTTTTTGGAAAAGGCTGTAAAAATGCTTAATTCTGCCGTAAAGTAGTACATTTAACATGGAGGTTTATGGGGATTGGTTCCTTTTTGGAGCCAGCCTCAAGTGGTCATTTGAGGAACTGCCGTTTTGGCACTTCCACGTTGGCTTCATTTTTCATCACTGGAGGTTGCCGCTCGGCTGAAACTCATTGTAAATCTGGGTAAAGCCGAGGGGAGCTGCAGATTTGGGTGATACATCTCTGGTTTATCATCATGAACGACCCTTTTCACATTGTCACTTGATATATTGTCATAAAAATATTGGTTATAGCCACTTTAAATGTCTTTAAATCTGCTTACACCAACATAACAATTTACTCATTGACTATAAACTGCTTATAAATGCTAAATAGGCTGGGTTAAAATAGATGGTACCAGTTATGCTTCAGAGATGAACTTTTCTTTTCTACAGAGATTCAAGCAGCATATTCATGTTTACTCAGCCATGACAGAATTGAAGCTGATCCACCAAGACTTCTAATTTGTGCTAACATTTTTATTACATTATTTGCCGCAGTCTGTTCACCTTCATAGAAGCTAATTTCACACTATGGGCAACTGATCAGACTCATGTTTACTTACTTGGATTACATACTGTGCCTAAATCAATGTAGTTTAAATTTCAAGTCACATCCAGTCCAGAAAGGATTAGGCTATAAATTGCTTTTAAACTGAGTCTCCATCCATTAAATATCTATTGCATTTCACCTGCTAACTTCAGTTAAAGTGAAAGTGGAACAGAAGACAAAATAAGCAGTGAGAGATTTACCACTATCTGTAAAGTGGCTTGTCCATGGTGGTGTTTAGGAAACAGGTAGGTTTGGAAAAGACGTGACAGTTATTCAACATACTGTGCTTAATATGCTGCCTAGAAACAGCACTGATACATGTACTGGAGTGTTCATTTCATTATTAATGTCTGGGGATCATAAAAAAACAAGACAACTAAAATCAGAGCTTAAAACATTGACATCAAAGTTCTATTGTATCATATTGGTAGTAAAATTGATTTCAATATGCACATGCTCGATATACATTATGTACAAAATGATCAATACATATATATTCATAGACATTGTCATGAATGAATACTGTTGGTTATTTCCCATCGCTGCACATCATTTCATGTTACAACCAAGGTTACAACCTCCGCACATTCAGAAGCAAGAATGACGAGTGTCGTCGAGGTTGGAGGTCTATTGTGAGAACATACGCCTTTGGACGTCAGCAAGCTCAATCTGTCTATCACTTTTCAGCCAATATCTCCTTTATAGTCCAAATATGCTGGGAGGAAAAAAACAAACGTTTTTATTTAAATCTTATGTGAACATCCACGCCATGTTTAGTTTTTTTTCTTCTGTCCCTGTTTTCTATATTAGTCCTAAAATATTTTGGAGAGGAAGTTATCGGTTCAGGTTCTCTCTGTCCTTGTGCATTTCACCTCTGACTTTTCTGAGCTTTATTTTTCTGATAGCTCAGCAAAACATTCTGGCATTCACGAAGAAACAAATAATCATGAATTGATCCCCTTTACATTTTGGGTTTACAAAGCATCGCATTAACATACATCTTGAGTATTTGGAGCACGTTGAAGCATACAATCTATAAATGCACCAAAGATGAATGGCCAAACTATCTCAGCCATGTTGCTAACAAACCATTAATCTACACACACACACACACACTAACATTTCTGTGTATCTGCACATTTAAACAAAGGCAAATCTTCTTGAGTGTAGTTAAGTTGTTGTGCAGCCAACTGCATTACCTATTTGTATTTATTCTCCTCCCAAGAAAAATCAATTCAGACTTATGAAAGTCTAAACATATTTTCAGGAGCGCACAAAATACAAGAGCATTGGAGTATAAAATGGACCAAGAAATGCATTGTGCTGCTTCATAACCTTCCTTGTCCCTGCTTAAGTATACACGTATCTATAACGCGTATCATAATTTTAGTTTTGCCTTACATGTGATATTAAAGGAAATGTTTGACATTTTGTGAACTACTCTCATTCACATTTTTGCTGAGAGTTAGATGAGAAGATTGATACCACTCTAATGTCGGCGCTATTTATGGTGCTACAACCAGCAAGTGATAAGCTTAGCTTAGCATAAAGAACAGAAACAGGGGGAAACAGCTAGGTGGCTCTGTTCAAAGGATAAAAAAGTCTACCAGCACCTCTTAATAAACATATTGTCTTTAATATGTACAAAAGCCGAAATGTGAAGAGGCAGGCTAGCGATTACCCCCTGCGCCCAGTGTTTATGCTAAGCTAAGCTAATCACCTGCTGGTGGAATCGATCTTCTCAGCGAACACTCAACAAGAAGGTGAATAAGTGCATTTTAGCGCTGCAACTAATTATTATTTTGACTGTAGATCAATCTACTTATTATTTTATCTATTAATTGATTAATCGTTTCATTTAAAAAATGTCAGAAAATAATGGAAAATTTCCATTATAACTTCCCAGAGTTAACATATTAAAATTGCCTGTTAATACGATCTGGTCCGAATCCTAACAGTATTCAGTTTGATGTCGTATATGATAAAAACTGCATTAAATCCCCACCTGTTCAGCAATGTCTTGGACATTTTTGCTAAAAATATATGAAATTATAAATCGATTATGAAAATAGTTGCAGATTAAGTTTTTGTAAATTGTCTAATTGTTTCAGCTCTACTGTATTTCACAAAAAGTTTATCAATTCCTTTAATTTCTCAGGAACAAAAGAGTGTATCAAACTGTGCTGATATGATATGGATTCAAGGTGCATGTTAGGGCAAGGTGTAAAAGGACCACTTGTGAGCAAGTCTCTCTTGAGGGTCACATGCTGACAGATGAAATTGCAAAAGCATGTTCAAGGAAATAGAAAATTAAGTACTTCTCAACTTCCTCGAGAGGCCTTTAGATTGCTTCAGTTGTGACACTCTCAGTGCCTGTTCTCTATTCATAAATCCACCATAGGAAGTTTGCCAAACAAAGTCAAAACTTTCAAATAAGAAGACCAGCAAACAATCAAATTCCTGCTTTTTCTTTGGCACCAAGTCTCTCTGAGAAAGCTCCAGCCAAAAGCCTAAAATGAAAACTGAAGTAACAGCAAAATCCAAAACTCTGTGAACAGAGGTTTGCACGTAATAACTCAACACAAGATATATAATAGTACATGATCATTGTGTGCGGATTACAAATGGCTGTGATGGCAGAGGGATTTTCATTGCACTTCACCATTAAAGCCTCAGGTGTCCACCGATCCCTCAGCTTCAGCAGTTATAAATATAACACTTGCAGATTATTCTTCATCTATATACACGTCTTCATCCTCACAGTCTATAACTCTTATGATATAATGCCCTCTAGTGGCAATATACTTTAAATATGTCTAAAAATGAACTGCAGTATTTCAGATTTAACTCAGAGAGGCACATCGGAGCAGAACAATCTGCTTCTCCTCCCCTCTGATCTATGACACAGGCACTGACATCAGCACGCAACCATCCAATCACTCCCATTTCCTGTTCTAGGAGGATGCCCACATATGGCCATTTGGCAGTTTATGACAAGGCATACCTTGGCAACTACGCTAACACTTTAATACAACTGAGCCACATTCACTACTACGAGGGTGATTTTGCACATTTTTCTCCCTGGAACCTCAGGACAAGTCCTGAAGTAAAACAAAAAAAACAAACAAACAAAACACATAAAAAAAACCAGCAGGTTCTGGCCATCTACAATAAATAATCTAATCAGAGTGCTATACACACCACTGTTCTGACTATAGATATATGCAAATGTTTCACGGATGGCCAAGGCCTTAAGACACACCTGTAGCTGTCACTTTAGACAGAAATACATATCATCAGGCGCAAGAGGATCCCAAAGCAAAGTGGACTAATCTGTGTACTGAGGATCTGAAGGACCAGGAGACTGCTGGGAGCTGTGGACCGGAGAGCTCGTGGTGCTGACGTCCAGCTGACAGTCAGAACGCTTAGGGCCGATGGAATCTAAAAATACGAACACACAGTCTTAGTTTAGGAAAATACAATACACACACAAAATTATAAAATGAATCAATATAAATGACATTGTTTAGCCATTGTTGTTGCTGTTGCTCACTGCAGAGCAAAGACATACGTGCATAGCATAGTTTAGGGTTACATAGGTTGCAATCAAATTAGTTTTAACAAATGACCTGTTGGTTCTTATTCGTTCTAACTTTTTTTTTTTTTAAGTGACATCTCTAAACCAAGAAAGTGCCCATATTCATGGCAAAATTAGAATATGCACACTGTTTCATAATCCAGTAATACATTCAATTATCTACTGCTGTGTTTTGATCAGATGTGGATCTTCACCAGGGACAAAAACACTCCTCAAACACCTGCCCTTCGAAAATTAATTTATAGTCACTTTGAGCTGCAGCTAATTGCTTTAGAGAATGAAAATCGTTTGGTGTAATGATGTTTATATGATGGATCTAAATGCTGCAGCAACAGATAAAGGCGCTATTGGTTTCATTAGTTTTTATGGAATACAAAAGATAAGATACAACTTTATTTATCCAAAGGGAAATTAATGTGCAGCAGTTTCAATACAAGGTGGAAGAGTGAAACTATAAAAGTCTAAGAGGACAATTACAATAAGGTGCAAATCCAAAATATATACAATGCCAAAATCAGGTTAAAAGTATGGGTCATAAAGATATAAACAGGGCTCTGTCTCAAATTGCAATTTTACATATATATATATATATATATATATATATATATACAGTGAGGAAAATAAGTATTTGAACATCCTGCTATTTTGCAGGTTCTCCCACTTGGAAATCATGGAGGGGTCTGAAATTGTCATCGTAGGTGCATGTCCACTGTGAGAGACATAATCTAAAAACAAAAATCCAGAAATCACAATGTATGATTTTTTAACTATTTATTTGTATGATACAGCTGCAAATAAGTATTTCAACACCTGAGAAAATCAATGTTAATATTTGGTACAGTAGCCTTTGCTTGCAATTACAGAGGTCAAACGTTTCCTGTAGTTTTTCACCAGGTTTGCACACACTGCAGGAGGGAGTTTGGCCCACTCCTCCACACAGATCTTCTCTAGATCAGTCAGGTTTCTGGGCTGTCGCTGAGAAACACGGAGTTTGAGCTCCCTCCAAAGATTCTCTATTGGGTTTAGGTCTGGAGACTGGCTAGGCCACGCCAGAACCTTGATATGCTTCTTACAGAGCCACTCCTTGGTTATCCTGGCTGTGTGCTTCGGGTCATTGTCATGTTGGAAGACCCAGCCTCGACCCATCTTCAATGCTCTAACTGAGGGAAGGAGGTTGTTCCCCAAAATCTCGCAATACATGGCCCCGGTCATCCTCTCCTTAATACAGTGCAGTCGCCCTGTCCCATGTGCAGAAAAACACCCCCAAAGCATTATGCTACCACCCCCATGCTTCACAGTAGGGATGGTGTTCTTGGGATGGTACTCATCATTCTTCTTCCTCCAAACACGGTTAGTGGAATTATGACCAAAAAGTTCTACTTTGGTCTCATCTGACCACATGACTTTCTCCCATGACTCCTCTGGATCATCCAAATGGTCATTGGCAAACTTAAGACGGGCCTTGACATGTGCTGGTTTAAGCAGGGGAACCTTCCGTGCCATGCATGATTTCAAACCATGACGTCTTAGTGTATTACCAACAGTAACCTTGGAAACGGTGGTCCCAGCTCTTTTCAGGTCATTGACCAGCTCCTCCCGTGTAGTCCTGGGCTGATTTCTCACCTTTCTTAGGGTCATTGAGACCCCACGAGGTGAGATCTTGCATGGAGCCCCAGTCCGAGGGAGATTGACAGTCATGTTTAGCTTCTTCCATTTTCTAATGATTGCTCCAACAGTGGACCTTTTTTCACCAAGCTGCTTGGCAATTTCCCCGTAGCACTTTCCAGCCTTGTGGAGGTGTACAATTTTGACTCTAGTGTCTTTGGACAGCTCTTTGGTCTTGGTCCTGTTAATAGTTGGATTCTTACTGATTGTATGGGGGTGGACAGGTGTCTTTATACAGCTAACAACCTCAAACAGGTGCATCTAAATTAGGATAATAAATGGAGTGGAGGAGGACATTTTAAAGGCAGACTAACAGGTCTTTGAGGGTCAGAATTCTAGCTGAGAGACAGGTGTTGAAATACTTATTTGCAGCTGTATCATACAAATAAATAGTTAAAAAATCATACATTGTGATTTCTGGATTTTTGTTTTTAGATTATGTCTCTCACATTGGACATGCACCTACGATGACAATTTCAGACCCCTCCATGATTTCCAAGTGGGAGAACTTGCAAAATAGCAGGGTGTTCAAATACTTATTTTCCTCACTGTATATATATCTTGCTTATCAATCGATTATAATATTTAATCGCAATTAATCACAAATGTATATGTTGTAAATGTACTTTAAAAAGGGAGATTTTTAGGGATATAAGTTTTTAATGCTCTTATCAACATGGGAGCAGACGAATATACTTGATTTACGCAAATGTTTATTATTATTGCAACAATCCAAAATGTGAGAGAAACTGTGGTGGCTCGGTGGAGGCTATGGGCGACGAAAGTCATATGCTCGAAGTCATATGCTAGAACAGGAGTTGCCTGGCCGCTGCAATCATGTTGCATGCAGTGGTCAGTGTGCTGATGATATATACTTGTGTGCCTCTAATGCAGCTCGACAACTACTAATGCAAACAGTGGAAGTAACAAATATTGACACATTTCAACTAAAGGTAAATCCACATTTAACTGATATTAGTGAAACACTGTTGTTCTTTTGGAAATATATTTAGTTAAAATGTATATTAGTTGTTACTGGTGGACTTAATCTCTCTGTGTTCTGTACAGCGATACAATATAAAACCATTACCCACAGACCTAATAACATATGAGAGAGAGAACCTTGACTTTATTGGCAATCAATGCCTCAGGCTAATGAACTGGAGTTGACCCAGGTGTGTATATCATGACTGTAATGTTAGTTGAAATGGCTTTGGGGGATTACAGTAATATATTAAATATTGATCAATGTGAGCTAATAAACAGCAGGGTGTACAGTGATAAATTACAAGCGCGAGTTATCATCAGAGTTGGCTAAGGGATGAAGGTCATCGAGTACCTGGTGAACTGTTTGCTGTCTTCATGAACCTCCATCTCTCGGCTCTTAAACTCATTCAGCTCCTTACGGATAGCAGCCTGAGGGGCAGAACACACACAACACACACACACACACACACACACACACACACACACACACACACACACACACACACACACACACACACACACACACACACACACACACACACACACACACACACACACACACACACACACACACAGATAAAAATGCACCTAGCAGGACAAGGCCACCTGTTCTCCCAATACACACACACAACATCAAAACATAGCAATTATGCAGCTGTGTTTTCTACTCCGATGACGTCCAGTCTGTGGCCTCTCATATGGACTTTTTGAGCTTTTTTTTTTTTTTGCATCTTTTCCATAAAAAAGTAATGTAATGTAACGTTGACAGTCCACAGCAGCAAACGTGCATTGTTCTTTGTTCTCTTAGGGCATGATTTTGTTGATTTAATTTTTTTCTGTTGTTATTAAACAACATAAATGATAATATACAAGATTATTGTATTCAGAAAGTTAGTAACAAACTCTTGAAAACTGAGCCTTGCATTTGACTGGCAACAAAGATCCCTCAGGTAACGTGAAGTCCTGTCGCTTTCCTCATACAGCATTTGTGCCACCCTCTTGCACTCAGTCACTTGTTCTTTGATGGAAATTAAAGTCTGTGAGGGTTCAGCGTTCAGGAGGTCTATGTTCTGTGATGCTCTGTAGCATGTAGCAAAACATCAACAGCAGAGGGCAGGCTTGACATGGCAACTGCCCGCCTGCACACTCTGAAGACCTTTCTCCTTCTTTAGGTTTGTAAAGACATGATTTTTACAGTAGATCTGGTAGATGCATGCACTTGGTTTGGTTTTTTGTATGTGTCCCTGTGCAACAAGAGAGGTCCACAAAAATAAGGTTTTCTGAGTTTAAAGGGGAAGAACTGCACAGAGCCCTGACATCAACTCCAAGCACCACTTTTTTACAGTGGCTGAGACGGTTCAACACAAATATAAAAGCTACAACACAAACGCAAAAGCTACAACACTAGCGAGAACACAAATACATAGGCGACAACGGAAGTGAGTGTGTTGTTGACAAACGGAGCCGGCGTATGAGTGGAAGGAAAGTTGTATGTTTGAGAAGTAAGTGAAACAAATAAGCAATGTTGTTCAATATCTTTTTTTATTTTCATATGTATGTACTTTGCCATTTAGGCTACAAAACTACAGCTATAACGTTATCTAAATGGCGCCCAGCGTCTATTAACGCGCGAGTGCTATGTTTAAAGTCCATAGTTTGTCACGTTTAGTGAAGCTGCTTAAATCACACAAATATTATATCCCACTGTTACGTGCTTGTAACATGTTAACCGTATCTATCTGGTTATTGATCAGCTCCCAGCGGCAAATTCCCTCGGTACGGTTGGTTTGGAAAGTGTGTGTGTGTGTGTGTGGTTATGGTTACAGTAAAGAGATGTTTAAAGTGAATGCTAATTGTGTTAGCTTCAATATGCTGCCTATTACAGTGTAAGGGGCATAATATGTCATACATACACACGTACATGGGTTGGTCTGAATAAATTCGGTTGGTCTTTAACCATGACCTTGCTTTGTGCTTACTACTGGAAAATAAAATAAGTAAATAAATAGAATTCAGACTGTGGACTCTTGTGTTTACACTGTATTTAAAGCCATGTAAAAGGGTTTGTTCATAGACAGTATATTACCATTTGTTCAGTCTATGGTTTTGTTGCATGTCCTCAGTCTTACCCTACAAACAGACACACACACACACACACACACACACACACACACACACACACACACACACACACACACACACACACACACACACACACACACACACACACACACACACACACACACACACACACTTTCCTTCGTACATACATATGAAAATACAAAGATATTGAACAATATTGCTTATTTGTGACAGTCACGTAGCGACAGTAATCATAATTAGCAAGGAACCATGTTTCACTTACTTCTCAAACATACAAGAACTTTCCTCCTGCTCATCTGCCGGCTCCGTTTGTCAACAACACACTCACTTCCGTTGTCGCTTATGTATTTGTGTTGTAACTTTTGCGTTTGTGTTGTGACTTTTGCGTTTGCGTTGTAGCTTTTGCCTTTGCGTTGTAGCTTTTGCGTTTGTGTTGAACCGTCTCGGTCACCGTAGCTTTTGGATGAACTGGAACACTGACTGTGAGCCCGGCCTTATTTGCCAACAACAGTGCCCGACCTCGCTAATGCTCTTGTGGCTTAATGGGAGTAGATCCCTGCAGCCAACATTTTGTGGAAAGCTTTCACAAAGGCTGCTATAGCATCAAAACGCCTACGTTTTTAGAGTTACATATTTTACAGTCACATATGGGTGTAATGTTCAGGTGTCCTCCTACTTTTGTCAATGGAGTCTGCTTTGACATCCTTTAACCACGTGTAGTTCACTTGCTGATATAAAGCTGAATGTTACAAATGTATATGAGCATGCATAACTGACTAGTAACAGGTTGGTAAGTTGACAACATAATAAAAAGTAAAAAAAATAGTCAACCTATCAAAGAATATAATACAAAATCATCAATATTTTACAATGCAGCATATTAAGTGTAGCACCTTGTCAGCGGGAGTAAGCCGTGTCCAGGGTTTGTCTGCCCGCCGGTCATAATCCTTGGCGTCCGTTACCTCCACATACTCGTTAAAACGCAGGATCCTGCGAGCAACAAGCTCTGCCACTGTAGGCCTCACACTCAGCTACACACACACACACACACACACACACACACACACACACACACACACACACACACACACACACACACACACACACACACACACACACACACACACACACACACACACACGCACACACGCACACACGCACACACGCACACACACACACACACACGCACACACACAGATATTGGACAATAAACATCAAAAATCAAGAATGGTCTTCATGTTTTTCTTTTTAGTTAGTTATATTAAATTCTTACATACTGGGAAGCAAATGTCATCTATAATCACAAGATCTAGAGAGACAGAAAGCAGCCAACTTCTCCACTGAAAGACAAGTTGCAGTTCTATCTGTGTCCACTAGATGGGCTGATCTCTCCGCACGAAGCATCTTTTCTGCCTCCTCACGTGACTTATAAGGTGGAGCAAAACATATTAGCAGCTAAATATAGACTCACAGTGTCATTTCTGTTCTGTTTTTTCTCTGTGTGTGTGTGTGTGTGTGTGTGTGTGTGTGTGTGTGTGTGTGGTTTATGGTACCTTTCTGGAGAGTCTTCTTTTAATCTCTTGCTTAGCTTCTTGCTCCTCTGTTTCATTCTTTTCTGCATGCAGAGAACCAAGAGAGTCATTTCACGCCTACTGTGTCTGCAATGAGCTTCTGCTTCTAATTATAACAGCAAGATGTGATCCCCCCATATTAAAGTGTGTTTATGGCTGTGAAGCAACAGCTAAAGGGGAAGTTGTGTCCTTTGCTTTCTACTGGAGACAGAATGTATCCTAAGAGTTACATCTGTAATGCATTCTCTCTTGTGGCGTCTTCATGGATGTATAATATATATATATATATATATATATATATATATATATATATATATATATATATATATATATATATATATATATATATATATATATATATATATATTGAAATAGAAGCCGTCTGAGATTCGCAGCACATGTCACCACAGTCACTTAATTCCTCCTTCCCATAATCAGAACAACTGTGTAGCACTACTTTTTTTCTTTCTGTTTCTCTTTCTTAATGAAATGTCACTCAATAAATCTCCATCATCCTGGTCTTCATGCTGTACACATCAGAGGCTGGCTTTATTTTACCTGTGTTATGACCAGACTGAGGCTGTGTTACACTGTGAACCATGACACTTAAAAGTATCAACCGCTCCAGATGGATGCCATGCACTGAAGTTGCAAACCAACTGGTTGCAAATTCTTGGTGCATAAGTAAATGCATCCTAACTTTCTCTAGAAACAATCTTTATGTCAATAGATCAGTATCGCTACACCAGTCAGTTGTGAAGGTGAAGGTTCATCCTAGCAGTTTAACAGCTGTTGTATATTTAATGTGTTTAGTAACAGCCTCAAAGAACTGAAAGTGTCCATTCATGGATAAACTGTAGTCACAAAGGGATGAACATGATCAGAAACAATGTTCAGATATCTTCAAGTTCTTTTGTAGTCATGTTATACTGTTGGGTATGTAACAACTTGTGATGTGTCCAACTATGTAAAAATAAAAAATTTCTAAATTTGACTTTCCTGTGTTGTAGTATCCACTGAATACAAACCGGTAATTGTGGGCTGCTATTTTCTATTTACTTTCCAGTTAGCATAAAGCATATTTACTCAGTCTTTAGTAGGAGAAAAAGCAGTTTGAACTGGTTCAGTTAGGCCAGGAGCAAAATGACTTTGAAATTATAATACATAAGGCTAAAATGCTTCTTTTAGGTCTCTAAAATGCAAAGTTGGTGCAAAAAGCAAGCCAGCAAACCCTCCAGCAGAATGATTTGGGCCCTGCTGGGTAGCATTACACACAAATGTCATTGACTATTTCACAGAGTCTATTTAACATTTATCGGGGCAAGTCTTTAGTGTGTATTGTGCACAATAAAGCCCAACTAACTGACCTGAACTAACTTTTATTAATGTGGTGTACTGTGAACAAAAGAAGGAGAAAAAAAACTATAAATGTAATATACCCACACCCGCAGAACATCAGTTCAATGTAGGAGACATAAAGTACAGCTTCTAATAGACTGTAACTCATAATTTAAACAGACATATGATCTGTCTCAGCTATCAGATTATTAAGACAAACAAGGTTGTATCGGGCAATCTGTTGCTGTCACAGCTGGAACACCACAATAACCTGGAACCTCTCATTTCTTGCTCAGATATGGAACTTTATGTTAGACAGACACATATTGTTTTGCAATAATGACCTACGTAGACCTTCTCTTTGTGTGAAGAATAAAAATGGACAGCTTGACAGAAAATGACATCAGAATTGGCAAGAACATTTTAGGAGTCACTTTTACTAAAGTCATAATGAACCATTTTCCTAGTTTTATCAACTGTAACCCCCCCCAAACAGTACTTCTAAAAATGTGCAATCAGTAAAATATGCATCTTTAGAAACATGTTGTTGTACTGCAGAAAACTACTACAACAAAAGCAATTTTTTAAGCAAATCCTATCTCGGGATATTGTTCGCTAATGTCAAGCTTGAGAGATAAGACAAAGGCTGCATATTGCATCAGTTCTCATTATCTCTTCCTGTGTTACTACATTTTTCACTGGCATGTAAACACATTCCCACTACTGTATGTATCAGATGAGGTTGTGCAACACTGTCAGCATGCTTAACATTTAAAATGTGTAAGGTGTGAATGAAAATGTGGCAAGTTTGAAAATTAAAGAAGCAGCAACTGCACACACATTTCCATGCAACCATATTTACTTTTTGTGATATACCTACTCAAGTTTCTAAACATCACGATAACCATAAACGTGTATCCCATCACCACTCAGTTTAATAGTACAGTATGTATATGTCAGAAACTTACGCCTGAGGATGTTTCTCTGCTCCAGCTCCTCTGTGGTGGGTCTTTGGCTCAGGCGCCTGAAAAGAGAAAACTGTTTTCACATACTTTTCTACTAAGAGCAGATCATATTTGATTTAAACATCACACTGACTTTAGAAAAAAACTTAAAAAAAACTTTTTTTTTAAACCCTTTTCTTGTTGTTAATCCAAAGGCTGTTTGCCACCAGCCAACTAAACTTCAGCACAGATTTTTACTGTGCATCATTCGTACCAGTACACCGCCCACAACTACACCAAAAAATAATTAACAGTCTATGTTATTACCCCACAGCTACGCCAAATCTAATATGAAAATTCACACCCAGCTACATTTTCACAGCATGCTGAACGTGTGTGAATGTGAGTGTGTACCTGACTAGTTTGGAGCCTATTTTCTGGCGAAGCTCATTTCTCTCCGTCTCGGAGCTCCGCGGTAGAATGTTTTTCTCTTCCAGCTCTCTCTTGCTGGGTCGGTTCCCCAGCTTGATGTTTAGGGTGTCTCGTCGGCGGATCTTAATGGCCAGAGCGCCTGGAACAGAGACGCAACAGGGAGAACTAGTCACAGGCTTCTTAGGGCCTTGAAACAACATGCATGGACAATTAAGATGCAACCACATTAATGGCAGCATGTTTATGTCCAATGACAATCCAGATTAGCCTATAGCTAAAAATGTCAGCTGTTTAGGGGATTCTAGAGCCGGCATGCTTAGTCTTTACTATCATGACATCCTCAAAGTCACTATGGTCTGTTCTTAATGTTTCAATGCTTAACTGAACCCTAAATGATACTTAAGAACACCGGCCCAGTTTATACCACAAACTGCAGGTGCACATGACTGACTTGGAATGCACAAATTGTGTGAAAGTACAAGAGGAACCTAATGATCTAGTGACTCAGTGTACTCTCAAGAGCATGCATCACTGTGTCAAATGTAAATAAAAACCTAGAGCTGCTCGTTCTTTCCAGTTTTTAGCCAGCATACAAAATAAATAAATGCCATGTACAAGGAGCTTCTCTAAAATGTCCGTACGAGTTCTGCAGGTGACATTGGCGTTTTTCTGTGGATCTCCATTATTGTGCGATGTGTTACAAAACTAATGCCATACTGGTTGTGTACTCGTCTTCCTCCTCGTCTTCCTCCTCGTCGCGGTACAGGATTGGTCCATCAGAGTCAGAGTCGCTAGTTTGGCTGTCTCTCGGCCTATCAGGGATCACCGTCACCACGGCCTGCTCCGTGTTCACACTGAGGCCCTGTGGCCTTTCAGCGTGGCCTTCTGCAGACCTGCAGGAAAAAAAAACAACAAGACAAATCCTGAGATCTGTGTTATTGCATACAATGAATTAAAATGAGAGATTGATTGTCAATCATCATTTCAGCACTTGTGTGACTACAGTAAGACTACTGTGTAGATATGTAATGTACTCTAAAAGTATAAGAAACGACATGCAGAGAAGATAAACATAAGGAATGTTTCACCAACTCTCATGTCCTTACTACATTTTTACCTCCGGCTGTTCTCCACAGCAGGCTCTGTTTCTCCTTTCTTCTTTTCTTCTTCTCCTCCCTCCCCTCCCGTTCTCCCCCGTTTCTCCCCATGTGAGCTGCTGTCCGTCCCTCCCTCTGTGAAGGAAGTGTCCTCTGTAGCAGTGTTGATATGGGGAGGCTGGACAGCGGGTTCAGGAGCCATGCCATTGTGGGTGTCCTCACTCGCAGTAGAGGCATTGGGATCAGATTTAGACTCTAGATCAGGTTGAGAAGCAGCCTGAGTTCCATCTTCCTCATTGCCTGAGGCTTTAGATGAGGCTGGCTTGGTGTCTGAGGAAAGGGGCGAGGATTTTAACTCCCCAGGCTGGCATGGAGTCTCTGCAGGGGCCTTTTGGGGTACGTGAGAAGAGATGGGAGTGTTTGATTTCCGGTTGCTTCTTGCATCGGTCCCCTCAGTTTGTGCTGCAGAGTCCTTAGATGCACGAGAATGAGGGATGGAGGTGGGGGTGTTTTTTGTTGTGAATCCTGTCTTCTTTGGATGGGAGGATTTGGCTGAGGAGAAGCAGGAGCAGGAGAAAGAGGGAAGGGAAAAATTAGACTTTTTCTTTCCTCCAGGTACTCTAGTTTCCTCCCACAGAAGAAATGCAGGTTACGTTAACAAAAACTCAATTGTCTGCAGTAAAGTCCAGCTCAGATCACATTAAGGCATTTTTATTTGCAGTCAAAATATATACACTGTTAATAATCTTTTTTATTATTAAAAAGGTCGAAAAAAAAGGTGTTTGTCTCAGCTATCTGAAGGGGCGTGTCTGTGTGTGATTGACAGCAGCCTGCAGGCTTAGCTCCGGTGGGAGAACAAGAGAAAAAGTTGATAAACTGCGGCAAACAAGTCATGGGCAGACAGCATGTTGTTTTAAGTATAACTGAAGAGTAAGGACCACACCAACATCTAATCATAAAACTAAAAAAATATAAAATATAAGTTTCTCTTTTAGTTTCTGATTTTTACACAAACGAGAACACAGCGCATATTATTTACAGAGCAGATGTGTATGCTGTAGCTTTAATTTCTGTATGTCCATAGGGCTGCAACTAATGATTGTTTTAATTACTTAATCCATTATCATAGAATATTTTTCAAATTAATCTTTTGATTGTTTAGGCTATGAAATGCCAGATAATTGGAAATATTCTTGAAAATAATTACAAAATATTCACATTGACAATTTTCCGTCACAGACTAATCAATTAATATGCTAATAATTTTGGCCCTAATCTACAATATATATGCCTTCAAAAATTAATAAGAAACTAAGCAGAAAAAGCAGTAAGAAACTGCTCTATTAAAACTTGCTGGCAGCCATAATATTCCAGTATTAGAATAACCATTTCTAATGACATCATTAAAACTGCAACAAATATAGAATACCTAAGGTAATACTGACTGAAGTAGTCCTATAGAAGTCTGTGGAGTGTCTTTGTGTACTGGTGAAAGCAGCCTGAGGAAAGGAATGTACTTAAAATACTATTCAAACACTAATGAAACAACTTTTGGCCCACTTCCCCAATAACAAAAACAAATAAAAAATGTACAGAGCCCTTCAGGAAATACTCCATGATCACATGCAATATACTGGCTGTGGTCTCTGTGCTGCTTAGTTCCAACATGCTGTAAGTTACAAAAGTACACACACACAAAAACACTGGATGAATGGTGATGATCATGCTCTAGGATCATGCTATCAATCAAAACCACATGAGCTTGTCGGAGCTCGTTTTATGAGGGCCATGCCACACTGATCTCAGTCACACTCATGTGCACACACACACACACACACACACACACACACACACACACACACACACACACACACACACACACACACACACACACACACACACACACACACACACACACACACTTATACTGGGCGTTTACAAATACATTTTACTTCTGCTTTTCCGGAAACAATCATCAGAAACGAAATCTCTTCTAATCAGGAAAGGACACTATCAAGAGGGAGAGTCAGGGGAATACTATTTGTATCCACTTGACAGAAGCTTGACTTGACTAACGATAGATAGATAGATAGATAGATAGATAGATAGATAGATAGATAGATAGATAGATAGATAGAGAGATAGAGAGATAGAGCGATATATACTTTATTGATCCCCAAGGGGAAATTCAAGATTGTACATGGTGCTGTGGTTTACAGGTGCAGACAGCTTTATAGTAAATCTTCACTCCCTTCAAACGTTCAGATATACAAGCATATTTTCCATGCAGAGAGGCACGCAGGCAAGAACACTGACAGGCAAACTGACTTCAGTCCCAACTAGCTGAACTTACCAATCCCCCGACTAGTGTTGTTAGTGCTCCGTGGGTTAGCTTTAGCTTGAGTGGATGAGACTGTCTTGCCTGTGGTTTTAGCAGTCTTTTTATTCCCCGAAGCAGCGTCTTTGTGCTTGGTTGTGGCTGAAGTGCCACCCAAAGGTTTGGAAGAGGCGGGCAGAGTGGCACTTTGCTGTTTTTTAGCTTGAACGTCTCGAGGTCGCACCTGTTTTGCCCGGGCGAGGGATTTAGTATCGCACCTCTCTGAGCAGATAAGTGGAAGCAGGAAGGTATTTAGAGGTTAAAATAGGGATTGAAAGTGAGATAAAAGACACACTTCTGTGCAAACAGATGCACAAATGGACTTGCAGACGAGCAAAGAAAGAGATACTGAAAGATAAGAGGTGAGTTGGACAGAGCTGTTGATGTTGTTGAGCTGCTTTTATTTAGGATTGTATCAAATGAATAATGTATAAGGCTTGGGATATGACAGAAAAAAACACCCATTAATCTTCCCCATCCTCCACTGTGAAGGCATGTGTGTTCAGTTACTGTATTCGCAGTGCTTGTTGCCTGTGCCTTTCTGATTATTGACAAATTAACAAATGGGTCTGAGTTCAATGCTAACATGGTTGAGATGAGAACAGCACAACACTTAAGCAGCATCAGACAGAAGAACAGTAGCCTGTCTCCTGAGGGAGAGGGAGGCATTAGGAGATGGCTACTGCTCTGTTCAGACTGTGAATGCCTTCTACAGGCTGATATAATGGGAATATCTATTTGAACACATTAGACCCTGTCAGAGATCCCACAGAGGATTTAATGTCAGCCAGAAAACTGCTGCGGATACAAATGCATTCCATGGAAGTTATACCAGTGTGGATACAATATATCTCCATGTTCCAGAAAAAAAAAAATCTATAAACTTGGAGCATATAACCTGGTTTTATGCTTGAGGCGTAAAATATTTTCATGATCATTCTTGGCAAAACTGGAGAGAAAGAGCCTCTTTGTAACTCTTTTTTTCTCATCCTCTAATTTTGCCACTTGTTTTTTCCTTCTCTGTAGGTACACCAATTTCTTGTTTCAACAAACATTGTGGCAATATCCATATCTCTGTGCTGGCTTTCACATTGTGAGTGTTGTCCTTGGGATAAATGTGCCTGTATTCACACAGTAACAATTAGCCACTTTTTAAAAAAATTAAAGTTTATCAAATTCAAGAACAAGACAAACCCCTGAATAAAGTCATTTCTCTTTGACGTTCATAACATACCAGTGAGACACTATTATTCCAGGTCTAATAGTGCGTTCCATTTGTACTCGGAACTCAGATTTTCCAAGGTCAAAGTTGGAAACACCTGACCTCAGATTTCCGAGGTCTGAACTCGGACAACCTCACAGTAGCCCGAGTTCAAAATCCAACATGGCTGCCCTCTGTATCAACAGTTACAGCTACAGTAACATAAAGTTATAAGCACTTCTGTCTTATTTGTGTCTCACTAAATCAGTCTTTCACACAGGCATGTTCAACTTCTATCTGTGGACATGTTGTTACACTGTTTGTATGCAGAAAAAACAGTATAATGCGTTGTTATCAACTGGTATAGCTAACAATAGCTAACCGGGCTAGAGCTAATGAAAACAATGAAAATCCGACTTTTAAATGGAACGTATTCAACTCCGGCTTCCAAGTTCCGAGGTAAATGGAACGCACTATAAAGCCTCAACTAGTACAGAGATCCAAAAGTTAAGGACACCAAGAAGCCAGAGATTACAGGTCACAGAATGACAAAAGCTCATGTTAGACACAATAACTCATCCAGAAGTTACCTGTTTTGTCCTCAGTGTTGACGGGCCCGGTGGCCTGTTCCTCCAGCGCTGTTTCTGGAGACTCAATGTCAACTTTGACCTCCTCTGATGTCACACTAGATGTGGCGTGGCCATTCAGATTTTCACTGCTGATCGTTTCATCTAGAAGAGATAAAAACAGTTAACAGCATAACTGAAATCCTCTGCTTTACTTTTTAAGAGATGTTCAATTGCTCGAAGCAGATAAAAGCAGAGGTCAAACCTTTGAGATCTGCATTTACTGGCAACAGGCAAATGTAATCCCATTTAACAAAGCTGGACTTAAAGTGTAAAGGACAGTGAAAAAACAGGAAGAAAAACAGATGTTTAGGGCTATGTAATTACAGCTCCATCACGATCAAATCACGTCACGTCAATTCATTTTGAATGCTTTATGGCAGCATGATTTTGCTGTTTTTTATTCCCAAAATAACAATAATAATGTCTGAGATTTTGCATTTGACAATAATGGTGGCGTGTGTAGATTCGGCAGCCAGTAGCTCCCTCAAAGTTTGCTACATGTTTTATATAGTTTGTTCATTTAATCCTTTGTTATATTTTATTGCCTTTTTTATCGTTTCATTCTATTCTAATTTAAAAATTTCAATATTTGTTATACATTTTCAGTGTGTGTAATGTGGAGGGAGCTGAAACTGCATTTCATTGTGCAATGCTGTATTGTATAATGACAATAAAGCTGAACCTTGAACCTGGGATAAGTGTAAATGAATAAATGAATAAAGAAACATGAGAATGAATGATCAGACAAACCTTGGTCAGGGATGAGAACTCCTTTCTTGATGAGCTCCTCCCTCGTTTGTCTGGTGGAGATTTTTCTCTCAAGAACTGAAAGGTTAACAAAATCAAGGCCTTTTATCTCGTCTTTTAGCTACAGTGACCAATTGACACAGAATTCTACAAAACACATTGCTCAATAGCTACTATCCTCTTCTTATTGCTAAATCCTTATTGCACATGACAGCAGCGCCACATTTCGAGTCATAGATGAGGAACTAAGCCAGGAAAGTAAGCCATAAAATAAAACTTCTTGAAAATAGGATCATACTGAATCAATCAGTCTTGTACACAGCTGTGACACAGAATGAGCATGCTCAGAGTTGTCACAATTAGAGCTAAAATAATTATTAGTGAATTAATCAATTAGTCGATAATCAAACAAATAATCTGCAACTATTTAGATAAGCATTTTCTGATTTCAACTTCTCAAATGTGAGGATGTTGTGCATTTCTTCGTCATATGTGACATTGAACTGAATATATTTGTGTTTTAGACAGATTGTTGGATACAACAAGAAATCTGAGGAAATCACCACCCTCCGGGAAATAAAATGGGCATCTTTTACTATTTGCTTGATTGTCAGAAAAGAATAATTAGATGCAGCCCTACACACCAAGCTTAGATTGGTTTTGCACACTCCATAAAGACAAATAAGACTGAACAATGTTACATTTAGATTTCAATGTCCATGTTTGTTTTCACTTCCAAATACATGGTTTAAATAACAGAGTTTAAACATTTTAATAAAGGCTACACCTGGAAGCCATGAATCAAAAGAGTGTCTGCTTTTTGTATGTACTTCTGTCAATTTTTATTTCCCAGCCAACATTTCAAGAATGAATCCGTGAGAGCTACAAACAAAACAAACACTGATCCTGATCACACCACATGTTCAGCAGAAATCCCAAAATGCAAGCCATGATGTTGTTGACTGAGAAGCCATCATTTGTTCATATGTCACTAAAATATGCGCACACACACACACACACACACACACACACACACACACACACACACACACACACACACACACACACACACACACACACACACACACACACACACACACACACCTTTGGAAAGATCCTGGAACTTGTCGCTGGTCTTCTTCTTCCTCCACTTCCAGGGTTTGAACAGTTTTCCTAGTGATGACAGCTTGCCTCGCGGCTGCCGTGATGCAGGGGCATTCTGGGTATTGCCGGCGCTGTCCACCACCACGTCACAGCTGGCCAGTGATGATGATTTCTCCAATCCATCAACTGCAAGACACACATGCAAAAATATAACACAAGCAAGGACTACAGTTCCCTATATGCCCCAGATGAAGGTCCTGTGATACATATATACATACAACAACATAATGTATTCTTGACTTGAATGTGTTCAGGAACACTAGGTCCAGATTAATATTAAGCAAACAAAGCCTTCTTTTCACTCGCTCATACTGCAAATACCTGACTAGTTTAATTATTTTCCCTGTTATTACATGAAATATGGGCAAAATCACAGGGTAACTCATGATACACTAGTATCAGGATATCTTTCCCACATTGGTATTCAGGTCCCAATGCGTCTTTTATGTACTACAAGAGTTAATTTAGCCTACAGGATTCAAGATATTTAACAAGATAGGAAACAATAGGAAAAAACAGCTACACAAAATCCTGACTTTCGTCTAATAGTTATTGCTTTTGTCTTGCAAAATACTGGAAATAATTATCTCTGTATGCCCCTTGAAATGAATAAACAATTTGAGAAGACCCCTCTTTGGTTGAACTGCTCAATGCTCATAGATGTATGCACTCAATGTATCATTTGATTTAAAGGATTAAGGTAAGCAAAAGAAAAAAGACTGGGAACTATTGTCATGGACTATATCGCCCTACATTGCTTGTTTTCCTCAGTTTTGAATGGCTAAATACTGCAGGAATATTATTTCTAACTCTTATCCATATTTGCTGTGTGTTCTTGTGTGTGTATATATATATATATATATATATATGTGTGTGTGTGTGTGTGTGTGTGTGTGTGTGTGTGTGTCTTGGCTAGATCCCTGTCCTTCCACAACTCCTCCTCTTCCTGTTGAAAGATTAGAAGTCCTGTGAACTCTCTGGAAGACTGCAGACACTGTGCGGCTGGTGTGTGTTTGCGTGTGTGTGTGTTTGCGTGTGTGTGTGTGTGTGTGTGTGTGTGTGTGTGTGTGTGTGTGTGTGTGTGTGTGTGTGTGTGTGTGTGTGTGTGTGTGTGTGTGTGTGTGTGTGCGTGCGTGCGTGCCGGAACCTTACAGAGGAAAGAGGGGTGGTGTGTGATTCTTCAGATTGAAGCAGAGGAAGGTTTTTGTTTTTACAGCCACATACAGCCACTGCTGAATCCCGCCCAAGCCTCCTGACTGTAGGGAGCCCAGCAGGCTTTAACAGTTTATAATCTCTGCATAAACATTTAAAGTACTTTTTCCTTCACTCTCATAATTTGTGCCCTGAAATTACTAAATTAATGTCCTTCCTAAAGGAATGTCAAGTTATTTTAGCTGCTAGGAACTGAAGTTTGTGTCACTGGCTTGTCTGATCAGTTAGGCAGAGTGTGGACAGCAGGTTAGCAACTGTGTTTCAGTGTACAGATGCCCTCAAATGACTGAATTAAAAGAGTACTCGACTGATTTAGCATTACACTCCTATGACATTGTTGGAATGCAGCAGAATCATAATTAGTCTTTTATTGTCTTTTTCCTTGTTAAAAAATCCATGGTGTTATGCCAGTAGAGACTAATGTAGCCTTGAGCTGCAAGCCTCGAGCTGCAAGCCTCGAGCAGAGATGAGGAGCATGCTACAGAGGTTAAATCGTTTACTCCTGATACCTGCAGGGCTTTATATTGCGATAGTGCACAAACCTATGGGATGTGTTGGATATCATCTTTATTTCTACTGATCAATCTATCAAAACATACTTGCTCCTACCATACTGCACTGACTGGCTTCTTATGTCTGATGTATTTGTGTTCACGTGTGTGTGTGTGTGTGTGTGTGTGTGTGTGTGTGTGTGTGTGTGTGTGTGTGTGTGTGTGTGTTCACATTAATGTTCAAGATTTAATTTGGCAGTTTTAACAAGTACTGTACATTTAATTACATACAAATTAAATTAAATTGTTATACCTATTAGAACAATAACTACAACACTGTCAAGGATGTGGTGTGTGTTTGTGTGTGGAATTATCTTTGTGAATGTAGTGTCTTTGAAATGCTGACCTGCCCTCAACGCTTCTACAAAACACACAGACACAATATCTGATTGAATCATTTCTTTGCTGTAGCTGCTGATGTTGGATAAAGATGTGACAGTCAAATATCAGCAAAACAACTGATCTCAGCTCATGTCCAGCAATAACTACTTACAGAAACATAATAAAGATTGGCTGAAAAGGCAAGAGTGCAATGTTTTCTCAATTCTATTCAAAAGGCTTAAGCAGCAACATAGTCAGCAGAAGAACAGCTGACAACACACTCAGCAAAGTTGGCCGGATGATCCAGATGTTCAGCACATTTATAGGGAATTATTAGTTAGGTAGCCATTGCCCAACAGCACCAAAGCCAGTGTTCGAAAGGCAAATAAAAAGAAAGCAGTTGAACACATCTGATGGAGCTAATCCATAGCCTAGCCTTCAGCTCAATTGAAAACGATCAATACCCTGTTGATTGGTTGGCTCTCACCAGCACCGACAGACTGTTGATGCCGATACTAGATGTTGTTCGGCAATCTGGTGCTCAGAGGCTTTACATGATGGACATGAGCTGAAAGTGATGAGTAAAAACAAACTGCCTCTGCTCTGACTGCTGTTTACTGGAGATGGCAGATCAATATATCGTTTCAGTAAGATCATCCTATATTATATCAAATGTAAACATAAGGTTTAAAGCATTTGGTGGCCTTTGTGAGAGTTATGTTATAAGAAACAGAGGTCTCATCAGTCTAAATTATAAAGTGGGGCTCGAATAGTGAAAATAAATAGAATGCAATTACTGCAGCATATTCCTTTTGTCAAAGTGCATGCTGTAAAATCATTAAGCCATGCAGGTATGCTTGTTCTCAACAGGATTTAGCTCACATTATGACCCTGACTGTTGAGGTATGTAGCAAAAGAACATTTACATACACAACAATACAATTAAAAGCACAAAAACCAAGAGCGAAGACATGGAAAAGTGCAGTGCAGAGCCAGTACATGCTCTCCCCTAACACCAATTTAATTTTCTCTCTCCCGCACACATATAAACATCCACACACACTCATTTCCTGTTCCTGTGTTGTTATCAAATTGCAACAATAGGTGCATTTCAGCAGCTGCTTTGTGCAGCTAATGATGGGAAAATCAGTAACAGCGATTATTATCACCATTAGCCCAACTATTAAACCTCTAGTGGGAACCAAATAGGGACAATGCCTGGACAGACTTATTGCTTGCAGAGCAGGGAAGAAAGAAAGAAAGAGAAAGGAAAGAGAAACAGTGCAGAGGAGTATAAGATTATAAAGATTATAAAATAGGAAGAGAGAGATAAAGATAGTGAACTAAGTCTTTTACAGATGATAGCTGGGTTGCAGAAAGTAATCATCAACGGACTTCTGCTTTATCTCTTTCTGAACAAATCCTTATATTGGCTATTATAACCGTTTACAATCAGACAGATGACAATTTTTAGGTCCTTTGCTATTTCTATTTTTTAGACACACATTTATCATACAGGATTAAGAAAAAGGGAAGATTTGAGACTGATGCGTGTCAGGTAGATTGATGAAACATTACGAAACATTAGACTTTAACACAACTGCAGTTTGTTTCTCCGTTTCCAACTGACAGTCAACACTTTTTTAAAGCATGACCACGATGGTTCCCTAACCATAACCATGTGCTATTATTGTAACCATGGTGAGAAAGGTACCCTAACCTTAAGGTAGACCTTATTTAAACCCAAACCAACCATGATCTTTACTTGAGTCTAACCAATTAACTTTTGCACCTAAACCTTAACCACAGCAACCCCAGTGCCCCCTACATACCCCACAACCTGACATATAAACACAGAACTCAACTGTCAGCAACAAAAGAAAGTGACAGCATGAACCACTATCAGTAAACGGACAGCTAAAGAATACAATATAGCTTAAACTCAAAGCCTGAGAAAGACAAACGTGTACTTTACAATAGGGCTGGGCAATATTTCAATATTATATCGTGATATATGTGATATAAGACTAGATATCGTCTTAGATTTTGAAGAATTGTAATAAAGTTACATGGTAAGTTTAGTCTTTTCATGTTTTTAAAGGCTGCATTACAGTAAAGTTATGTCATTTTCTGAATTTACCAGTCTGTTCTAGCTGTTCTATTATTTGCCTTTAACCACTTAGTCATTATATCCACATTATGATGGTTATTTATCTAAAATCTAAATGTGGAAGATATTTTGTGAAAGCACCAATTGTCAACCTTGCAATAACATGGCAATATCGACATCGAGGTGTTTGGTCAAAAATATCGTGATATTAGATTTTCTCCATATCGCCCAGCCCTACTTTACAATATGTCAAATGAAATTAGACATAGGCTACTGCAAACTGCACGTCCTCATCGATCGGGAAACAAGAAAAGATGAAATGAGGGCAATTCAGGGCTTCAGTTAATTCATTTGCTGATTATACAACAATAACTATAATGCAAACCTGGGTCAATTATAATATTGATTCATTACATATGTTATGATGTCAGTCTAGTGTCTTTAGAGAAGTGGGCGTGGTTAGCTGATGGACATGGCCAGTGCTTGCACGACATATGAGGGGTGTGAGTTTGTGGAGTCAGATTTAACCCATCCAGCTACAGGTGTGTGGAGATTCAGAGAGAGTGAGATTCATGAAGGAGGTTGATTCAGAAAGGAGCAGTACGCGGCAGGCTGACAGCTGCAAACCACACGGCGGCGGGAATGGCGGCTAGGTGAGTCAGTTTAACACAGCACAACCCCTCTTAGGTAGGGAAGTATACTCTTATCCAGGCAAGCACAGGTCTCATTCTCACGTCAAATGTATCACGCAGGGAGAGGAGACCAATACCATTAATGTTACAAGCTAGGTTAGCCTTGAGTAGCTGTGTTCCTTTGTTCTACGAGCCCAGGTTAGCTTAGCCTTGTAACACATACAGGAACTGCAAACGTTTTAAAGCAATCCTGCATTTCAGACAAGACAAATCCATCCAAGAAGAGCAAAATAATACTGACTACAGCTTTTTAATTTTTAATCCACTTCACGTTAACTGAGATGTTAGTATTAGGGCTGTCAATCGATTAAAAAAGTTAATCTAATTAATTACATACTCTGTAATGAATTAATCGAAATTAATCGCATACATAATTAACGGTGCCTGAACCGATACTTTTTAAGAAAGTAAAAAAAGAAAAGAAAAAAAAAGGGTACTAAACAACAGTTGGTGACATTAAAGAACGGCTTGTTTATTGCTAAGGCCATATGGTCAAAATTAAATGATTTAATAATAATGTATAACAATAACTTATTTCACTAGTAAATTTCTGTTTAACGACAAAAACAACCACCAGGCAGGAAAAGGACATTTACAACCATGAAGCTGTAGTTTACTAGTTTCATTGAATGCACCGTCTGTGTTGTTTTTCCGACGGCTAAAACACAGTCAAACTTTACACCGTTTAGCGTTAGCTGTCAGCATTTTAACCGTTTTTAATCCAGCTACTAGCTAGCGGTAGGCTAGCGGTAGGCTAGCGGTAGGCTAACGTTAGCGGCTGTCGAGTATAGTGTTAACTAGCGTCACATGCAGCAGTGTTTGTGTTGCCTGTATCGTCTGTTTCAGAGCATCAGAGAGAAGCGCAGACATATCAGTGGCACCAGATTTCGGTAGCCAGGGTTGGCAGGAAGAAGATTTTTACAAGTAAATGTTCCAATTAATGCACATTCTCGTCTCCCTCCTTCATTTTACAGTCGAATGGTGGCTAGAACGGCTCCGGGTCAAACGTCAATATGGAATGGATTAATCTGTGTTATTTTTTTTAATGCGTTATTTTTTTTAATGCGTTATTTTTTCTCAGATTAATTAATCGAAATTAACGCGTTATTTTGACAACCTTAGTTAGTATATATAACAACTTCTGGTTCGACTCAATTCCACACTGCATTTCACACAGAGGCGTTGTATTTTGAAACAGATGACTCGTGATGTCATGCTAGAAGGGTGAGTCAGGATTTGGATATATAGCAGCCGCGGAAATGAGTGGGATAATCAAAAACAACTTGAGACATGACAGACATTCCAATGAAGTAATCACACACAATGTATTTAGTGAACTGTTTAGCCTCAGTTAAATAATGGTTAAAAAATAATAGATGTAATGTTAGGGTTAAAGTGTCGATGTATTGTGACAAAGCCAGCATGTTTTTTTTTAGACGTTACAGCAGGAACATGTGTTAGGAGGAGGGGAAAGGGAGAGGCTTCCTTCCTTCACTGCAAGTCACCCGGGAGGGAAGAACCAGACATCACGAACAGAGGAAGAGGGATGGAGGGGGAGAGAGAAGCAAAGAGAGACAAAAGAGAGAAAAGGTGGAGAAAGAAGAGCAGAGGTGGAAACTGAGGTAAAAGAAAATGTGGGAAAGAGGAGGGCAGAAACAGGGAAGGAAAGAAGAAGAAAATAAGGCAAAAAGAGGTGTGAGATGAGAGAGGAGGGAGGGGCGACACTGGGCATTAGCTGATGTTTTAACACTTGGGTCATTTCTTCCAAATCTTTCTCCAAAGCAGGCCAGAGAAGCACAGCACTGTTTAACTCATGAGACTCACAGGACCTACTGTAGCAGCGTGGATTAAGTCAGTAGTAACAGACCGAAAATAAATCTAACAGGAAACTGCATCATTACAGTTTTAACGCACAGTCATAACTCATTAAGGCTCAGAGTATATCAGTTTTATCTTAATGATCTCTCAATAAGACCCTGACAGAATCACTTCCCTTCCCTGCTCTTAGAACTGTAGATTCAGCACTTATAGTACAACACAGCGCCATAATGCAATCCATAATGCTGCCACGCAGAGCATATAGATCACTATTATAGCCTTAGGTTCCTATGCATGTTGGCTTAAGTGTGCTACAAAACAGTCTGGGTTTTACTTTAAATGCTGACGGTGTCATAAAAGAGGTCAGTTTTGTGTTCATCTGGAGCCCTTCGTCCCTTCCTGTGCCTCACTGCCTTAAAGCGTTCCTATAAAAAATGTGAACAAATGTGAAATGTTTACTTTATGGCTCATGGACACACAAAGCGCAAAAAGCAAAAAGCCTATGATACGTCAATACTTTAGTTTTATTTAGTAACCAGTAGGCTACCTTCAATTACAGACTGGACTACTTTTTGACAACTAGTAAAGTTTTGTTTTGGAAACAACTCAAATGCATCAGTGTTAAATGTCTTACCACAAAGCATCAGTCCAACAACTTTAAATGTTTTGATATTTAAAGTTGATTTCTTGGAAACATCAGCAGACAAGGAAAATCTCACCACAGGTCTACTTAAATCGCATGACACAACCTTCCTCTGTAGGTGGAGTCACGAATATGACAAGTAGGTAACTACAGTAATAGTAGTTTCTGAGACCTGGAGAATCTAACTCAAGCACTATTGAAGAGGACACTTTGTTTTTGTTTTCTTCATTTAGTCAACACTCTACATAATAAATTGGTTGCAGTGGTTCAAATTGTTGTGATGGATATTGAACAAATGCTGGTTTACTATCGCATCAGGTGGTAAATTGCAGCCCTCGACAGTGAGAATTAAACCTGCATGAGGGTCACAGACACTGAGATTAAGAATGATGTGTACATGGCAGGAATGTCCAACTAGAGAGTTATAAAACTGTGACAACTTGACCTGAATTGATGACTCTATAGAGCTGAAACAATTAGTCGATTTATCCATTAGTCATCAATCAACAGAAAAATAATTTGACATTTCATAGTTCATGTAAGGATTTGCTGCTTTTCTCTCTCTCATGTGATTATTTAATGTCTTTACATTTTGGACTTTTGGTCGGACAAAGTAAGCCATTTGAAGACGTCCCCTTGGGCTGCCCAAAATTGTGATTTGTCACTATTTTCTGACATTTTACAGGCCAAACAATTAATCAATTATTTATAACTATAATCTGTAGAATAGTAGGCTAATCAACAACAAAAATAATTGTTAGCTGGAGCCCTAGATTCATCTTTTCTGTAATTTTTCAAGCAAAAGTGCCCAACATTAAGTGGTTACAGCCCTTTCAATCGCTAGCAAGTGCTGCTTTTGTCTAATTTATATAATTGTAAACTGAATATTTAAGGTTTTGAAGTGTTGGACAAAAAAGACAATTTGATAACAGCATCTTGGGTTGCAACTGTCAAACCTAAACTATAAGTGATGACATTTTCTGTGAAGCCTTTACAAATATAAGCAGCCACACTTGTTGACTTTGACATGATGTTGTCTTGGTTCATAGGATCCTGCATGTGAATTAAAGTCTAAGCTGTTCATCTGGACTCATGTCAAACTGGTTGCTAAATACATACTCATAAACTAAACAGTGCACTTCATTACCCAGCAGAAACATCTCTTTGTTTACGCAACTATAGCCTGCTTTAACACTCTGGCCGTTTCACCAGTTTTACAAAAGTTGGGTAACACAACCAGCGATAGGGTTTAGAAACAAAGAGGATGTAAGAGCACAGTTATTAATTAATACAACATCTAAGTTAGCTAACTTCCTTTTAGCATGAAACCATTTAGCGCTTTGTTTGTGTTGAGCTGTGAGGAAGTTTTGATCAATTACCCGACAGAAATGTTAAAAGAAACAAAGCAGAAGTGAGCAGACATCCTTAATAAAAATAGCGAATGTGTGTGAGACAAGAGGGAGGCACGTACACACACATGTACACACTCACTCACCGCTCGCAGGCTGTGATACGGCAGACACAGCAGTCTGACCCATATTCAGATCCTCCGGGCCGGACCGAGCCAACCCAAAGAACCACCCAAGATCACGGTCTTCTATCGCCGCTTAAATCCCCTGCGCACCCGCCGAGTTTGTTCATTTCAAAAAAAGAGTTTGAGACCGTGATGGCTGAGTCGCTGGAAACTTCACTGACTGACTGAGTCGCTACTACGTCGTTACTTCCCCTCCCACCTCCTTCTCCTGTGAGCAGCTGAAGAATGCCTCTCATTCCTCGGTGCAGATTAGAGGCGCTGCTGGGGTCACAGGGTGAAGAGGTCTGACACCTTCAGCCACTAGTTAACACTGGCCTAGACACAGTGATGGAGAAAATATTAAAATATTTTAGCCTACTTAAGTAAAACTACTAATACATCAATGGAAAAGTACTCCACTACAAGTAAAAGTCCTGCATTCAAAATACTATTAAGTATTATTAGCTAAATGTACTTATTAAAAGTAAAAGTAGCCTACTCCACTAGTAAAAGTCCTGCATTTAAAACCAGTGTTGGAAAGTAAAGTTAAGTATGTTTACTCAAGTAATGTACAATTTTGAGGTAGTCTATACTTTACTTGAGTATTTCCATTTTTATACTTCTACTCCATTACATTTCAGAGGGAAATATTGGAGGTAGGCCTATTTTACTTTTTACTCCACTTAATGTATTTGACTACTACTATTTTACAGATTAAGATTTGACATTGTGTTAAATCATATGATGATCTTATTAAATATAACCATTTGGCTTGTGAGCCCTTCGCAAAAGCTGTCTGGATGGGGTCCTTTGCCACGTTTCAGATGTCTGTAAGTGATTTCCCCTCTAAACTTCTCAGATGGTTTCATTTAAACAGTTTGAGGCCCAAAGATCTCCAATTATCAATTATTTAACAAAAAGACAAAGATTTGAGAATATTCAAAATAATGAAAACAGAACAGATGTGTTTTTTCTTCTTTCCTCTTTCATGAATCATCTCACGACCCCTCAAATGTATTTGGTGACCTTTAAGAGGGGGCCGACCCCTGGGTTGGAATCCACTGGACTAAATAACCTAAATGTATATAAAGTAGTTACTTTATCTAGTTTATAGGCTACTGTACACATCAGCCAGCTACAACAGTAAAATGCTGCTTACACATTTTAATTTTAAAGTATTTAAAATCTAAAATCTATTATTGTCATTTTACTATAAAGAACTGAAAAGAAAGAAAGAGGAACTTCTATAGTTTTGGTTTCAGTGTCACTTACTATTGGTAAAAATATATCACTCACTGGGGACATTTTACAGCAGAACAAGTACTTTTACTTTACACTAAGTGCATGCTGTTGATAATACTTACTAAAATAAACTAATACTAAATAATACTCACTCCTTATCCATTGAAGCAGGGAAAGATAAGAAGAGAATGTGGGATGATGTTTGTTAAGGTAAAAGGTAAAATTGTAACGCGGAAGCAATTCATCATGTTTTCAATTAATCCTTTGGTCGATAAACTTTCAGTATAAGGTGGAAAAATGCCTTATCACAACTTCCTAAAGCCCAAGATGATGCCATCAAATTGCTTGTTTTGTTCGAACACCACTCCAAATAACCTAAAAAAACTCATATGAACAATAAAAGCAGCTCATCCTCAATATGCCTTATGAAGAAGAAAAAGATAATTAGTGTCAGTGTCACTGTGTCTCACTGTCGGTTGACAGACATTGCACCAAGACAAATAAAACATGTGTGGCTTTAAAATGAAATATTTAAAGACATTTGTGGGATCAGGCTTGGGAATCAACAAACCCCAGTGTGGCACAATAACATAAAATCACAGTTAATGATGAATAAATTAGTTTAGGGTCTGCACAGTGTCTGTGGCTCCAGTCAGTACAGTATACGTTCTACCAAAAAAGGCGTTTCATTTTGGAAAAAAGGAGATGACAGTGAACCCTGAATCCAGCTTTGAGTGAGTCAAACAGGAGCAAAGGCGGAAATGTGTCAAGGTTTGTGAGCATGGCCTTTAAATCCTTTGATGGCAAGATGAAATAATGTCTGTTTAATGTTGGAATTATGAGCTCTCACCACTCACTGATGACTGTGGCAAACCAAGCCAAACACTCCTGCACCAGACTCTCGATATGGGAGCCAACTAGAGTGTGATGTGTGTGTGTGAGAGAGCGAGAGCGAGAGAGAGAGAAATATCCACCATCACTGTCAACAAAGTGTCAGTTGAGGCCTTTTAGAACCCAGCTTGACAGAATTGGGTGGCCAGACAGCAGTCAGTGCACAAACACCCCAGTCACACAAACACAGACAAACATAGCGTGACATCATAGGCATAATTTACAGGGGGGCAACCCACCCCAAAAAACTATTATAATTTCCTTTACATAAATAAAGACATTTGCACTATAAACTGATGCAGAAAAGGCACAAATTGTTGCAGAAAAAATTACCGGAATGCAGAAAATGAAGTGTTTGATGACCAAAACTTCAATTTTGCTCAAAAGTGGGGATCTCATCACCCCAATGTTGAACATAAAATTACACACTTGCATGACACTACCAACTCAAACTTGCCTGATCTGCAAGTGAAATGATTTCCCATTAAGGACAATACTGCCATCTAGTGTTAACAGCACAACTCAAATGACTCAAAATGATTTGTCAAAATGTAACTCTTAATACTTGTTATTGTAAAACCTTTGTTTCTGCTTCTCCTTGTCACTGCTGTACACTCATTCTTTTCTCCCCTATAAGTCATCAAAGCATAAGAAGCCACAAACAGTAACACAAGCATGTATAATCACATAAGAGAGGACAGGCTTGTTATGGATTGCTTTAATAGGAAAAATGAAGCCAGCAGCGAACTCTAAAAACAAATTTGGCAAATTCACACGGGAAAAAAACGGTGCGATCAAAACAAATAAAGCCATTTGGGCAGACCGAGGTTGCACAGCCTCATTCATCACTTCTTAATACAGCCACTTGACTCATATGCAATCAATATCATATGATTGGCTGCATCTTTTCTTTACATTTGCACTTTGAGTGTGGCTGATATAAATCTTCTGATTCCAATTGGACTCACATGATCATTAAACATAAATATCTTGAATATATGAAGCATGGCGTTTGACTGCAGTTTGAGAGCCTTTGCAAAGACTCCAAATCCACTTTTGTTTGTAGTAAACAATAATGCAAGCCTTATACACATTCACACCTGGGAGCTGCCATGATGGCCGCTGTCTGTCGTTAGTGAATAAGATGGAAGTGGATAATTGAGACAGGAAGGAATTCAGGACAGGAGGATGGAAGTACTTAGTAAAGTTAATAGGGAAAACTCTGACTGTGTTAGTATTGACTGAGAGGTAATGTCATTAACTTGATGTATCAGCAACATGTACTGAATTTGTTGGAGGCTACACATGTGTTAAATTCTCAGGATGAGTCAGCTCATGATCTGTCTTCCATATAATATCAGTGAGCGATGATAATCAATGGTTAATTGATGATTGAGTTGGATGCAGTCCAAGTTCAATGCTATGCTTTCATTGATGTGCAGTTTCATGTCAGCTTATGTAGTGGGTTTCAGCATGTGTTTTACATATTTTTATAACTGTGATGTCATTATTAAATTTTTTCATTTTTTATCATTTAGTTTTAGCAGGCACAATACTACTTCCCATGATAAGTAAACTTATTTCATGTGTAATTTTATGTTGTTTATAAGGGAACTTTTAAATAACAACATTTTAGTTTCATCTCCTTTTTTTGTGCTCATATTTTTGTCTGTATTAAATTCCTATATTACTTTCAGTACTGTCCAAGTTTTCTTCAATGTGTTCCTTTAAATGTAGAAAATTACAAATGGTGGTGGGATTCTTGCTGAATATCATTTTATCGATAGATTAGACTTTCTAACAGACTCAGTAAGATATTGACCTGATGACCAAAAGTTTGTATGTGTGAAAGAGATGGGTCTGTCCATCTCTTTCAAACATACAAACCAAAAGTTTGTATGTGAGAGAGAGAGAGAGAGAGAGAGAGAGAGAGAGAGAGAGAGAGAGAGAGAGAGAGAGAGAGAGAGAGAGAGAGAGAGAGAGAGAGAGAGAGAGAGAGAGAGAGAGAGAGAGAGAGAGCGAGCGAGAGAGAGAGAGAGAGAGAGAGAGAGATAAAGTAAAGGCTTAACAACAGAAAACCAAAAGATTATCTTCTGGTCACAAACTCACTATTGACCTTTTGGCTTCTACTGCTTCAAACTCTTTAATCCTCCGTGTCAAGTACTGATCAAACAAGTGCAGGTAAAAGCTCCCTTTGGATTGCGCTTAGATCAATCTGATGCTTTTACTGTAAATCTGTGCAAGAATACAATATCCAAAATGGAGATCTTTGGTGATATACTCAAAGTCAAGAGGACGGCCGCTTTGAGCATCGGAATTTCTATATCAAAATGACACTTTTCAGGAACTGAGTCCTGTTAGTCCTGACACTAAATAACTAAGAGATCAACTGAGGGAGGCTGACCTTTTCATTGATACAAACAGGAAAAGGGAAGACAGGAGAGGGTAAGGAGGAGGAGAAGGGCCAGAAGAAAGGAAAGGAGTCATCAAATATTAAGTAGTAGCCTCAGCGGAACAAGGGGGTAATAATTGTTTAAGTGCTACTTTTCAGAGCCTTTCTCCCCTCCCCTTGATTTATTTATTAAACTCAGTTGCTGCCAGGGTTCAGTCTGATAATATTGTCATAGCCAAAGGACAAGGAATTTATCTGCGTGTCATTCGGGCTGATTTGCTAAAATGATTTTGTGCATTCAGTGATTGACAAATCCAAACTGTGTTTCAGGGTTACACCGGTGTCGTTTCCATGTTATGGAGCATGCTAACCTTTTCAAGAGTCAGGGACCGGACATTTCTGCACCATTACAGTCTGTACCAAACTGTCATAACAGTCAAGTGTGACTCAGCAAGGACCAGGCTCTGTTATACAAGCAATCCAAGCTGAGCTGAGAGGGACTTCTTCTTCGTTCTTGAATTGTCCCAGTAAACAACCAGTTAAATCTAATCATACAGTAGCACTGTGAAGCTTCATTTGTCCAAATCATAGTCTGTCAAATACATATGATTTGCAAGATGGGTCAAAATGTCTTTTGTAGGATTGTTAATGAACTGTAAAATACACTGACCATGCTTTCTATATTCAGAGTGTATGAGGATTCTCTGTCATTTGATGTTGTTCCACTATTAAGTATTAACCTTTTTTATATAATAGAAAAGGTTAATACTTAATACTTCAGTATACTGAAAACATATATTCTCAATCAGCTTCTAGTTTCCATCCAAAATCTGCAACAGAAAATGTAAATTAATGATAATTTCCATACATTACTGTAATGTAAATAGAGTTGGGTGGATTGAGATAGTTTGTAGCTCTAATTTTCCAGTTGTGTGTCAATAAAACATTGCAGAAAAGAATGTGCAACAAGATAAAGTAATTAAAACACTTGCTTATTTAGTGATAAATATTTAAAGTTATAGATAAATATTTCTGGGGCTTTAACGTGAAATCTCATCCCAAAATGACCTCTGCTCTCAATAGGTCTGACTTCTAGGCATCTTTTTGCAGTGTAGCCACTAAATATAAATCACTGACTGAAATGTATCATTTGTGTCCAGAAATTGCAATGCTTGTGGCTGCTGATAATCAGCTAAAACCTAGACTTAATATTTTATGTATATATATATATATATATATATATATATATATATATATATATATATATATATATATATATATATATATATATATATATATATATATATATACACACACACACACAGACACACACAGTGGGGCAAAAAAGTATTTAGTCAGCCACGAATTGTTTAAGTTCTCCCACTTAAAAAGATGAGAGAGGCCTGTGTTTTACATCATAGGTACACTTCAACTATGAGAGACAAAATGAGAAAAAAAAATCCAGAAAATCACATTGTAGGATTTTTAATGAATTTATTGGTAAATTATGGTGGAAAATAAGTATTTGGTCAATAACAAAAGTTCATCTCAATACTTTGTTATATACCCTTTGTTGGCAATGACAGAGGTCAAACATTTTCTGTAAGTCTTCACAAGGTTTTCACACACTGTTGCTGGTATTTTGGCCCATTCCTCCATGCAGATCTCCTCTAGAGCAGTGATGTTTTGGGGCTGTCGCTGGGCAACACGGACTTTCAACTCCCTCCAAAGATTGTCTATGGGGTTGAGATCTGGAGACTGGCTAGGCCACTCCAGGCCCTTGAAATGCTTCTTACGAAACCACTCCTTCGTTGCCCGGGTGGTGTGTTTGGGATCATTGTCATGCTGAAAGACCCAGCCACGTTTCATCTTCAATGCCCTTGCTGATGGAAGGCAGTTTTCACTCAAAATCTCACGATACATGGCCCCATTCATTCTTTTCTTTACACGGATCAGTCGTCCTGGTCCCTTTGCAGAAAAACAGCCCCAAAGCATGATGTTTCCACCCCCATGCTTCACAGTAGGTATGGTGTTCTTTGGATGCAACTCAGCATTCTTTCTCCTCCAAACACGACAAGTTGAGTTTTTACCAAAAAGTTCTATTTTGGTTTCATCTGACCATATGACATTCTCCCAATCATCTTCTGGATCATCCAAATGCTCTCTAGCAAACCTCAGACGGGCCTGGACATGTACTGGCTTAAGCAGGGGGACACGTCTGGCACTGCAGGATTTGAGTCCCTGGCGGTGTAGTGTGTTACTGATGGTAGCCTTTGTTACTTTGGTCCCAGCTCTCTGCAGGTCATTCACTAGGTCCCCCCGTATGGTTCTGGGATTTTTGCTCACCGTTCTTGGGATCATTTTGACCCCACGGGGTGAGCACTTGCGTGGAGCCCCGGATCGAGGGAGATTATCAGTGGTCTTCTATGTCTTCCATTTTCTTATAATTGCTCCCACAGTTGATTTCTTCACACCAACCTACTGAAGATTCAGTCTACCCAGCCTGGTGCAGGTCTACAATGTTGTTTCTGGTGTCCTTTGACAGCTCTTTGGTCTTGGCCATAGTGGAGTTTGGAGTGTGACTGTTTGAGGTTGTGGACAGGTGTCTTTTATACTGATAACAAGTCCAAACAGGTGCCATTAATACAGGTAACGAGTGGAGGACAGAGGAGCCTCTTAAAGAAGAAGTTACAGGTCTGTAAGAGCCAGAAATCTTGCTTGTTTGTAGGTGACCAAATACTTATTTTACCGAGGAATTTACCAATAAATTCATTAAAAATCCTACAATGTGATTTTCTGGATTTTTTTTCTCATTTTGTCTCTCATAGTTGAAGTGTACCTATGATGAAAATTACAGGCTTCTCTCATCTTTTTAAGTGGGAGAACTTGTACAATTGGTGGCTGACTAAATACTTTTTTGCCCCACTCTATATATATTTATATAGTTCCTGCACATGATCCAACTCCACACAGTAAAAGGAAGCCTATAAACAGTACCTAAAACAAAACAATATTCAATCATTCCTCCTCACAGACATGACTTTGACCCCTCTCTCCACCTTTATAACCCGCACATCCCTATTAAAACATCCCTATTAAAAGGGTATTTACTTTATAATATTAACTGTGCAGTCTTGTATTGCAATGATACAGTAGTGATGACTGTCATTGCTCTTCCTCTTACATATGCCAGCCAGCTTGTCTGAAACCTGATCTCCTATTTGTTGTATTCTGTTTGGCACAACCATAAGCTGCCAGCATTGCTAAAATGTTGCCTGTATAAATCAATAGTTGACATCCTGCCAGACAGGCAGCCAGAGAGCTTGAGATGCAGCGAGCTCCAGAGAGACAAATAGAGAAAGAGACAGAAAAAGCAGGAGGAAAGATTGATACTGTAGTGTGGGGTCTTTTATAATAACCACATAATAAAGGCCACAGCAGAGGGAAAATATAATACCAGCATCAGATCACAGACACTATCTTTCATAAAGAAAACACAAGCCATGGCTGCACTCTAGAAGTGTGTGATTTGAGGCCATAAGAGGACAGCGAATGGGGAGCGTAAACTAACAGCAGCAGGCATATATAGCTACACCTTCATATTCTAACTATATAAAGCCATATCAGATTTACTGGAGTAAATCACAAAAAACAGCTGTCCAAAGCACGTCAGTCATATTTGCCCAGTTGTGTTGTGTGGATGTTAGTCATGACATTATTACTCTTGGAGACATTGTTTGTTTTAAAGTAGACCACCACTGGTTGATGATGGTTGCTTTGGCCAACATCCAGCTAGCTTTTATTGACTGAGGTCTGTTGCACCAGAGTGTTGCTCAAGAGGTCTGGGGCACCACTGCAACCTAACCTTCCTTGGTTTTATAGTCTTTGGTTTTGACACATTCATCCTATGTTTACAACAGCTGTACAACTCTAAACAAGAAGCAGCAATGGAAAAGGCAATCTTATTAATGTAATAATCCGATGTGCAGATTCACCAGCCAAGATGAAATACATTTAGACTAAGATGATCATTTCTAGCCATTAAGCCATTCAGTAAATAAAGATTATATGAGAAAAAACTAGTGAGTTGGCCAGACCTACCTATCAAACAAGTAGATCCTTCTGCCAAGCTAGAAGTTGTTTTATCAGGGCATGTGTGTAATTGAAGTGTGGGAGAGAGAGATAGCATTTGTCACTTCAACTTAAGTTCCAAAGAGGTTAACTTCAGTCGCCCTGGAGGTGGATGTGCAGAGAGATAAAGAGCTTCTATTAGACTGTACTCGTGAAAAATGTGTCCAGTGTCTCCAGTTTGTGCAGGCTACAATGGTAAATCACGTTGGCCACATGCAAATAAGCATATTGTGTTGTCTCACCTTACATTGTCTCCAGAGCTCACATTCACACCAAACTTGACACATATAAAATCAACATCGTAGACACACACACACACACACACACACACACACACACACACACACACACACACACACACACACACACACACACACACACACACACACACACACACACACACACACACACACACACACACACACACACACACACACACACACACAATTTACAGATGCTGCTTTGCCTTCCAAAAGGTTGTTTCTCAAATTCACAACAACGATAATTTGTATACCCATTGCGACAAACACACACACAAAGAAGCGCAGATTAAAGTGGATTTATTGCTGTAAAGCTTACCTAAGACAACAACTGGAGTCTAAACATCTCTGCCCTACATTTCTGGCTTTCTTTATTAACACATGGCAACAGGGCTTTTTGCCTATTAAACACTGTGATATGTTATGACAACCTCTGCAAACAGTAATTAAACTATATTAGATAATATAGGCCCGATATAGTCTGCCTGCCTCCTTCAGCTGAGTGTGACACCAACTGATGCACCGGCGTATCATTGTCAAGATAGCTACCAGTCGAGCCCACCTGGAATAATTGGCCTTCTCTTTCCTCTGTAGAAATAATGACAAAAAATGCCATTGTGTTGTCTTAGTCTTTGCATTTACTGTCAGTCAAATAATTGATTTCAAATGAATACTGTTGGTTTATAAAGCACTGAACGGTTTAGGGTCAAAACACATTTCTGATCTTCTGCTACATTATGAACCATCCAGACCTCTCAAATCGTCTGGGACAGGTCTGCTTTCTGTCCCCAGAGTCAGAACTAAACGGGAAGCAGCCTTCAGTTTTTATGCACCCCATATCTGGAACAAACTCCCAGAAAACTGCAGGTCCGCTGCAACTCTCAGTTCTTTTAAATCAAGGCTGAAGACTTTTCTGTTTGACTCTGCCTTTTATTAAGTCAAGTAATTGTTCATTTCTTACACTGCATTGTAACATTTATTCTTGTATTTTATACCTGTCTCATTCTATTTTAGCTAGTTTTTGTTTTCTTATGTCTTTTATTGTTTTTAATGGCTCTTTAATGTTTACGAGCACTTTAAATTGCCTTGTTGCTGGAATGTGCTATATAAATAAAGTTGCATTGCCTTGCCTTAGTCATATAAGAAACTATAATGCAATTGTGGGCAGACTTACAAAACCAATAATTGCTTTTGAAGTTACACACACAATCATCATTGCCTCATAAGCATTGCCAAAGTGTCATCAGCAAAACTGGCCCTCACAGCACACAGAAGCCTGGTTAAATGAAGATACTGTATAGCCAACCTTAATGTTATTAAGTGTTCTACTTGCAGCATTAGCATCTTATTAATATTGCACAGTGTTGTTGCTTGTGTCTTTAAAGTAGTTCCTGTACATAATGCATGGCCGTGTGTTGTTGTCATTGATATATGGAACATGTTCATTTTAGATTTATGAAATGAGGCAAAAGAGTATAAGGAAAACCCGCTCTGCATTTCTCTGTCAGATACAGTGACAGCCAAATGATCTCTGACAACAATGGTCAGATGCTCTTACAAATAAGCTTATGTTGTAATAGTCAAAGCCACCAATGACTCATGTACATGTTTAAATGCACTATGACTCCCTTTTTAATTTGTTTAAATGAGTGGTCTTTACAAAGCTAACTTCAAACACTGTAAGCAGGCTAATTTATATAGGCTGAGGATTTACACCCTGTGTGTACCATTTACGCATAAACCAATCACCGGCTAACAGGTGAAAAATAAATAAGGACAGTGAAGAGAAGAAGAGCAAGTGGTGGAAATAATCTCTTTCTGTGTTCACTGTGCCTTCTGTTACAATAACACAGACACAGAAAGTCAATGAGATCCATGCACATAGAAAGAGAAAGATACAGCTGATTATATAAGAAGAAAACTCACCGTCATGTTCCATGACTTGACCCAGGGAATATTATCAGCAGTGTGAATTGATCCTTGCCTCTTCCCGACACACCACCTCTCTGCCGCCCTCCCTCCCCCTACTGACTCCCCCTCCTCCCTGTCTCCCTTCTTCTCCCCTCCCTTTCTCCTTCCCTCGCTGTCTACTTCCTCTCTCTCCACTGTCTGCTCCTCACTCGCCCCTCCTCCCTCCGGCCTCCCCTTGCTTCAATAAAGAGCATTAAAAGTTAATGTTTGTTTCCATCTGAGTTTGTCGCTCCCCCTTCCAATCTGTGTCTCCTCCTGCATTTACTGTATCTGCATCTCTCTGCCTGTCAAGTTTTTATTCCTTCCACTGGCTGCTGTCTGGCTCCATCTCACCCATTTTTTTTCACTCTCCCTCCTGTGTTGAGGTCCCACAGTGACGTAGGGAATAAGGAGAGGAGGGGAGAGGAGAGAAAGAAAAAAGGAAAATAGAAGGGCGATGCATCAAATAAGCCGGTAGTGTGCTGTACAGGGGAGATTCCAAGATTTTTAAAGTGGAGTGGCATGGGGGGGGGGGGGGTGAAACCAATAATCAGTCAGGGGGGGAGGCCTGAGGGGGGGGGGGGGCGGCATTGTATCAGGATACAGCATAGAAACAAGTCTGCTTGGAAACATAGGAAATATTGGATAGGATAGTTTTCATTTTAAACTTAAATTGTATATCCAATAAATAATACACATTTTCTATAGGCTCAGTCTGCCAGTTTTTGAAAAAAATTCCAGTGCTGGTGCCATAGTATCAGAATGTTGGATAGTCTTCATGGTAACATTAATTGGTCATGTGACAAGGGATGGGAAAATTGGCAGAACATGCAGCCAAATGGAAATCACAATTGTCAGATTGTCAGCACTACAGCCCAATGGATTTTTTTTTTTTGGGGGGGGGAATCATATTTCAGTGTGTGTGTGTGTGTGTGTGTGTGGGGGGGGGAGCTGCCACCCCATGCCCCCCTTCTAACCCCACCCCTGGTGCTATATGTTTATTCATCTATACATTTATTGATTTATTATTTATAAAGATTAATAATCACAATGCTAAATAAAACAATACACAAACTCTGAGATAGAAAGAAATCAACGAGATAGAAAGCGCAAGAAGGCACAAAGGAAGACAGATGCTCATTTTCTTTCTGTTTATCTGTCACAAACACTTGTGGTGCCTCAAGTGTTGCGAAGAGCCACTCAGCATCTTAAATATGTCATCTGTATCCCAGTGACTGGTTGATGCTGGATGCCGCAGCTTGCTCCATAGCACCAGATTGCTATTTTAGTATGTGCCTGTGTCAAGCGCCGTTGATTTTTTGTTTTATGTTCTTTATGTAAACATTTTTTTGATAGGACTAAAGTTCCACCTGTGAAAAGAATAAGTGAAGCAGGACATTATAAAGTTCACTGATGGACTGAAAACGTGCGTATATATGCCAATGTAAACACAAGTGAACTGGACTGAGAACCGACATAATGTCCACACAACCATTACATCATTGACTGCATAAGAGCAGCTATTATCATGCCATATGGTATAGTGCTCCTTTCCTTTCCGATCTATTTTATTGTAGTTTTCCTGTTTTATTCCTTCTAATTTCCTTTTCCTCCCTTTTAGCTTACCCTCTTTTATTCACTTTCACTATTCTGACTGTCTAATGTGTAAAAAATCTTAAACTTTAGAATATTATGTTTTTTGTTTTTGTCCACAATGTCTCTCTGTTTCACTGGCTTTTTTAATTAACCCAGCATATCTTTATTACATTTCCATCACGCACATACACTTACTGTATACACAGCATTATTTGAAGCTGTGCAGCGCAATGACATCCTGTTTGAGCAGTTTGAACAAATATTAATAGAGTTAAAGGCTTAGCTAGTAACCACACAGAGTTGCTGATAGACAGATAGAGAGGGGAGAGAAACGGAGAAAGTGATACTTTAACTATCAATGCAGTCCAATGAAATGGCTCACAACAAGCAAGAAGAAAAACAACTGGCTCATCAACTCCAACAACAACCCCCCACCCACCCCCCCGCACCGCCAACACACACACACACACACACACACACACACACGATTGCACATAACGAAGTAGATAAAAAAACATAAAAACGGCAGTACCTCACAAGGTCACCTACACACAGGCTAACCCTCTTTTCGCACTGTTAAACGTGAGAACAACACTATAGGTCTAACAGTCCACCCAAAAACAGGCACAGACAACACAGCTGTGTGTCATCATGCAATCTCCTTAATTACTGGATTACAATCACCTGTTGTTTGCCTTCCAGTATAATCATGTAGTGTAGTGTATTTAAAATGAGATACCAGCAGGCCAACAAGTCCTCCAAATTAGCTGACAAAATCTGTTTGTAACTGCCCTTTAGAACAACATAGAAGCATCAGTTGCCCTGTGGCCTCCAAAACCATTACACATCACGGTTCAAAACAAAATATGTTTTATGAGCCAACACCACTGTCGTTAAAGTTTGGTTTGGTTTAGGCACCAACACAACTTGGTTAGGGAAACATGGTTTGCGTTAAAATTATGTTTTTGTTAAAGTTAGGGAACCTTTGTCATCATGGTTGAAATAATGATATTATAATAATAATATATTAGCATGCTAACATGCTAAACTAAGATGTGTTACATGGTAAACATTATAGGTCTGCTAAACATCAGCGCAGTAGAATTGTAACTCTGAGCATATTAGTTCAAAGCATCTCTGTGCCCGAGTTCAGAGCCAGTAGCATGGCTGGAGACTCCTGGGGTTGCCTAGATACCTATTGGAACCCATTGTAAACTTATTTTTTGCTAAGTATGAATTTAAAAATATTTTTGAATCTTTGACAAACCAAATTAGTTATATTGAAATTCCGTGCACAGGTCTGTTTATCTCCAGCTTTTACAAACTGGGCCATCTGCAATACTTCAATATTTGAGATTTTACTTCAGAAGCAACAGCTGAAGGCTGTGACAATGTGTGGACACAATTATAGATAGATATGTTGGGTTATTAATTACTGAGGAACTTATGTTGAACGTATGTTGGTGGCTGTTAAAGCAGCTACAACAGTGGCTGAGGATAGGCTGTGAGTGGGCAGTGAAGGGCTGCTCTCTGCACTCTAGAACATTTTAACAAGTAATTGCAGACTAAAAGGGTCTATAATCAATGTTATTTCGAGGAGAGTACCCACAAGGAGCATAGTGTCCCAGCAAGCTGACACTCCTCTGTTGTCCTCTTGTTCTCTTCAATCTATCAGCTATCCTCTCCTCCTCCTTAATCAGCCTGTCCCTGCATTCCTTTTTGCCTCATCTGTCCCCTCATCACTGTTTTCATCATCTTACCTTGTTACCACCAAACTGTCTTAATTTGTTTCCTCTCCTCTTTTTGTCCATTATTGTTCTCTTTCGTCTTAATATATCACTTCTTCGCCTTCCTTTCCATTTTTTCTTCTCTCTCTTTTTCAACCTCTTTTCACTTCTTCCCTTTCAACCCTTTCTTCTCTTCTTTCTTCTTGTCTCTGCCTGTGTAATTACAGGAGCGATATAGCGCCCATCCAGAGGATACTATTTACAACAGATAGCAAAATAGCATCTCAGCCTACAAATGATCCCAAATTGATTTCTTCACAAATACATACACAAATGCACTTGTGTGAGTGCACTATTTCATATGCAGAGCTGCAATAACGTACCATATTCTTATACACATTACAATAGTGATAGAAAATAGCATTAGCATCACTAACTTAACACATATGTGGCTCTTCAAATAATAATGTTCTTTTTTTAAATGCTTAAGAACGTTCAATTTACAAAATACGTCTCATCACATGGTCATTCAGCTGTTCTGGAGCTTTCGATCATATCACACGAGCTTCCTCAGCAGATGGTGCTATTTTAGTGAGATTGTTTTGGTCAACCGCTGCTTTGCAAAGGTCAAAAATTGGACTTGAAATCTAAATAAATTATTTGATTTGATTAGGTTTGAGGGGCGATATCCTCCTCTACACACTGCATGATATATTGGTGATAATCACTGCACCAAAAGAATGAAGTGGACAAAAAGAAAGACTAAACGATTCAAGCTGGGATGGCTTATTGATGCTCATCAAGTTCACTTTTACCGAAAATTGCCTACATATATTTCTTTATGCTTCCTGTTCTCAAGTCTGTGGGTTGCATTTATTTTTTGGTCTCGTGTTTTCTTAGAATTAGTTTTTTTTTTTAAACTACATGGACATGAAAAAGACACCCATTCCTTTAGCCAATAATTTTGGGTAATTATCCCCACAGGGGCATTTTTCCCTGGGCAAGATACATTTCTCATCAGCAGGGTCAACTACACCGCTTTAAGTTAAAAAAAAAGAAAAGAGTACTGTAATTCATTTGCTAATTTCCCTGAGAGAAATACAGTTTAGAATAGATCCTCATGTCAGATTGTATCTACATTTCAGATCATTTCAGACATGTAGCTAAATGAACCCAGCATGCTCTCCCTCTGTCCTTTACCCTGTGGGATGGATCGGGAAAATGTAATGTCACCATATGTGTGAGGTGCAATTTTCAGGATCTCTGTAAAAAAGGTGAATTAGCTCCCCCTGTTGCTTGATTTACAAACAGTTCATTTTATTGTACATTACAGCAAAGTGATTTTTAGTGACTTTAGTTTCACTGTCAAATCTAACATTGTGTTCAATCCATACCACATCACATATGTCATGATATGATATATATTAAAAGAGATTTTGAAAAAAAAAAAAAAAACAGTTAATTTGAGGATTGTATATGAAGTATCTAACAAAGTATCAATAGTGTTTATTTTTCAGGCTAAGCCAAGCTTACTCAGTTTGAACCATGAAGCTCAAAATCCAAACTGACATGAGACATAAACAACTTTGGACAACTCATTTCCTGTAATTACAACTTAACCAGACACAGAACACTTCCTTTGGCTGAAGACAAAAAGAATAACTGCAACTTTTAATATAAGTATTACTGTAATGTTACAAGAAATGAATAAGACTGCAAAGAAAGTCCGCCCTCATGGAACAGCAGTAGGCTATATTAATAAACTTCATGCCTGCAGTACATAGTGTAGGCGTCGGGCGGAGAGCACCACTGCAGGCTGAGTTTGAGGCTATAAAACACTGAAGATGGGCTGATAGGAAGTGGTTCTAACCACTGAAACAATATTTCTATGTCAGGGCTCAACAGCCAAGGGTTTCAGGCAGCAAAACTGTGACACTGACATTTAAGTAAGACGCTGAGGATGCATGGTTAACACGGTGGCCAAAGTCTTATAATGCCTGTGAAAAGGTTGCATTGCTTTACAACTTTTTGACACTTAACCTACAGAAAAAATCAAAAACTCAATGTCAAAGTTGAAACTATGATTCATACACATTGATGCAAACTGAGTACAAATATGACACTGGATTATTGATTGCATATTAAGTGTATTAGTATTTAAAGCAGGTTTTGGCAGCATTTTGAACTTTTCAATATTGTGGATTTGTTTGAAATGTTGTTTGTATTTCTTGCCAGGATATCCACAAACCAGTCGCTGGAAATTTCAGCTACTGGTGTATTCAACCTAAAATCACTACACCTTAACTACCCACATGTGATCTCCAGCCAACCCATTTTGTAACTTCTGTGGGTGCCCAAGCTATGATTTTGGTGTGTCATAGTGACAGAGTAAATATTTATTTACTTTTTTATATTAAAAATAACCAACTCTACTGATAATCGGTATTGTACATGAATCAATCATGAAAAAAGTAGGAGACAACCCTTTATAGACACTGTAGCCTAAATACAGTAAGGAAATAGAAAGACATTTTGTGTTTTAACCTAATTGTGGCCTCCAGAGCAAAATGTGAAAGAAAGAGAAGGGGGAAGTTTCTCTGTGCAGGAAGCGATCTGCTGCTTTTTAGTCATATAGAGATTCTGTTTAGACAGGAGCCACTAGTAGGGCTAGGGACTATAACTTGCTACAAGAATAAGAGCCGTTTTATAGTGGCGATGACAGACAGAAGCAGTTTAGTTCGGATGTCTTAGGAATTTAATTTAAATTAATCAAACAGTACCATATGGTAACATTAAGTTATAGGTTGGCAGTGTGGTTCAGTTTTGTGGTTTATCCTACCTGAGCGGGCTCCCCGGAGTCTGAACAGCATTCTGGAACGAAATCCGGAGGTGTCACTATGGGAGCGGAACCTGGGATAAGGCCACGGCAGAGAAAAATGCTTCATCTCCGGGTGGGTGTCCCCCTCCTCCTCTTCCATGGTCGCCTCTTCTGTCAGCCCGCAGGATGTCAGGAACAATTAAAGAAAAACCTTAACCTCAATAACATCAGCAGCAGTGAGCCGACCACCCCTCCTCCTCAATTCACTCAAACTTTTCTCCTGCAGCAGACAAACTGTATTTCTGTTTGTTAACGCCCATCGCCTCTGAAAGACAGGTGCTTAGGCTGTCTGAAATGTGATCTGACTACAAAGTGAAGACTTGTGAAAGGTAATGGTGGCTGCATGTCCATTATCTGACTGACTGCTTAACCAGTTCTTACACCAAAGTTTGAGTGGATCAGTCTAAAATGACACATCGGCTAATGCACAGCAGGATATTTGCATTTAAACATAAATAGGCTATAGGCTATGGTTAACCGGATATATAGGCCTACATTTGCATCATTGCCCATTGCTGCCATTTTTGTTTTGCTTGCATTAAAAATCAATATCTTTAATATGTAGCAAGTAGCTTACATGTAGCCAAGCCTATCTGTTGCTCTTTTTTATTATTAATGTAAATTAAGGCATTATCTTCAGTAGCCCTAGCCTAAGTGAAATATTCAGCTGTTAGTCTAGCCAGACCTAACTCCACAACGCTGTGGCGCAACAAAGTAAAACATTTAGGCCTATTGAAGCATCTGCAGGGCGCCTATATTCTCTGACGGAATCTCCGTCCTTGAAATGAAACAGATACAGAAGAACAGCATTAATGGGATGATCTTGTTATTGTATCCAGACTAAATAAGGTGCGTTTGCTTGAAGGAGGAGGTCATTTTTAAAGTGGATTACCAAAGTCAATGCAACATTGAAAATAGACAGACCAAACGTTAGATGTCACTAAATCCCCACTCCGGTAGAGACCATTGACTGTAAAAGAAAAAAAAGAAAAAAGGTAGAGACATTCTGCTCCGTTGACACCCGACGCTTGTTTCATACTTTACACCTGAAGGTGGTTAAAAAAAAAAAAGAGCTCTAGCTCTCACTCAGATCGCCTTTCCGGGCACCAGAATTTTTTTATGTTTGAATGGGTCAGATTGCAAACACTATTAAACAAATGTTAATATTAGTGGTCTCCTTTTACATCAAAATATTTATATGAAATAGAAGAAGCAATAAAATCCCATATGAAGAGGTGTGTCCTCTGTTTCCAGTGTAGTAATACATTTTGGTAATAAAGTGGAGTCCCTGGGTCACATTACATGGATGTTACTGAATAAACTGCCATTATTTTCTAATTATATATTGTGTAAAATAAACGAATTACACATTAGTAATGAAAATAAGTATGCTACATGAAACTACTTCAGAATAATTGTTCAATCATAATTTAAAATGCTATTGGCAAGTCAGCATTTAGGTAGGCCTATTGAAAAAATATCATTGTTTTTTGTGTTATTTTAACATTAATACATTGATGATCCCTAAATAAAACGCCAGCAGTTAAACACAAGGTGGGAGGTGAACAATCCTCCCACTGACAAGTGAAACTGAAAAGAAGATGCCGCTGGGTCCAGAATGAATTAACTTCAAACTATCACCGCAGTGTCAATTTTATGTGAAAAAAGCATCAAAATGTATCACAGTGACTTTTTCAAAAGGCTTAGTTATGCATAAATGTAGGCTATGCATCACATTGCCCTCAACAGCAGACTTTCTTTTGTTTGCACTAAGCCTATTATTTAAAAAAAAATTACATATTGGGTGGTGGTCCTACTGTGATAAACTCTTCTCCTTTTAGGCAGATGCCATAATAACCATAATGTAATTGGTTTGTGCCTCTTATAGCAGATATACCGTGTAATCAATTAGTTAGTTAAATGTATTTACAAAAGTGCTTATCACAGATATAAGCCACAAAGTGCTTTATAGGGCATTACACAAAATACAAGACAAAAATCATAGAACATGTACAAAACACACTAAACTAACTAAAAGTACAAAACTAAAAACAATACATAATGACAACACAATATTAAAATAACACAATACTACATAAAGTACAGGTGCTTACAGTTCAACCAAATGCCTGTCTAAAGGTAGTCTTTATCTGATTAGCGCTTATACTTTTATATAAAAAATATTAAATTGTAGGACTACTGGCAAGCTCCCCCTCTGGTAGAAGCAGGGTATGAGCTACAGAACACTGTTAGTCAAAACAACCAGACACAAGAACAGTTTGTTCCTACAGACTGTATGAACTCTTAACCCCAGTCAATGGTGTCAGGATCAATCCCTGGGCAATAACCCTGTAACACCAACTATCCACCTTTCAGTAAACATAATTTAAACATATACAAATCTGTCAAATATACAGTCATAATTTCGTACCTTATAAGCAACCTGTTATATTAATAATTCTTTATTTATCCCAGCACCATTTGGACTTTTGCATTGGCCTACTATATTAGCCTATTGTTTATAATCCTCATTGAGCTGTTTGTTTACATGTGTGTACGTAGGCTACGTATGTGCATGTGTGTAGCTTATGCATACACATACATTATAAGTGTATAGTCAATGTTTATGCTTACCTTGGTTAGCTTTGTTGTCCTTGTTTTTAGCCGTATTTGTGTCTAATGTATGTACTTTGAGATCAACAAAAAGCCGGAGTTAAATCAATTCCTTACTCCACATTTTGTTTGTCATTTTAACCACAGAGTGATCATCTTCATTATATACAATCTACGTTCCACACTCACTAGCAGCAGCCCTGTCTGTACTGGATCAGTGGAGATGGGCTGAGGCAAAGAGGACAGACCCAACAACTCCGAGACCAACGGCTGTTGAGATTAGCAGTTACAGAAGGGAACACCCGGGTAAGCTGACCCGTAACATTTACAAAATTTAGTTACCAATAATTACCGTAGCTTTGTTGTTTCATACAGCTAAAGTTGCCAGTTATATTTTTTACAGGACTGGCTAAGACGTTAGCTAACTTAGGTTATCGTGTATGACAAAACTTCTTTGCCATAACGTCAGATACCATTAACCCAGCTTTGTCTTGTTGGTAGCAGGTTGAACAAAACAGGAGTGGCAGTTTTTAGGTGGTAAATTAATATAATGTTAGATGTTTTGTGATTCGTTTTACAAGTTTGTGGTGTGAAATAGTTAGCAGGCTAACCTCAGCCATATCTCCCAGTTCACTTCAGGCCAGAGTCGCTGATGTTGTCAGCGTATTGTGGTAATCTGACGTTACGTTAGCTAGCTAGCTGTTTGTCATTACAGTGCTAAATGCTATTTTAACGTTGCGTGGAATTTGGTAGCTCGTTGGTTAACGATAAGTCGTTTGTTTTAGTAACTCAAGACACAGTCAGTGTAACTGTAGCTACCTAGTAGGGCCATGGATGCATTAGCTAGCTAGAAAGAACGAGTAGGGCTCGGTACCGAACTTCGATACTTTTAGTCACGACCGAATTGTCTCTATAATATCGAGTATCAAAAAATGCCTTGTCATTCACTACCACATTTTTAATACCTAAGGAGTAAGCTTAAATCATCAGCGTTAGTGGGCCAATAAGCATGCAGCATGCTTGTACCAAGTTTTAATAATGCTTGTGATTGGCCGTTACATGTTGAAGGGGCATGCAGGAAAAACACTAAGTTTATGGGCTTATGTGGGTGTTGTTGTATTTTGAGAGGCTTGGCCAAAGAATCTCTATAACTAAAGATAGCGCATTACAATCATGGATGTATTATATTAACGATTGCAAGCTGCGCCAATGGTAGGATATACCAGGTATACATTTCCTGCCTCCAAAATGGGCGTGTTCTCGTTTGAAAGTGTAATGAACATCATGTGGATGGATGAAAAGTTATATTTGCATAATTTATTAATATTTTCTTTTGCTAACATTGGATGTTTACACAGCTAAAAGCCGTATTTACATTACAGAAATTAGTTTTGTTTGGGAGTTTGTGAACGTTAGTTGACATCTGTGTTGTCGGTAGGGTTGGGCATCGTTTGGATTTTAACGATTGTGATTCAAATTGCGATTCTTCCTTTCGATTCCTGTTCTTATCGATTCTCGATTCCGATTCTTTGAGGGGTGGAGTTGAAAAGGGTCACATGCTTATTTCACAAATAAGGGGAAAGTTTTATTTTGATTCAGTGGTGGGTTGCCGTTTTACCTGGGCTTTTTCAACGTAAAATAAAGCCACACTAGAGCGCCCGTTACTGTGCTCCACGGCTGCAACACTGTATCGAAAATGTTTGAACAATACCCAGCCCTGTTAACCATGGATGTATTATAAGTACTGGATACAGCATTACAGGCGGAGCCCCGTTCATTCCTATGAGAGTTGCTCAGTGGAGTTGTAATTCCACTTTTTGGCCACTATGTTCAATTTGCATTGAAGCCTGGCACACTTCCTGGGGGCCTTCTATTACCTAGTGAGCATCTACATTTTCTCCTGCTCTGGGAATACAAAAACCCACGCTAGCATTTTGCCGTGATAAACGGGACCCTGCCTGACCGAGTAGCGTTAATTGTGAAGGCCAAAGCATGTCAAACCTGCTGGCCTTATGTGCTTCTTTCAAAGCCAGACTCTGACCAAAAATGACTCTTTTCAGCTTAACCGGAATAACCTGTCCCTCCTTTGACATGTAGAGATCCAATTAGTTGAAGTGCTTGTATTATGCTTTTTCCCTTTCCTTTATATACAGTATATCTTTTTGGTGCATGTTATAGGTTTACAAAGTGAAAAAGCCCAAAGTCCACTCCAAAGGGACTTACCATCTCCAACAGAAAACACTCTTCACAAACTGCTCCAAACAGCTCTATTGTAGTCCAGCCTTTACTTCAGAGACAAACGTGGTCACTTTGTAACGCACATTATAATGTTCGCCTAGCTACTAGCGTGGCACGCCCTCATACTCTGCTTCTGACTGGCTAGTAGTCCTTACCTAGCTACTGCGCTACTGTGTGACTCCCAACAAAGATGGAACAGAAGTAAGATGCCTCACTCGCTAGCTAAAACAGAGAGCTCAACACATAGGGTGAAAAGAGGAGCTGCAGCAATGCAGTACAACAAAAATATGGTGTTTTTTGAAAATGAAACCATGTAAACCTATTCTGATATAACCTCTATATACAATTAGGAACCTGAAAATTTGCATAATATGAGCACTTTAAGTCCCTAAATTGTCTCTGGTCCGCTTGCATTTGTTCCTTCTCATAGAGGATTTCTTTTATTGGTTATATGCATAACTATGACTGTAGTGTACAATGACATTAGTTCTGCTCAACATCTTGATTAGTGATTGGTACGTAGGCATGAGAACAACACAAGCTTTCTTCTCCACAGGTATTCACAGCTGTTGTGTGGCTTTCGATGACACGGCAGTACTCTAAAATCATGAAAAGAAAATATTGACCCTCTTGGGTTATCCAGTTGGTCCGTACTGTTGTTTTATGACTTGTCCTCTGTGAGCAGTTGGCTGCCATATGAAGCGGACAAAGCCTTGCTGCAAATGCAAAGAGTGAGTTTACCGTGGGAATGTTTGACCTAGACAGAAGTCAATAATATCATGCCGCCTTTGTCCTTCTTCGGAGTTGGACCTTTAAACTTGCTTGTCTTTGCTGTCTTGTGGTTCTTACTTTGCATATATATTTTCATTTATTTTGTCAGTGTGTCCCTCTCACTTTCTCTTGTCCACTGTCACCCAGTCTTTTTACATTATTACTTGCATCACACAGGGAGTCCTGCTCTGTATCCTCCAACATGTGAGCAGACAAAATTAGTGTACATTAGGAGTGTGCAAAAAAAAATCTACTCACATTTATATCGCGATTCAAGCTCTACCGATTCGAAATTGATTCATTGAATTTTAAAAGTCGATCCATATTTTTTAATTTTTTGTATAAAATTGTATATCTACTGCAATCGCATGGGGAAAGTAACTAACTACATTTACATACTGTTTATCATTTTTTTAATCGAGAATCACTTTTGAATCGAATCTTGAGCCTAAAAATCGATATTGAATCGTGGCATTTTCTGAATCGTGCACCCCTAGTGTACATGTACAAAAGTATCCTGGCAATTATCTGTATTTGAAGTATTCTCTGTTTGAATATTTAAACATCATATCCTGGCTTCAGAAACCCAGATATGCTACCAAAGCCCCTCTCGAGTATAGAACCTGGGATACTATGTGTATTTGTCCTCAGTACAATGAATAGGTTAAACAACTTTGAAATTAGCCCACCAGTTTTACTTGTCATTGAATTAAAACCAGTTACAAGTAGTAGGCTATTGGTTAGCCTCCACTATGGGGAGTAGTAGTTGCCTGTTCACCTTGTTGGGAAGTTGTTGCATTATCTCTAACATCTCTTCTGCATCACTGCAATGCATGAGCATGTATGCAGTTGAACTTGTGCACCTCATTTACAGGATCACTAAACTCAACAGAGACGTCTCTCACTCTCACATAACAATCACTATTTGTGTAGTGTTCAGATAGTCGCTTCTCAACAATGTTGCTCCTTTCTCGTGCCTGTGATGACTCGGCTAGATGCAAGGCTAACTGAGATGCTCTCAGCTCAGAGTCCATGCACAACAACCAGGCCTTTTGTCCCTGCTTTGCCCCCATCCACCCACACAGTGCTCATAATGTCCTGGAGAAAGAGCGTCTTTATCTTTGCTTTCCAAAGACTCATCTCAATCACATATTTTAGTCTCAGTCCAAAAAGACAGCAGCTTAAACAGGCTAATGCGACAATATGCCTTCAGTAATGCTGTACCCACCCACACAGGGTTTGACATTGACATGCATGCGTTCATAGTCATACTCGTAGGACTAAGCAGCTGTACTGTAATCATTTACTTATTTGTTGATTTTCAGAGAGCTGTAGGTTTCTGGGATGTGTCAGACCTCAGCAGGTTAAATATTGCACCATCTCTCCCGCGCAGCTCCTGAGGGTGTTTGTGTCGTTTCTTTGTGTCCAACATGACTGAGCTCAGTGGCATTTTTTTTTTACCATACTCGAGTGGGTGCTCAGCTGTGGAGGGAGGGTTTAGAAGGGGCTGGCCAGAGGCTTGCCAAATCGGATGAGAGAACAGTTGGGAGAAGATAGGAGAGGTCTGCAAAAGAAGAGGGAGAAAGAGAGCAAGCTAGGGTGGCTGAAGAAGAGAGAGTGACAGTGTGTAGTGAGTGTAACAAGAGGAAAAAAGAGGGACTTGGAGAGAGTGGGTGAGGCTGATATAAAAGGATAAAGGCGGGGTTGTGGTTTGTGTCACATGATCCCCTGGCAGGCTGTAGCCTAGTGAGCTCCAGGTGGCAAAGAGACCAGAGATACAGAGAGAAAAAGAAAGCAGGAGTGGGTCACGCTAGCAAGGCTCACCACAAAGACAACTGAAATTCTACATTTACTCCCTCCCTCCTCACACTTTTCTCTTTCCACTCTTTTCTCTCTGTCCTTCAGGAATTATTCCCGATCCCGCTTGCCCCCTCTCCTCTCCTGGCCCCAGCAGGCCAGGGAATGTCCCGGCAGCAAGATGCCTTATGTGGACCGACAGAACCGCATCTGTGGCTTCCTGGACATAGAGGAGTTTGAAAGCAGTGGCAAGTTCCTGCGTCGTTACTTCATACTGGACACGCAGCAGGGAAGCTTGGTGTGGTTCATGGACAACCCACAGGTAATTACAGGGCTGTATTAGCTTAGCTTTAAGCATTATTTTCGGGAACAAATTGTCCAGGTACTGTAACTGCACAGGCTAATGTTTAATTTGTTGAATGAAAATTGGACAATTTACAGGCAGCTGCATGCCAGCTAACGTTAGTTAGTAAACAGTGTGGATGATCAGCTCTCATGCAACTGCAGGCCACTTCTAGCTAAGCTGTCGTCATTCATTATGAACACAAAACTAAGTACAGGCTAAATGGAAAAAGGATGGACGAACTTGTATTACGTAATTATAGCTGACGGCAATTAGGCACATATTACAGGCACAGGAGTAGGTCAGGGCTAATGGTGTGTTTGTGTTTGAGCTATCGGCTGACATTTGTAGAAATCGGTTAGAATGAACTCTGGTTAAACTCCAAACCTTGCATTAGTTAGTTGTCTTCTAGTCATCTAGATGAATCCATGTAGTGAGCACTGATATTTGGAACAGTGGTCATGATTTTCTGCTCTGTGACCCTCAGGGTTATTACAGTGTAACTCCTCTTGGTTTGTCGTGCTGGTTTGAAAATGCTGTATTTTTAAGTGCACTGTTACATGAAGTATTCATAAATCGCGTAGTGCAGGAGAAATTTTAAATAATTCAGTAAGTGTCTTTCTTTTTATAGATTGAAAAAGCTTACATTTTAATGATGTTAAATCTGGATCCCGTAGTTTCAGACGCACAGCAGGAAACTGAAATAAACGATCATGGAGTGCATTCAAAGTATACTGTACTTACTCTGTAAAATTGACTTGCACTGCAGAACTTGACTTCATTCTCCCACCACATTATGTTCTGTCATAATCCACAGCTACATCAGCTATGTCTTAAAAAATTGGTGACTGATCATTTTTGGCTTTCACTTTTTTGCATACATTGTTCTTTTTACCATCCTCCAACAGAACCTGCCTGTTGGTACAGCCTGTGTTGGCTCCCTCAAGCTCACCTACATCTCTAAGGTAAAAAGAAATATTACCACCGAAGCATATCTGAAACTAACATGATATGATTATGCATAAATAGAACCCACTTACAGTACTTGGTTGAATTGGTAAACTAACAATTGTGAGGTTTGTTCTCCTTTAGGTCAGCGATGCCACTAAGCTGAGGCCTAAGGCAGAATTCTGCTTCGGTAAGAAAACACCGTTAATCACAATCTTGCCATCAGTTTTTAATGTCTCAGCATTAAAAATACTAATTTGATAGTTTACTCTAGAAGTCGAAAATATAGACCTATTTAGAAAGAATTCAGTGATTTCATTAACCTTTTTACAGCTTAAATCCTTTTTTTTCTGTACTGGCACGGTGTAGCGTATGTGTCTTGGACATTATTATTGACAGTATGAATCAAAATAAACGCTAACCCAATTTGTCAAATAAACTTGCATCTTGTTAAAGAAGAGAGCTTGCATGCAGTGCTTTGCAAACATCAGCAGTGATGGTCTGATTAATCAGCTGAGTACACTTAATACAATCAAAGGGAGGAATGTTTGCTGTCCTTCTCTGCCCTCTAAACTTGGTCAAGCACAGCTCTCCATATACTTTCTCCACCATGGACCAGGCAGCCTTGTTTAACATTGTCTGTTTAGCCAACACACCAAGATGCAGGAGGCCCCCAGCAGTTGATGGTCTGAATTTGTGTTGATCAGGTTGAACTATTTTATGATTGTTTGTGCCTTTTTTAGATGTCTTAACCCTAATCAAAGAGGTGGTTGCGTTGGCACCTGATACGTTTTCTTGGATCATGTTTTTAAATTTAATAAATCCAGAGACAATTAGACGTTTCTCCCAAGAGTCCTGTCTTTATAATTGCAGTCCATATTGTACTGCAGAAAGCATGTTGAATACATTCCCCACGCCACAGAACATTTTTAAACCTTCATTGTTTACATCAGCTTGTGGTCTTTTTGTTATACCGGTGCTGTGTGCATTTCTAGCTTTTAAGGTACATTACTGCCAACTAATGTTGATACACATGCTCTGCAAAATTCTGAATCTTAGGGGTCGAGTTTTGCTTGAAAATAACTAGTTTGGAAAAGTCAATTTTGGAAATCATCGGACCCAATTAAGGCATCAGAAAGGTGTGAGGAGAGGGAGTTTCGGAAAGCTTTTCAACCATCCAAGTCGAGCCCTTTTCCTACTAGTCAATCTTTTGCAACAAAGATATTGTTTTATCTTGACATTTGTCCTTGTCTCTTTAACCCTGTGTGGAATGAAACATGTTGCATACATATGGACCATCATCAGGTTATTTAACAGTAAACCTCCATTCCCTGTTATTGTTTACTAGCCCCTCACCTCCTCTTCCATCTGTTTCCATAGCAGGAAATACTTAGTGTGTTGACCACCATGACTCGTATGTCTGGCTGTGTTTGCGCACCAGTTGCCTTGTTGAGGTTTTGACAGGATGCCGGCATCCTAATCGGAACCTGATTCAAAGATGTATAAAGTTATTTTTAAACTGCCGTTTGTGTGCCACATGTTTTTCTAATATATATGAATCCTGCTGCTCTCCCTCTTCCTACTCCTAGAAACTAGAAACATGAGGTGATGAAGTATGTTGGACGTCACATTTACAGATCTTTTTACAGTAAGAAAGTAGAGACTAGGGATCGGTATCATTAGGATTTTATTGATACTACTACTCTTATCGAGTAGCCAGCAGCTAAGTTTACAAGAATTTGTCAAATTTTAAGATAAGTGGCAAACTAATCTAAACCGTTACACTTCATTCAGAGAGATTTTGTCTTAGCTTCTTTAAAACAATTAGCTATTGGCTGAGCTAGTGCGCTGTGCTTGTGTAAAACATATGTGTCTCATCCACCACTTGATGAGAGACTACGGACAGAGCAGATTGATTACATGACTGGAACGTTATGTATAGTTTTTAACTTAAGCGAGGCTGTAAACTTACGACTATGCTAATTTAGCTAACTTTAGCTATCAACAATAACTGCACCATCTACTTGCGGAGCGCTTGTCTACCTGTCTATTCACATGAGGAGCACACGCTGTACTGGGCCAGAGTCTCTGTGTGTATTGAGTACAATCCCACCCCTCGCACAACGAGCGAGGCAGAAAAGGTTTGTGATGCTGCCATTCGTTGCTCGATAGCCTAATTTAAAGATATGGAAATCCCACTCCCTAATTGCTCAAGTACCGATAGCAGAACCGATAACTCCGGACCTTAAAAATATTCCGTTTTTTACTAATTTAGAACCGGTTCCTGTGTAGACCTGGGTTTGGCATCCCTAGTAGAGACTTGATTGATGTGATTGATGATGGATGTGGGTCTGTACCTTGTGTGGGGTTGTGAGAGACAACATGAGTGCATGTGAACTTTGGTGCTTGGCTGCGTTTCTCAGCAGCACACATTGTTTTATAATGTGTAACTATGAGTCAGATCTGATACCCCTCCTCCTGCATTTATCTACCCAGTGCCCAAGAGACCGTTACATTTGTACCACTACCAAGCCGTTTACTGCTCCCAAACATACAGTGGACACATTTGAAGGTTAAATGAGACCAGACGGAGATTTATTTACAGGGAAGTGGGGAGAGGGAAAGAGAGTGAGGTCTTGCATGTGTCTGTCTTAAGACCTGGACCAAACACAGAGAACAAGGAAGAATGATCCTCATTGTGCCACAAAGTTTGACTCCCAGTGCCTTTTACAGCTCGCCCCCACCAGATTTACCAGTCCAGCTTTAATGTAATTCATTTCCATGGTGCTGAAAGGAACTAGAGGAGACACAAGGGTGGTTTGAGCTGCAGAATTGAAGGATTTATGGCAGCGAGAATGAGAGACTTGAGTTCTTTCAGATCCTAAATCCTGATCCATAGATAATCAGTATTTGACCCAAAAATGTCTTTGTGATTGAAAATGGGGTTTGCTAATGTTCACATGGGTGTGAAAATGAGCAAGAAGATTTGATGGTTGGTAGCCATGGGCTTTTTTTTTTTTTTTTTTTTTTTCTCCGTCATGGTTAGAAATGGGTAGGATGGTAGTGGCAGACTGAGGCAGCTGGGTCATCATCCACATGGAGGGAATGCTGCTGGTAGTGCGTAGGAGAGTCCCTTGGCGCTGTTGTTTTTCACTTCCATAGAAATCTGTTGCAGTGGATCTGTTCTACTGACACTCCATTATATTTTCTGTACAAGAAAGGCCATAAGCGCAATTAGTCAACACCCACTTCGTAGTACTTCTTGGTAAATGTAATGTATATTTGCATGTGATTCATAAAAAAACATAATGAATCAGATGGTGTAGTGTAGAGAATGAAGTCTGAATATACTTTTACTCTTTTATTGTTCCCACTGCTTTTTTATGATCTGTTAGTCATCAATGCTGGGATGAGGAAGTTCTTCCTGCAGGCCAACGATCAGCAGGACCTCGTGGACTGGGTCGATGCTCTCAATAAAGCCACCAAGATCACTGTAAGTCATACACACACAGTGTGAAATGAATGAGTGGACTGTAAAAAAACAAGATAGAAGTTAGTCAGAGCATGACTAATAGGATGCTGTGTTGATGCATTGAGTGCTGGGATAAAGGACAATTTCCATTGTTCTCCAAGATGTGTTGAAGGCTTGTCAACTTCTGCATACATAGACGTTACAAACTGTATTTTAACGATAGAGAAAAAGAGTATTTTCAACCCTACATCTGATTTCCACAAAACACATTTTTCTGTTTACAATTTGTGTGTTTAAGTAAAAATGTCAAACTTCAGAACTTTGATATGCGTGTCTGCTTAAGGTGCCAAAGTTGTGTGATGGACACCAGAATGCAGAGAACCAGAAGGCTTTACCGGATCTAATAGGGCCCAAGAAACAAGTCTCCTATAAGACAGAGATCATTGGAGGAGTGCCCATCGTCACTCAGACACAAGTAAACATGACACGCATGCATGCACATAAATTACACACAAAAATGTATTTGATTCAAAGATTCTGAAACCTTTCAAATGAAACACAACAGTGACAAACTGTAGGCAGAACACTTCAAGTAAGCAAAATCTATATTGTTTTGGAAAACATAACTTTAGCTACAAATACATTTTTTAATTGTAACTTAATTCCCACAGTCCTTCTTTTATATTGTCACACGTTTAGAGCTAAAATGATTGCAACTATTTATAGTCATTTATCATGCAAAAATTCACCGAAGTTGCTGGTTCCAGCTTCACAAATATTATAATTTGCTGCTTTACTAGTTTATCATTTTAAACTGAATATTGGTTTGGGACTGTTGGTTGAAAAAATTAAGCAATTTAAAAACATCACCTTGATCTCTGAGAAATTGTGATGGGCATTTTGCCCAACTTAGATTAGCCCTCGTGCTATGCAAAAATCTGTCTGTTTTTTAAAATGTTGGTACTTGCAATTACAATATTTTGCATCCTTTACCCTAAAGCATGATGGGGGTGATGGTGCAGACAGAGCGGAGCGTGAGGCCATGCATCGCTCCCACAGCCAGCTGCCGTACTTCCTGGGCAGGCCGACCCAGGAGCACGCCGCCATCAAGTCAGGCTACTGCGTCAAGCAAGGAGCTGTGGTGGGTACCTGTCGCTCTGTTGGGTTGAGTTGGTTTCACTTAGACTGCTGGTACAGTTTAGAGAAGTTTATCAATACAATAAGAATTGTGACTCTTACAACACATTTCAAATGAGGCATGTGGTGGTGACCTGCATCACTGGTTGCATACAGTGCAACAACTTTCTGAAAGCTCTATGGTGTTTTTTGCCCCCAACTGCTCCTTCCAGGCAGTGCTGTGACCGCTGCCTTCAAGGCACCTAATCCTAACCTTAACCATAACCATAACCAGTGCCTAATCCTAGTGCCTTTCAGGCAACGCTGCCTGGAAGGTGCTGTTGGGGGCAAAAAAACACCAATAAACTTTCTGAAATGCACTGCATTTAGATAGCCTCCCCATGGACAAGCGACAACATTTATGATTAATGGCACCGGTACAATTAAAGTGACATTCACAAAAATAGCACCTCCATCTAGGAGGAAATGTAATGCTTTTTTTTTTTTTTTTTTTGGGGGGGGGGGGGGGGCATTTTCGGCCTTTATTTTGATAGGACAGCTGAAGACATGAGAGGGGGAATGTCATGCAGCAAAGGGCCGCAGGTCAGAGTCGAACTGGGCCCACTGCGTCGAGGAGTAAACCTCTATATATGGGCGCCCTGCTCTACCAACTGAGCTATCCGGGCGCCCAAATGTAAAGTCTTTTGACTTGTGGAATGTCAGATGATGAGATTTTAGCTTGGTTGTGATAAAAGGTTGCCTACGGAAATGCTGGTGTGTACAATTCTGTACCTAATAAATGCCTAAGTATAATTATCTTCCCCCTCCATACTGTAAAAATGTGTAGAGGGATAACTACAATTAAAACTGCTGTCATTATTGTAGCAATTTGGCATTGTGGCATATTTAACAACTTGTTTGTCTTGCAATTATACAAAAGATCTGAACATCTTTTCCGTTTTCTTTCCCAGATGAGGAACTGGAAACGGCGATATTTCCTACTGGAAGAAAACTCAATGAGTTACTTCAAGTCAGATTTGGTAATTAACTTTGATTTAGTTATGTGAAGCCTTTTAAGGAATGTTTTTATTGATGATATATGTTGATTAAATTCACCCCCACAGTCTGAGGCCGAGTAACTGCAAATACACAGTCCCGAGTTCTGACATGTTTTATCTGCAGTCTGTGGAATTCAATGCTTTCACTTCACATGTCCTACCTTGTGTTGTCCCCCCACCCCCCCGGCCTTTCTTACACACACACACACACACACACACACACACACACACACACACACACACACACACACACACACACACACACACACACAGACTGTCCTCGGGATAATGCTGCACGTCCCATACCCTGTCCTTGTCCGGGTCTGCCCTTATTTGACAGCTCTATCTGTCTATTTGGCTATCAACAGGCCCCAAGGACACAAACTCTGTCTGCTGGCCGGGTCGAGAAAGTTACAACTATCAGGGATTTTAGTTTGCAGTCTGCTACTTTTAAGAAAGTTCACTCTCTGTTGTCCCTATAAAACAGAAAAACCACGCAAGACAGCCTCGTTTTTAGACAACCTATTAAAAAAAGCATTTATAATACACATGCAAATAGTAATATTTATCCTGTGTATTTCAATTGTTGATCTTTGTCTTCTTTTAAATATTATGAACAGTTATTTTCTTGCCTTTAGGAGAAAGAGCCTCTGAGAATGATCCCACTGAAGGAAGTTCACAAAGTCCAGGAATGCAAACAGAGGTATTTAAGATGTCCCAGCGTTTTCGCATTGTGCAAAAAAATGTCTTTTGTCCAGTAGGATAGTGTTTACCTTTCCTGATTTAGATAAAGATATAGATGAGGTTTTTAGGATCTGTTTTATGATCTTGTTTTCCACTTTTGTCGTAGTGACATTATGATGAGAGATAATCTGTTTGAAGTCGTCACCACATCAAGGACGTTTTACATACAGGTAGGAGGTTTTCCGTAGTAAAAAATAATGTACACTTACTCTCTTGCTTGTCTCCATGTTTACCAACCGTCCATACCGTCTCACTCCCCTCTTTGTCACTCACTGTCCTCTTCTTTTATGTCTCCACTAGGCGGACAGCCCAGAGGAGATGCACAGCTGGATCAAGGCTGTCTCAGGGGCCATTGTGGCCCAGCGGGGGCCTGGGAGGTCTGCTGCCACAGTATGTATCTACACTACAGCACACTACACTACAGCACCTCTTACTGTCACCATAGTATGGATTCAAGTCATTATAAGTAGACTTGAATCTGGAATCTGATTGAAATTTAGAGACCTTGAATGTACCTGGGGACAAGGGAAATGACTTCAGACTCGACTTGCATGTGCAGAATGTCACAAGACTTATTTGTGTTGTTTCACTCATGTGATTTATTGATTATGGTTCATCGTTTCTTGCTCTCACAAGATCTCATACAACAGCAAGCTACAGAGATGCAGAGAAAATCCTTTTTGACTTCATCTCAAACAGATGCAGAGTAGCAGAAATGGTAGTTTAGCAGTATGTTTCAGATGAGTTGCCCCATGAACTTATTATTGTATTTTTTATATATTAAGCCCAGCTGTTCTAGTTGTATCATACGAAAACAAGATTGATGAACCAGTAGTTTCGAACTCCCAGTATTTACACTGTATTTAGCACAGCCCGTTTCCTCATCTCTCCTCGTCACCACCCAACAGCAAAATATAGATTTAATTTTTTTTTGGCCATGCTGTGATATTAGATAACCAACAGATGACAGGAAATGAAGGGGAGAGAAACAAAGAGCCCCAGCTGGATGCAAACTGGTGACGTCGCGGTTCATATTTAGCGCCTTAACCCCTGAACCACCCCTATGCTATCTTTTTTTTTTTTTTAAACTAAAGTAGGTCAGCTGAACATTAGATAAGTCACTCAGATCACCAAATCTGTCTGAGAACATTACCTGAGTTTTAGACCTGAGCATAGCATAAAGACAGGCAGCCAGACTTGAGCAGGTGACAAGAGAGAAGTAAACCAGTTCCGTAGTCCTGACTGCAGAGGAGAGAGTGTCCTCTGACGCAATTGGTCCCTTCTGGTTAGACTGGAATTATTCTCAATACCTCTGCGCTGTCTGATTCTCTACAGTTCCATGTTTCGTCCCTCCTGTGTCCTTCTCTCTCTTGCTTGTATCTCACCCCCCTTTTCCTCTCCTCCTCTCTCTACCTTCTCTTTTTTTCCATTTCTTTCTTTGTCACATTCTCTCCACCTCCTACTCTCCCTGTGGGCAGACACCCCATCTGCTCTAATACTGCTTTGCACTGTGTTGTTGCAGATGCGGCAGGCCAGACGGCTGTCGAACCCCTGTATACAGAGGTATACGTCTCGAATCGGGGAGTGCAGCAGCACGTATGTCAGCTCGTCTAAATCCCCCCTTTTAAACTATAAGTTCACCTTTTTTAATACTGTTTTCCACTCACTGGCTGGCCCTCTGTGGTAGACATTATGAGAGCAGATCAGATCTGACGTCACATCTGATGCTCCTGTTTTTTTCCAGGAGCCAACCACAACCTCAGTATGACTGTGATAACCCAACAAGCGCTCCTCCCTTCACGCCCTCGTACTCGCTGCTTCTCTCATCCACCTCTCGTTCTCCTCTGCTTTCCTTTGCTTTTTGCCGCACTGTCACTTTAAGCTCAGCTTTAAAGTTTGAGCCCATTTTCTTCAGTGCGGTCAGACAGTTCCCAGTTTTAAAAAAAAAGTCTTTGTTTAAAAAATGTTAAGACTTGAAGTGTGCTTGATTTAGCTTCTCTAGCATGTATTGACTGTCGCCACGAGCATGGCAACTGAAATCAAGAGCACCTTGAGTTATTCAAATGCTAAGAAGTAAGATTTTTGTAAAATGACTCGGACAACAGCTGGAATATGACCATATAATTATCGGAAAGACCTGCAGTCACTGCCTGCCTCCCTTCCTCCCTTATAACTTTACTTGCACAGCTTTTACCTGTCCTCACCATTATTGATGATGCTTCAGTGTAAAAAAAATAAAAATAGAAATATACATAATTTCATGCACAAACATACACTTGTCTCTGCATGACCTACCTGACCAGCTTAGCTATGAGTAACTTGAGCCTATTTCTATCTCTGTCTTTATTAGTGGGTACATGTGTCTTTCACACCTTGTGTTTCTCTTCCTTTCATGCATCTCTGCAGTCTGCTGCAGCTGTGTACCTGTCTTAGATGTGTGACATCCTGCTTGTCTCTCCTCCTCCCTCCTGTTCGCTGCCTGTATGTTTTTTCTCTTTCTCATACACACGATGATACTTGTGTCCATGTTGGACTTCCTATACCTTTTGTGTGCTAAATGTTTTAAACCGCTTTAAAATGTGGACTCGTGAATGCTGAATCCACATGTCCATAGTTAAAAACTTGGTTTTCATAGTGGTGTGTTGATTCATATGTGAATATTTGGGTTTGTAAAGGGGCAAGGAGCTCATTGGATGTCTTCAGTGTGGTATATTATCTGATTTTCTGTTTAACTGCCCCTAAATTTCAGCATGAGCTTGATTTTGGACCTTTTGAATTCAGCATACAGTAAAGCATCTCTCAACACATGTGCGGCTCTCCCTAGGATTTTTAGACATGTTTTTGCCAGGAAACGGATTCTTAAATCTTGTGACGCTTAAGTGATACTTGGTGGACTTACTGATCAGGATTTTCACAAGCCTGTAAAGTTACAGGGTGTGACTGTGGTGCCGTGGGAGAAACTGTGTCAAAATACATCTTAAAGTTGACACAGATATTTGTATTGGAGTCTTGATGCTTCATAGTTGGGATGTTTCTCTAACCAACATTTCACCAGCTGCTCAGTTGCTACCCCTTTTTGCTTTCACTACCTCTGCTTTGTTTTTTCTATCTTCCCATGCTTCTGTTTTGTGTTTCAGAGATTGAAATTTGACAATGAAAAGCTGTGAAATAATGAGCAACAACCATCACTGCTTCCTTCCTGTAACCTGTCAGACTACCAAATCTAAAACCTGTTCACACTACTACCACGTCTCTGCTACTTCTACTACTACTACTACTGCTACTTCTGCTACTGCTACTACTGCTACTACTTCTACTACTGCTACTACCACCATCTCCCGTTTCTAGCAATGCTACATTCTTCAGCACCTACAACCTCCAGTACCAACTCTGCTAAGGCTGCATCAGGCTCCACATGCTGGTGCTAATTCCAAGTCTGTAACTCACTTTCTGTCTCCTCCAATAAACTGCAGGATATCAGGATTTCACGTTGCTTACTAACAACCACTCTCTTTTTTTTTTTCTCGCTTTCTCTGTTTCCTCCTGCTGTTTCTGCTGCAGGAACACGGCGCCCGTTCCACTTTCTACCGCAGCCCCGCGGGTCCCCCCGTCCCTCGCTCGCCCATATCTGCCATGCCACCATGCTACCCAGAGTGGGGGGCTGCTGTCACGTGCGGCACACGCTCGCAGCCTGGCATGGGACAGCGAGCACTTCATGAGCCTGCTGCCACGGCCCAGTCACAGCCACACGCCAGCACGCCTGTCCCTGCAGGAGACGCGCCTGGCAAAGTGACCTGCGAACCACCTGTGAACAACATTACTAACTCTGAGGAGTCACCGTGGCGACGGCGGAGCAGCTTTGAGCCCCACATGCCTGAACCACCCCTGGACCTGGATGACGCTGACCTGCCAGTGAGCCAGGTCTGAGTTGTTAAACTGCACATTAAAACTCGCTTTTCTGGTTGGATGTTGAGAGAGATTCAGAGAGGAAACCATGCGCAACAGGTGTTGGGGGTGGAGGGGTGGGGGGTGGCAGGCATTGGTTTTCAAACCAAAAGCTGTAGACAGGTGAAAATGTACTACGTCACAAACTCGTGTTTTTGAGCTCGTCCGTCAGTGTGCTAAAGAAACAAGTTGGGTGACCACTGAACAGCGCTCACGTGCCAAAGACGACCCAGTCTTCTCTCACTCCCCTTCTGCCTGCCTGCTGTCGCATTCACAATGGTGTATTTATTTACTAAGAGTTGATGTTGTCAAACAGAACTACACATTTTAGTTAACTAACTAACTAAAATGATGATTAGAATTCAATGACAGAGCTTCATTTTAACCAGTACAGGCACAATGATATGATGGAGGATTTTTGTAAAAAACACTTTGTGCCAAGAAAATAAGGGAGCTTTCAAGGTTGCAAACTATTTCCTCTTGTCTGAAAAGTGCATTCAAACTGAGGACTGGCTTTTCTTCACCTCTCTAATCTACTAGTTTCAACTGTGTGGTCCATTCATTCCCTCAGTATTCACACACCCTGGATTTGTCTACTATTGTTGGCCGGCGATATAGCTAGGGGTCAAGCCTAGTCTGAGATCAAATCCTTGAATGAGGACGCAAGTTCTAGAGATTCTGGACTGGTCTACAACTAGATGCAAAGAAAACCAACTATAGATTTGTATATGATTAATTGTTTATGATAATGCAAGACCAATTGTATCGCAGCCACATTTAGTCAACTTTTTTTTTTTTAACAGTCGCCAAGCCTTTGACTTAAATTTGTTTTTAATTTTTCCAATATATGGTAGGGATAAAATCAATGAGATTTAAGTTGACTGTAATTGACCACAAGCTGAAGTAGCTTACATGTAAATCTACAGTGAATAGTTTTTACAGTTAATCAATGGTAATGGTATGAAAGTGAGAGTACTGTGCAAAAGAAAAACAAATGTCTACGCTATCACAGTACATGCATTGCTTCACAGCCTGAATCAGCCTCTTTTCCAAACTATTTCAGCATACTAGACTTCATGGACTCCCGTTTGTGACACTGGGTGACGTAGGAACTAAACAAGAAGTACAGGGAGTTCGCTTGTATACATTTTGTAATTCATAGTAATAAAAACTTCAGCAATAGGGCTGGGTCAGTTAAATAAGCTTCATGTCCTGACAGACTGGGTAATATCCAGCTCACCAGTTAACTAAACCTGCAGTTCATTGTTTGAAGATGAGTATACTGTATGAACACCATGCAAACATTTTGAATCATGGGTTTAACAGAAGAAAAAAAAAAAAAAAAACATTCAAACTCAGACACTTCCGTTGCATGTTAACATTTTATTGATTCCTCAGATAGTTTTTCTGTTTTTAGATTTTCTACAGCCTCTCTGTGTATTGTGTATTTGCAGAATAGAGCTGTGTGCAGCAGATTTATTTTTTATATGCTTTTAGATGTTTCCTGATATTATTCCGTACCTGTGTTGCCAACCCAGCAGCAGGCTGCCTCATGTTTTTATTTAAAAATGTCTCACTGTAGTCCTGCTAAATAATACACACTAATCTTTTCTTTTTTTTTAAGTGCCTGCTTCATTTAAGCCCATCCAAGTCAAGCTGTATTACCCCTTTTCAGTCTGGTGTAATTGGTTTGAATTGTCTCTATTTATTATGTGGATGACTTGAAACAAATAAACACTGAAAATGTGCACAGGTTTCCTTCATTATTGTGCTCATCTATCTCCGAACAGCAAAATGAGTCTGTGAGAGTAAAGTGAGAGCTTTGCAGTGACTCTAGAAAGAAAGATTCTCTACTCATCAAGGCACCCTCTGCCCTCTTGTGGTGAGAGGGAAAAGAACTAGGGAAAAGGCTATGGACTCAATGAAAACGCAGTGCTGTACAAGACATGTGTTATGTATTCATCAACGATACAATGATTTAGTTATCAAAGTGGAAATGAATTCCAGTAGTACAAAACACCATCTACAAGCATGGAAGCAATGGAAGATAAACATAAAATAAAATACATGAGAAGCATTAGATTTACTGTAAGCATGCAAACAAATTAGTGTAGGCTGGAAACACCAAGCTAGTAAGCAAATAAAACTGAATGTTTCTGCTGTACTCAGCCTCTTATTTTTCCTTATTGTCCATATTTTACCACCCAACACATTAAAATGTGGTGTGTGTCTGTGTAATGTGATTACAAAAAAACATTATTATTATTACATTGATGACAACTAGCATCACTATCAGTAGGAAATATCTATTTTTTTTTCAGCATATAAACAGTGATGGAAGACATTAGATCCTTTATTCAAATTAAAGTAACAATACCATACTGTAAATGAACTACATTGAAAGTCTAGGAAAATGTACTTAAAGTGTCAAAAGTATTCATAATGCAAAAAAATAGCCCCTGCAAATACTACTATATACACTAACCTAAAGGATTATTAGGAACACCTGTTAAAGTTCTCGTTAATGCAATTATCTAATCAACCAATCACATGGGAGCTGCTTTAATGCATTTAGGGGTGTGGTCCAGGTCTAGACAATCTCCTGAACTCCAAACTGAATGTCAGAATGGGAAATAAAGGTGATCTAAGAAACTTTGAACATGGCATGGTTGTTGGTGCCAGACGGGCTGGTCTGAGTATTTCACAATCTGCTCAGTTACTGGGATTTTCATTTCTAGGGTTTACAAAGAATGGTCTGAAAAAGGAAAAACATCTAGTATGCTGCAGTCCTGGGGGGCGAAAATGCCTTGTTGATGCTAGAGGTCAGAGGAGAATGGGCCGAGTGATTCAAGCTGATAGAAGATCAACTTTGACTCAAAGTACAACCGAGGTATGCAGTAAAGCATTTGTGAAGCCACAACACGCACAACCTTGAGGCGGATGGGCTACACCAGCAGAAGATCCCACCGGGTACCACTCATCTCCACTAAAAATAGGAAAATTAGGCTATAATTTGCACGAGCTCACAAAAATTGGACAGTTGAAGACTGGAAAAATGTTGCCTGGTCTGACGAGTCTCGATTTCTGTTGAGACATTCAGATGGTAGAGTCAGAATTTGGCGTAAACAGAATGAGAACATGGATCCGTCATGCCTTGTTACCACTGGGCAGGCTGGTGGTGGTGTAATGGTGTGGGGGATGTTTTTCATGGCACACTTTAGGCCCCTTAGTACCAATTGGTACCAATTTAAATGCCACAGCCTACCTGAGCATTGTTTCTGACCATGTCCATCCCTTTATGACCACCATGTACCCATCCTCTGATGGCTACTTCTAGCAGGATAATGCACCATGTCACAAAGCTTGAATCATTTAAAATTGGTTTCTTGAACATGACAATGAGTTCACTGTACTAAAATGGCCCCCACAATCACCAGATCTCAACCCAATAGAACATCTTTGGGATGTGGTGGAACGGGAGCTTCATGCCCTGATGTGCATCCCACAAATCTCCATCAACTGCAAGATGCTATCCTATCAATATGGGCCAACATTTCTAAAGAATGCTTCCAGCACCTTGTTGAATCAATGCCACGAAGAATTAAGGCAGTTCTGAAGGCAAAAGGGGGTCAAACATAGTATTAGTATGGTGCTCCTAATAATCCTTTAGGTGAGTGTATGTCATAGTATTGGATTATTATTACTGAGTTCATCATATGTTTTGTAGGTAAAATGTTAATCTGCACTAGTAACTGAAGCTAAGTTGCAATAAGTACAATACTTCCCTCTAAATTGTAGTGGGGTAGAAGTATAAAGTAAGTAGTACAAAATGGAAATAAAGTAAAGAATAAGTACTTCATATTTTTATAATTAAATTTATGTAGTTACATTCTACCACTGCACATACAATATGCATTTCCTCATGTATGTCTGGGTATCCTTCATAAGCGCTTAATGAGGTGCTAGTTACATAATGCAGCCTCTTGCTTTGTGTGTAGATGGATTTACAGAATGAGATCATGGAGCAACACTGAATATGCAAAGCCTAACACTAACCCTTTTAATCAGTCAGATAACCAGCTGTGACATATTCTAGGCTTCAGTCTATGTTTGTGCAGTATATTGTGGATACTGCATGTGTAGGTGATAAGGATTGCGTCAAATGGTTCATAGTAAGTTCAAAAACAACACGTAGCCCATAGCTGGCTGGTGTCTTGAGGTAGAAAGTAGTGTATACTGCAAGTTCTTATGACTCCATCTTCACATAGTACATCTCAGCCCCTTATTGCAGGATGCAAGACTTTGGTGTGGCTCCAGACATGGAAATTAAGCCCCATTTGGACTGTCAAGGGCCTCACAGCCAGATACATCATTGCAGACTGGAGTGGAGAGATCACACAGACCTCAATGGAGTCCATCCTTGGTTAAACTCACTGGCCTTGGTTGGAGGAATGCATGGGTGTTCCTTATAGATGAGGTTGTTTTCATCTGCAGATTTTCCCACCATTTCTCGCCTACGTCCTCATGCTCCACGAGTGTTGCCACATAGTGGGTCTGATGATGCTCTAAGGTCTTATTACTGCTGCATGAGTTTCATTCATTTTTAGATCAGTCAATAGTGTGTGCCGTTATGCATCTAAATGACATGGTGCCCTCATTTAACTAAAAACAATTAGTCTACCTTGAATTCTGGGTTACAAGTCTAAATTGTGCACTCTCACTGTTTCCTGTGCTGCACAAGGCGGTCCAGTGATGGAGAACATATATGACTGCCCTCCATCCCTTTATGCCCCTCTCTAATTGCCTTTTGGATACAGAGGTTTGTGTTACCCAGAGCTCCGGCACACCGCAGGGGGCTTCGTCCCTTAACCCTCTCCATTCCCAAGCAGTGGTTTTGAGATGTGCTCCCCTGCATCCAGCCACACCAATTAAACCGAGAGCCATTAATACAACCCTGTTCCCATAACCAATCACATTATATTGAGTTGTTTTATGACACTGATTCATTGCCCCGAATGTTAACTGGATTATTTTACAACTCACCGCAGACATCTAAACCTAACAGAGATTTGTTGTTCACCACCACTACAATTCGGTCCCTTGATACTTGAAATGTGTGTTATTTCAACAAACAATCAATTTAAAGGTTATTTGATGGTATTTCCAGAGAAATGTAGTGTTAGATTGAGTGTGTGGCACGAATGGTTATTGTAAGAAATCTTTAGATTACTCTTTGATTGATTTACACTTGAACTCGGAAGCAAAAAATATTATTTGGATGTCCCCATCAGATGTTGTTTATTTCCCTGTTAACTAAGTGCTTATAACCCATCGAGCTGGGATACGACCATACATGATGTTCTCTTGCAATTTTCCAATCAGACCACATTTGGCTGTTTATAAAGTCCTGCATTAAGTCCACAAATCCCATAATCCACCCAACTTTTTTCCACCACTGATTATCCTAATTAGCCATAGGGCTTGTTTGGATGCCAGGAGCGACTAATTCATAAAGGGAGTAAAGAAGAAGAAAAAAAGCAGGGAATAGGCCTGCTGGATGTGTGGAGGTCTGTGCAGCATATAAAACATCTGTGCTGCCTGGCTCCTTTCACTACTTGTTTTTTTAATAGTTTGTAAATAACTAAATCAGGGTCAATGCCAATATCAGCTAACTTCGCCCGGGCTGAAATGTCCTAAAGCTTTTCTCTGAGGTGGCCTTGACCTTCCCAATCCCCCTTGGAGGGGAGCAACAGAAAAGGAGAAGTTACACACAGATTTCTTACCTTTTTTGCAATGTTGTTACTTGAAATATAGATAAATACACATCTACTGTACATACTACATAAATTCCCATGCAGCCTTTTTTCTGCTCTTTCCTCTGTTTTTTTATTTTATCCTCACGTTTCTTGAGACACGTCAATAACGCAGCACTTCCGTTCAATACGTCACGAAACGCACCAATCACCAAGCTTGTTGTGATTGTCTAGAAAGTGAGTTGCGTCTTTGATGCGCTGCCAGCAAAAAAACGTAAACTCGCGTAATGGGTTGCGCAGTGGAGTTTCTGTTAAATGCCTCTCCAGCTGAAGTGACTCCCCCCTCATTACTACTGAGCTCTCTCATCCCATTACACTGCAAGCAGAGAGCGAGCATTTGGAACTCTTTTAAACTTTCTATTTAACTTTTTAAACTTATTTTAGTTTAGTTTGAGAATCATGTTTTGGTCACTGTTGTGCGTAATCGTAGCATTTGCGTCTGCAGATGCGCAAATGTCCAGCCGGTATGTTATCGGATGTCCTGCTCGGTGTGACAAGTCGATGTGTCCTCGGCTACCAGCGGACTGCCAGGCGGGACAAAGCCTCGACGTCTGCCACTGCTGCCCGGTGTGCGCGTCCAGCGAGGGCGAAGCTTGCGGCGGCATGGGGAAGCTAGGGGACCCGGTGTGCGGAGAGGGGCTGGAGTGCTCGGTTCCTGGCGGCGTGGCATACACTATCACGGTGAGGAGGAGAAGCAAGAGTGGGACTTGCGTGTGCAAAGCCACCGACCCGGTTTGTGGAAGCGATGGGGTGTCCTACCGGAATATCTGCGAGCTGAAGAGGGTCAGCCGCCGGGCGCAGAAGCTGCAGCAGCCACCTGTTCTTTTCATTCAACGGGGAGCCTGCGGGAAAGGTAACACTCAGGTTGTTTTTGACAAACTGAGATTTTCATAGGATTTGGTAGAAAGAAGGATGGTTAACATTGCCATGGGATTAACACAAATTACTCTGTATTTGGAGTATGTTCTGCTGAGTTAAACTCTTGTGAAACAAACACCTTACTTAAGATGCCAGTCACAGCATGTCCAGATTGGCTACAGTAAATCTGTACATTTTCACTCTTCACAACATCACCCCTCAAATTACTGGACAACTGTGGTTTGAACTTCACACCGATGTTAGAGCATAAAGTTGCATTCAGTGTGGCACACAATCCCCATGTATCTAGGATAACAAGAGCCACCATTCAACTATGTTTCTTTTTTGTTCCTGCATTACAATTAGACTCGATTACTTTTACCCGGTTGAATGAAGTCATGAGCTTTCTCCTGATATAAAGCTTGGTGTGAGTAGTCACACGACTATAATCCGTTCGATTGTTATACCATACAGTTCATGCCACTGCAGTCTGCATTAGCTGACCAGAATGGAATTTTCAACGCCTGATAAGAAGGATAGGTAGGCAGTTATTAAACAGTACTGAAGTTATACATTTGTAATAACTGGTATAAGTGAGTGTTTTAGTATGGACCTGAACGTTATCAGAGTGTCATGTGAAAAGTATTTCACCCTAATCAGTGGAGCCCAATAATAAACAGACATCTTTCTTCACGTTTGCTGCTCTATGAAACAGCTCAACTGAGAATGCACATTCTGAACAATTTAAGCAGTGAGTCATTCATCATCATTAATGCTACATGTGTGTGATATATCTTAAAACATCACAATGAAATATTCAGGAATGAATAAAACACTTGCACACATGTGAGGTTACAGGTGGTAAAGACATTATATCAGTTTTTGGTGTGTGTGTGTGTGTGTGTGTGTGTGTGTGTGTGTGTGTGTGTGTGTGTGTGTGTGTGTGTGTGTGTGTGTGTGTGTGTGTTACATATGTCCATCCGAAGTGTGCACCACATTTGCAGTTGAAAACTTCTGAATGAAGTGCTTTAACACCTGTTGGCTCAAAGACCTATAACTTATCTCAAAGCTTGGGACCTCCCCCCTCCTCCCCCCCCCCCCCCCCCCCCATCTCCTTCCACTCTCTTCTTTTTCTCTCTCATTGTCTCTTTCCCTCTCTGTCTTTCTGTTGTCACTTATAAATCACACTTAACAGTCACATGAAGGAATGCCTGGCGCTGAGTCAAAGCCATAATTCTTCATCTGTTGAAGACAGTTTAAAACAGGCAGGAGACACGAGGAAAACAAAATTAGCAACCCATATTTTTGGGAAAGGTTCACATGTACATCAAAAAGTGTGTGGGCATGGTGGTAGGGCAGACTGTTTAGCCAACATTTGTTTGTCAGTCATGTAATCAACTTAAATAGTTAAGTCATGCCCAGGAACGTAACCATGTCTGAAACAGAGCAAGACTGTGGTGAGTCCTATTGATTTTCCAAGGCACCCAGTGAAAATTTCCATAGCTGCAATTAAACGAGTCACATCCAAGCTGTTAGTGAATATTGCTGTCTGCATAGCATCTCTCCTGTTTTAAATTAACTTTAATGGATTTAATCAAGGCTTTAGAATTATAGTATTGCAGGACAAAAAGAGAATCAACCCCCTCTGAGCGCCTGCAACTTGGCCCCATGTTAAAAAAAACATGCAAGTACAATTTGCATGATGTCATTTTGTGTCTGGACTGTAAAGTCGATGATTATGCAAGTTGTTCACTTTGGCATAGAAAATTAGGTCAAATATTTCTGTGACCTCCAGGTTGTATTTGTTTAAGATTTCCCAATTTTCTTCTGTTTTTATGGCATTTTTAAGCCTTTATTGATAGTGATAATGGAAAGACTCACAGGAAAAAAGTTGAGGGATCGAAAGGGATGATTTGCAATTTACATGGTGTGTATCTACTAGACTACCAGGATGACCCAAATGACCCATTTGACACAGAACTGCATACAGGGGCCACTGCAACAATCTAAAAGTGTGTTACAAGGTGGGTCTAGATGAATAAAGGTGTGAGCATGCAGATAATGCCTGCAGAACTTTCTAAATAATGTCTTCAGATTTTAATCCAACTGTAAACCCAATGCAATGTGTAGCTCAGTCTTTTCCACTTTTCCACTTTTCCACTTGCTGAGTGTTACTGCTGCAGCTGATGTTGCAGAATGCACTCTATGACTCCGGCTAGCGACGTGCTGAATATGCACATTCTTCCTCAGCTTGTCTCAGCCACTCATAATATTAAAAGATAATATTTGTTCATGTGTCCTTTTTTGTATTGTTCTATCTCTGCTTCTGTTTCTGCATGTCAGTCAGTCTGTTTTCCTCATCTATCTCTTCCTGTTCATGATGCCTGTAATTCTATTACTCATTATTTCTTTATTTCTCTTTCCACTCAACCATCTTCGCTACAGCCGCTTTATTAGGAATCATTCACTCTTATGCTCTTGTGTATTTCATCTAATTCTGACCACATGTTTTTATGTTCCATGATGTGACTTCTGAAACCCACCATACCATCTGTTGGACTGTGATAAATCTGACTAAATGTTGCATTGAGTGTTGCATTGGCGCTATAATCCCTGAGCTTCTGAATCTTTATATCAATATAAAAAGTTTGAAGTTATTAAATTAATATAATTTAAACTCCAGGGTTTTGTGTGGTCTGTGCATTTATAGTCTGACAGTACGTCTGTGTATCTCTTTGATCCTCATACATAATTTTCTAACAACAAAATGTGAAATAGTTTGGATTGGGTTCTAACCTTACTGTTACTATGCTGCTAAAACTGTCCCGACTTACTCAGATATGTGTGTTTTTTTGGTTGTAGGCTATTGTGTGCTGACAACCTTGGGTAAAGTCCCTTGTTTCCCTAATAAAGTTATTTGAGTTAAATTTAATTCAAATGGGACAAATTGAAACTTAGAAATGGAAAAATTAGGTTAGTTGGAGTTACTCACACAGTTTCACAGTGGGTCACCTCAAAATGTTGCCAATGTGTCACTGTCATTGTAATAATAACAGCAAAGTTCAGCTGTATATTTCTTAACTGCAGAAAAGCAGAGGCTGATCAAAACTAAATGACTGAAAATGTTACACTTTAGTGCCCTAACATCCACATCTGTTGAGTCTTAAATATGTGTATTGAGCCAACGAGTCAATGACTTACTGGAAATGATTTGATATAGTAGTATACACATTATAACTAAGTGACTGTGGTTGCCATGATGTTCAAAGCTTTACATTTTTTACCAAGAGAAAGATTTGCTTCCTTTTCACACATTTAGCATATGGCTGGTTCTGGTGGGCCTCAGTTTGCCCAACAGTAGAGAATCAGTGTGTGTGGTGAGAGTGTCAGTGCATGAAGAGGAGCTGATCTTATTGTATTCACATCTAGTTTTTGTCTAGTCTAGTGGATCAGAAAAAACTGCTTCCGCCTGCATGCGCAAATAAAACAGTGGGTATTATGTATGGGAAAAATTGAAAAAGAAAAGAAGCTGAGATCTTAAGCAGGGAACCGTGTGGTGAAGGACAATGTGTAGAAAGGGGTACATGGGGTGGTGTGTGTGTGTGTGTGTGTGTGTGTGTGTGTGTGTGTGTGTGTGTGTGTGTGTGTGTGTGTGTGTGTGTGTGTGTGTGTGTGTGTGTGTGTGTGTGTGTGTGTGTGTCTGTCTGTGTGCGTGTGCTCGTGCATGAGAAAGAGTGAGAGAGATGGCGAGAAAAGAAGAACGCCTTTATATATCTACTTTCTTTTTTTTAATGTTGTGTTTGAATGGTTTCCCATCATTGAATGCTTGATTTGACTCTAGAAATAATACTTTATACATCTGATTATTTTTAAGTGATGCTAATAAAATATTCTAATAAAGTTAGGATCTAACCTTAATATGTCTTCCATATGGGTGGATTTTCCCTTTCCCTTTGACTAAAACTGACTTAAATTACTGCAGAGTAGGAATTTGATTATCTCCCATACAAGTCTTGAATATTTTTCATCTTTCCCCTTTATCACCTCTGTGCCATGGTATAGTGTCCATAAACATTTACTCACCATCACACATCATCAGTCAATATCTACTGCTCTGCCTCCTAATAGAGTGGGTGATGACATCACAGGGATTTGTTTTTAGCCCCCGGTTGATCTGTTTTCCTTCACACGTCTTTCTTGTGGCCTCCCTCAGGGCTCAATTCTTGGCCCAGTATTGTACTCTGACTTGGACTGAATCACCAGGAATCTTGGTTGCATTTTCCACCATTGTTACTACGATAATGTAATTATCCTTTAGTCTGAAACAAGTAGACAAACTGTTTAACTGACTGAGTGGCAGTAGTGGAAGAAGTACTCAGATTCTTTTCTTAAGTAAAAGTAGAAATACCACTCTATTTTACATCTCAAGTAAAAGTCCTGAATTAAAAATATTACTCAAGAAAAGGAAAGAAGTATTATCAGCAGGCAGCCCTCAATGTTTTTATTGACTTGTGAAGCGCTTAGTGACCTTTGCTCTTAAAACGTCTACAGTTTATGAAAAATGTTAAGCTTTCTTACTTAATAGCCAAACTTAAACTTAAAATCCACATTAGCTTAAATATATAATTTTTGCATACAGTGGAAAAGCCAATTATCTGTTTATTAATTAATGGTGCCTGCAACTACAGACCTTCTAAAGTCAGCTTCTGGCAACAATTTAGTATTGAGAAATGTTATAAAAGCAACATGTGGATTAGACACTAATCAGAAAGCTCTACATGGCGACTTTCTCTCCACACTTCACCAACATTCAGGACTTCATAGAGAAGGATCAATTAGCAGTTTTTTGGCATATAAGGCGACAGCTGCTCTTAAGTCAACTTAATTCTACAACAGTAAAGCCTTTCTAAGCTCAGTTCAGCAGTAAAATAATCTCCCACAGTGTATAAATCAGGCAACAATGGCTTGGCTAGACTATTTACTGTAATGTAACTGAACTGTGCACAATATCTGCTTCATGATTTCCCAAATCTAACAACTCGCCACCCTTGGGCCTTTGATTCTATCATCAAATGGCGTTGCATTTATAGCAGTACATTTTCCCATGTGTGTGAAGAGGCAGCACTCATTGTAACATGGTGAAGTGGAAAAGACTGAGAGCCTGTATGGAAGCTCCAGAAACAACACAGGTTCTGGACACTGGGCTTGCTATCTCTAACTATAATCCTATCAGAGCTGACTACCAACATCCCCAGGTGTGAAGCTAGCATGGGAAAAATGACTTAAATCTTTCAATTGCTTATCTTTCTGACTGTGGTGAGAAACTTATGTGACATTTATCAGATTTAATGCTTTGAATTCAACAGGGAAAATATATGTGGAGGTTTGGAGTAGAGAGGTACTCCAAACCATCCATCCAAGGGGACGAAGATGGATGGATGGTTTGGAGTACCTCTCTTCTTTTTTGCTAGTGGCATGGCTCTAGGGATATCAATCCACCCCTTCTGCCTAACTATTAGATGGATTGTAATGAATTTCTGTACAGACATTCATATTCCCCAGATGCTGAAACCTACTGACTTTGGTGATCCCCTAACTTTTTATCTAGTGCCACCATAAGGTTAACCATGACATTTTTGGCTTTTAGTGAAATGTCTTGACAACTATTAGCTGAAATTTGGTACAGATTTCCAGAGGATGAAACGAATGAACCAAAACCAAATAACAGCAGAATTTCCCCCGTGCGGGTTGACAAATGTTTTCATACTGTATAATTTAGTTGCATTCAGTACGGCGAGACGGTGCTCATTCCATGCTTGTGTTAGCTTAAATGCCCCTCAAGCGGAAAGTCTCATTCTCGTTTCTTAACCCTTCGCTGCAATCAATGTTATCACAGGGCTTATGGGTACCTTTGAATTTTACAAATTCCGCTAGGAGTGATTCTCAAGAAGACTGTAATGACTGAAAATTGTCCTTGTGATGGTTTGAGGTACGTGGCAAAATAAGGGTTTAAGCATTAAAGGATGTAAAGCGCACAGGGAAAGGTCTAAGGAGTCTTGATTCATAGCTTTGGTTAAACTGTCTACTGGGTAGACCTTAATTACCAGGTAAATCAGTCAACATTTCCTGACTTGCTCAACACTGTATAGATGGTGGGATGGGTGAGTCAGTGAATTTGGCAGTCCTCATACATAAAGTGCCAGACAGTGTGTGTGTGTGTGTGTGTGTGTGTGTGTGTGTGTGTGTGTGAGAGTAGTATTATACTTGTGAGGACCAGTTTAGTCTTGACAAAGGATCTGTTGATGGTTTAAGACTTAAAGTATGTGTATACAATCAATCAACGGAAGATAAAGGTAAAGGTCAAGGTAAATTATTTATAAAGTATTTATTTGTGAGGTTTATAGCCAGGGTTACGGGTTTGTAAATCAATGTGTGTCAGACCTGCCTAGACAGACTCAACCACAGATGAACTGTCTTATTTTCCCCTCTGTGTTATGATAAAGGGCAGTTTTACATTTGCTGGTTTTCTATTCTCACATAGCTCTTACATCATTCATTATTTCAGTGCATCTTTTGTTTGCTTTTACTCGTCTGACATCCTGACGTGTATGTGTGTGTGTGTGTGTGTGCGCTGTATTTCCAGCTCAGGACAACCCAGACAGCCCAAGACACAAATACAACTTCATCGCCGACGTGGTGGAGAGAATTGCTCCGTCTGTGGTTCACATTGAACTTTACCGCAAGTAAGAGCCGTGCACCTGTGTGTCTGTGTGTGCGTGTGTGTGAGACAGACTGAAGCACACTAGAATTTACAACCCACCTGTGTACTAGACCACACCAGTTGGTAGTGCACCTTACCTTCCACTTCTTTCTTCACACGTCTTTCAACATATTTTCTTTTCATCTCACCAACTTTCAATGCTCTTTTATCTCTGCTTCTTATTCTTCTTTGACAGTTTGATTCTTCTGTCTGTGTTGCCTCCATTGCGTCTGTCACTGTGGCTTGTAAAGTGGTTCTTTGAACATCTTCTCTTTGATTTCCACATCTCCATCTTTCCCTCACTCAGATCTTTCTCTTGTCGTTCTTACCTCCTATGCTGTTGCTGCCTCAGTTTGACTTGAAGGCAGTTTTTCATTAAGGATGTGCTATATATTGATGCAGCTGTGTGTTTGTTTCCTACTCTGTTTTTAGGTATGCCTAATATTGCCAGCTTATCGATACCTTCCTGCCTACTGTTAATATATTGTTTTTAAGTGTGTAGACGCTCAAATACTTTGAACTGCTTTTAACTTATAAGTCTTACACTGCTGTCACATCATGCGTGGTTTTGCTTTCTCCTCAGTTTATTTTTCTAGAATAAGATACCGGTTGAAAGAGTGAAGCAAATAAAAAATACTCTAATCCCCCCCTCCTCCTCCCTCCCACCATCCTCTCCTCTCCCCCATAGGATGACCTATTCCAAGCGGGAAGTGGCAGTGGCCAGTGGCTCTGGCTTTGTTGTGGCAGAAGATGGCCAGATTGTGACCAATGCCCACGTTGTGGCCAATAAGCACCGGGTGAAAGTGGAGCTGAAGAGCGGCGGCTTCTATGATGCCAAAATCAAAGACGTGGACGAGAAATCGGACATCGCCCTCATCAAGATCGATGCACCGGTCAGTTAAAGTGCCAGACAGTCAGAAGGCCAGCAAAGTAAAAAATATATGCAGTACAGTGGTTGTTAGAGACATCTAGAAAGTTGAAATGTTGATAAAACTAAGTGCTTGAACACGTTTTCTGCTCGCTTTTATTGCCAAAGCCAGGTCTCCTTTAAAGGAAAAGTTTGACATTTTGGGAAATATGCTTATTCACTTTCTTGCAGAGAAATGAAATACTCGGGTGTGTCTGTTCTCTTCTTTCATTTCTCCCTCTGTTTCTTTTTTGGCTCTTGACCCAAATAATGACATTTACTCATGTCTAGTCACAACCACCACAGCACGTCAATACAAAACCATGCTTTTGACCGACTGTTTTGTAATTAAGACAAGTTTGAAGACTAGCATGAAAGTGTTCTAAATCTAGGAGATTATTCAGAGTGCAATTGAAGTAAAGTCAGAATGCAGGTACAGCCAAATAGGTCTTTAAAAGATAGCTGGCTGGCAGTTGGTCCAGATCCTGTTGGTGTTCAGACAAAACTCTTCTAACTTGCAGAGATAATCACAAACCCGTGGCCAGTTTAAATCCCTTGTTGATATTTAAAGAAAAAAGAGTTAAATATCTTTCTACACTTTGCTGCACAGGACGTAAGTCTGTATTATATAATGCCTACTGGACTAGAGGTTTTCCACGTTCATGTGAAGGAATGCGTGTCAGAGATCCCGGGCCTATTCACTGGGAGTCATAACATAGCAGAGTGCATTATGGAGCTCACTCTCATGGCTGGGTGACGCAGCTGAATAGATGTCCATGACAGCAACACAAGGTGTATTACAAAGACCTCCAATTTTGAAAAGAGATTGAAACATTCAGGTTTTTGTTCGGCCTCCAATGTGAGCGAAGAGTGCGGAAAAGAGCAGTGACAGATGCTTTGTTTTTGTTCATCCTAATAAAAGCTGTCCTGTCTGTAGATGACAGGCTGGTCTTCAATTGGGGGGGGGGGGGGGGGGGGGGGGGAGGAGGGGGGGGGGGGGGTTGCATCTCATATTCAGTGGATACAGCCATTGCAGATTGCTGCAGATCCAGGAATGACTGATGCTATATGTTGTAGAAGCATGACAAATAACTTAACATCTTAGTCAACAATAATGTATGCTTCATCATTGCAGAAGTCTTTATTTATTGTTTTATTGTTTATTATAGTGCACGCAGAAATATTTTCCAGCCTTTCGCCTAAAATGTATTGGCTGCATTCCACTGCATGACACTATGACTTAACTGGTTGGTAAACAACAGGTGATTGTAATAAAGCATGTTAATTGTAAACGAATGACAGCCAGATATATCCAGGGTGTCATACTGGTAGAAAACACATTCACCATCATGAGTATACTGGTTTTGTTAAAGAGTGTAAGTCATTGTGTGAAGTTGAAGTGGATCATCCAGGCCATGAGTCAGTGATGAAGCCCCAGAAGACATGTGGTCCTTCTGGAAAGGACACATGATTTAGATGGAACTGGCATTTCTGCTAATGAGGGAGAGTTGGCGTGTGTGTGTGTGTGTGTGTGTGTGTGTGTGTGTGTGTGTGTGTGTGTGTGTGTGCGTGCGCATGTGCACGTGTGCGTGTGTGCATGTGGGACTAGCGAAAGTTGATACAAGGAGAAATTAGAGGATGAGTGAGTTATAATGAGAGAGTCGGAGGGCAAGCAAACTTGTCATTTTGGATTACATTTAAAATGGTAAGTATAGTCATCCAGACCTATAGCTACTGTGTGTTTAATTTCAGTACCTTAGTAATAACTGTAAATTCCAGCTTTAAAATGTATTCAAGGACAGTTCACTGAAGGTATAGATAATGGAGTGCTGTCAAAGCAAGTCTCAAATACAATCTGGAGTAATTAAGGGCAAGTCCAAGTCAAGTTAACTTAAAATGACAGATGATCAGTCTTGAGCGATCGTCACTCAAGGTCCACCTGCTTACTTGTTTCACTGCTTTCGACTGTGAGGGAAGATGAAGTCCTACAAGTGCTCAGACTAATAAAGAATTTGAACATCTACACTTAATAACAACTAAGCAAACCTCATCTGCAGGTGAAGGCTGTGTGATATGGTCAAAAGCTCCAAAAATAAGCGACTAAGTGGACCTTGAAGATTCATTGGTTTTTGCTACTAAACCTGAAGTAACAGCAAATGCAACACTACACACTGGAGAATGAAAGACGAATGGAAGCTGTAGAGTTGATAGCACTATAACAATATGACACTCATCAGGATTTAAAATTAAGTCAGCCTACAATTTTTTTTTTCGTCTTTAGTTTAGTTTTTGGTTTTTTGAGCCTCAAGCATGAATTGGGCTGTTTTGTAGCAGTTTTGTGTCAGTTTTTAAATTCATATCCTGACTGCAGAATATAGCTCTCTAATCTTCCATCATCCTCTCCCTCATTCCCGCCTGCATTCACTCTCTGCTCCTTACTCCTTTCATCTTAGTGTTCTCTTTGTTCAATTAAAGCTAAATGTCGACATCAGCAATCCAGAAGCAGCCACAAATAATCAATAAACAATTGTACCAGTTTACAAGTGAGAAAGTTTCAAGTTAGGTTTTCCCTGAGTGGAAAGACTGTTCTTTCTCTTCCCTTTCTATGTGAAATGAGAGTTTATTGGTAGCAAGATCCAGGCTGTACTGGGGCTGTGGTCCACCCCTCAGCTCTGGGGAATACATTAGTCCATCTACGGCAGCTGGAACTTCAGAGGGGAAGGGAAGGGGGAAAAGTGCTGTACTCACTTGTTCCTGTGTAGAGAGTGTGGGGGGAAAGAGAAAGAAAGAGGGAGTGATGTGGTCAAGGCCTGGAAAATGGATCCATATGTCTGGAGGACAATGTGAGCTAATAGGCTAAAATGTGCATTGTGGGATGTGGCAACAGCACAATATTGATATAACTCATTGGGCTTCAGCTTTTTAAAGGCCTCTTATTAACCTCATTCTCTTACTCAAAACTTGGACATGGTCTCATTCACTTGGAAGTGCTTGCAATGATTTGGCCGCGTTCAGATTTACCTGCTTTCACTCTGACTTGGAAACGTGCTGACTTGAAAGGAAATTTCATTAACCTTGGGTTTGAGTGCTTTGGACTGCAAATGCAGCTGAATGCAGTGCACGCATTGATCCATGGCTTTGTTTACGCTGCAGCTCAAAAGTTATTTTATGTATAGGCATGGCCAGGCCTGTCAAGCTTTGGATTTTTTGATAATTGTGAACTGAATAAATGCCATGCTAGAATGAAGAGCTTCCTATTCCTATTTTCAACACCAGAGGCAGAGTAATGACATTTTCCTCAAAAAGAATTACATCCCACTGACTGAGACTGTTGGATGAACCTAGCTATAAATAAATTAGCCATTAACTCAACCCTTATGCTAAAATCAGCTTTACAAAACGTTGCAGGGAAAACTGGTCTCATGTTTCCCATATGGTCCTCTGAAACAATGGCACTGTCTGTCTCTGTATTACCCATCACCTACTATTACAGTAAGAGTCTCAAACCATTCTCTCTGGGAATTTGCCTGGTACTGGTTTGGACCTTGCTATTATTGGAATGTGTGTGTGTGTGTGTGTGTGTGTGTGTGTGTGTGTGTGTGTGTGTGTGTGTGTGTGTGTTTATGAGCAGAGAGGAAACAGAAGGAATGTGCCTTTGTGTAGCTATGTGTTCCTGCATTTATCTGTTTATCAGCAACATTGGGTAAATGTTTCCCCAGGAAGTAAGATATGTCTACATTTCCCTAGATGAACAATACTGAGAGACAAACACAAGTGTGCAATTAATTATTCAAATGTGTGTGTGTTTGTGTGTGCACATGGATGGTTTTCCAAACCTGCAGCCTTGCCCAAAACAGTTTGGGGTTACCAGTCGATGCCGTCACTTTAGATGTGTATGAGGCATGATAGAGACGTTTCAAAGGAAATACAGCTAGTCAGATGGTTGATAACCCACAGTGTATTTGAGACATTTACTGACTATCAATGAATGTTATTAGAGACAAGGCTATGATGCGGGCACAAAACCTCTTAAAGGCGATTATGGGCAAAGATTACATTATTGGACCCTGCCTTTAAGGGTTAGTTTACACAAAATTATATAAAAAAAAATAAATAAATAAAAACACATTTTCAAGCTTGCTCTTGTTGGCACATAGCCAAGCAGATTATATTTGTTTTATTTGGCCAGGTTTTGTAATCCTCCTCTAAAATCAATGCACTTGAAGTGAATGGAGTTTTGTTTGTGGTCCTCACATTATTAACATTTAGAAGAAAAAAAAGATTCAGCAGCAACATGTCTTTCCCGAAATCAGTTTACTCTGCATAATTCACAGATCTGACTTTGTTTTCAAGGTATTACTTTCTACTGTAGAAATTGTCCCTATGTAAACATGTGCCAGTGTGTTCTCCTCATTATCCAGAGTAAAAAGTGATTTTTTTTTTGCTTTTGAATTTTTTAAACATTTTTAATACTGTGGGCACCATTGACAAAATTCCATTAACCTCCACTATACTATGAAAGGCAGATATCTCTAAACCTGGACACATTTAAACTTTCTGCATAGATATCTCTAGAAAATATGTTTTCTTGTAATTTCTTGTAAAAAATAAAAGTTGTGCCTTTTATTATCTAGTAGCTCATTTATTACAGGTGTCATACTCCACAATTTGGGGCTAGGCTTAGTGCATCACATAGAGGCAGGGCTATAACCCTCTGGTTATTTTTGGACTGGGATCCAGGGTCCCCTCTGAGTAGCTTAAGCAGATTCAAGTGTGCTCCCCCAGCCATAAACAGAAAAGACTAGACTACAATATAACTGCCCTAGACACATAAAACCTACAGGAATTACAATTACCGGCATAGTTTTCACTCCTGCCACTATTGTCTCTGCATGCAGTGTCTGTAGTGAAACGTCCATCTATTATCTAAATCTCTTCTCCCGTTCAAGGTCACTCCAGGAACGTATCCTGATATAAATGAAAATACAAGTATGACCTAATACTTTAGGTAAAAGAGAGTTGTAGGTCATATCATTTAGGCAGTTTTTCTGTTGCAAATGAAGACCTCATCTCCTCCCATCACTGTGATTTGTGCAGTTCAAAGTTTTTGTGGTGTCTAGTCAGAGTCGAGACGCCCTCAAGTCCTCTGAGCTCTCAGGCAAAACTACACAGAGTGGAACATACACACAGAACTCACAGACATATGTTTGCTCTTACTCAGACTAAAAACCTTTCCTAACAACATATGGAAACCATAGTGGTTTCCATACTGGTGTCAGCAAGGATGTGGTTTAGCCAGTGTGATTTGAGCATGTTGATGTTACCTACAGTGCAAGGAATTGCCCAGTGGAGCAAAGAGTTTATTGTGTGTTGACTATGGCTTTGTGTGTAAAAATCATGGTCACAACATTCACCTACTACATATCTTTCTTCAGTCTAGCAAACATGCACAAACACGCATTCATGCACACATAAATGAGTCACGTACATACCATAAAAGCACACACACAAACACACACACACACACACACACACACACACACACACACACACACACACACACACACACACACACACACACACACACACACACACTTGGTGTCCCCTCTCTCAAATCAGTCTGATCTTCTGGTCCTCTGACTTGATGTTACGTATGAGCGTGCTTAATCCTGCCCCATTTTGATCTGATCACAACTCAGCACAACCCTGAGGGCACACGTTCAGACATCAACAGTAAAACCCTATACCTTAGGGTACTTATGAATGTTGCAAGGTGGAACTTATAAAAGTATGCTCTTTGCTTTGAAGTTGACTGTATGAAATGAACAGGAAAGTGTGAAGTGAGCTCAAATAGCCTACAGTTCGGGTCACGCACACACCCAACCGAAGCAGCTTCCTAGTCTAAATGTGTCTATTTTTAAGTGGTCTGGCTGTATATCTAAGCATTGCCAGGTGTGTGGGTTTTACTTTACAGACTTGAGTTTGTGAGGGTTCATGCCCTGGCAACCTCCTCCCTCTCTCTGTGTGTCCATGTGTGTGTGTGTCTGTATGCTTATATACGTACACATGTGCCTCAGAAACTATTAAGCAGCAGTCCATCCAATCTTGACTGGAGTTAAAGTTTGCACCTGGTCTTCGAGTCATAAAACAGTAGTTAGTGTAATGGCTTCTAAATGAGCCTCCAAACAACCAAGGCTGTAACATTAAACAATGACACATCTCTATAGCAACTCTGCTGCTATTTTCAAAGCGATCGGTTTGCTTGGCTGCCAGCTTATCTGTCTTACTGTCCCTTCGCCATGGTGTTCCCAATAACTTAAATGTGACTAAACCTGTCTGTGCTGAATTAAAACTCAGCTCAGCGACAAAAGATGGAAAAAAAACTATTTCCTCGGTCAAAGCCGTTTAGTCCTCCCTCCTTTTAATCTGATGCCCCACTTCTCTTTCATCTAAACACTCGAGAACTTGGAAAACATGGTTTCCCTTGTGAAAGCTTTCATTTTCAGAAAGTAGATGCTATCCCGCGTAGACCTTTTCAAAAACTCGCCAGCACGTTTGGTTTATTTTTTTTCTGAGCTATTCCTGAACTGATGATGCTCTTCTGGGTCAAAAACCAAAATATTTATTTGGTCATAAACTGGTTTCTGCCAATGCGCGCTACATGCATCACAAAATATCAAACAAACCTGCTTTTGACTCATTCGCCTCACATTCTCAGACTGTCTTCCCGTGGTTTGTGGTGTTTGTTGTTCCCCTCTTTCACCTTGCCTCCTTCCTTTAAGTGTGGCTATAGCGTCTTTGGGTGAAGTACGAGTGCAATCGTAACCTTTGTCCGAAAATAGCAAAGTGAGTCACTTGGGTGGTCAGGAGAGGCGGACTCACATGGCGAGATGATTTTCCACAACCCATCCCAGATTGCTGACTAGTCACAATTAGTAAGTGATATGTAAGTCTAGGGGTCTTTCAAAAAGTTTGTCAGTCTGCGTGTTGAGTGTTTGTTCTCCCTTTTCACCTAGGCGCTGTTTGGCTGTCAGCACACCGACGTATTTTGCACTCTTTGTACATGGTTTTTCTGAATGCATTGTGATTTTTGTGTGGGTTTGTGAAAACTCTGCGGTTATTACTGTAAACTCTTTCAGAACACCTTAGGAATGACTGCAGTCAAGCTTAAAACAAAGCTTCTCCTCAAAGTTGACATTTTGGAGATGTATGGTTTTCACCTGATAGCAACAGTCGCTATGGCACCACCAGTATCACTAACTGTTATCATAATCATGGTGGCCGGCTGGGGCCGACTCCTGAATGTCTTGGCAGTGACTTACATCCACCTGATGTCCCTCTCTGAGCTGTGTATGTTTCTCTTGCTTCCTCTCTCCATCTGGTTATATTCTTATCTCACATGGAGTGAGGGAGAGAGGCAGCGGGGGGGTGATTATACAGACTGCTACTCCTGTGTCAGGTGTCTGTGTGTGTGTGTGTGTGTGTGTGTGTGTGTGTGTGTGTGTGTGTGTGTGTGTGCGCCCGCCAAATGCACGTTTTCTGGATTACGTACACACTTGCCTGTGTGTATGTGCCATGTTTACCTTTAACATCCCCACAATGTTCAAACAAGCCACACAATAATCAGGAACACGGCTTCAAACCTTTGTGTGTTTTATATCTGTGTGTGTGTGTGTGTGTGTGTGTGTGTGTGTTAGGTAAGGTGGAAAGTAGGGTTGAAAGGTTCTCTTCCTCAGTTACTGGCTATCAATATCTTTGTCATCTTCTATTAATAACTTCACCATAAGGGTCGGGATAGTTTACAGCAAAGTAGCTTATAACACGCTGGTGACTGAATCAAAAGTGTTAAATGTTTTTCTACAGTCCAAGTTTCTAATTTAATTTACACTAGTTTATGAATCAGGTGTCTGCTGTCAGTTTATTTATTTTTCATCCGCAGACTTCTATAAACACAGAGCAAATGCATGCATGGGTTGGCAGCGAGGTGTCATGTTTTATGACTGATGATGATAATATGATTTGTGATTTGCCTGCTATGTCTGAGTGTTTGACTGGGTGTGCATAATTCTCATAGATCCTTTTGTCTGTGTGTGCCAACTTGTGTTGCTGTCTGTTACCTTGCAGCCTCCTGTGGCTCCTATTTATAACCCTGAGTAAACAAAACAGATACATAGGAGGCGCACTCAGGACAGGTCCTTTAGTCTAAGATAGTGCTTGCCTGCCGTCAGGGCGCACAGACTCAACCTAATGTGGTGGCGCGTGGGTTGTGACTGCGGACTTCCCAGAAAAAAGAGATGATTTCACTGCGTTAGATAAATATATCCTGTCTTTCTGTAGAGGCCAGCTCTCAGTAGCCTGGTTTCCAGTGCCCAGTGTAACAATGTTAACCAGAGCTTAAATGACTCATTATTTACCGTATATCAGTACATGTTCCAGCATCTGTGGCCTGTTGGCACACACTCACTATTAGAAATTACATTTCAGCTAAGCTACACTTTATTTTTTTTAAAGATTATTTATTTGGCTTTTTGGCCTTTATTAGATAGGACAGCTGAGGACAGGAAAGGGGGGAGAGATGGGGGGATGACATGCCGCAAAGGGCCACGGGTTCGAAACAAGGCCACTGCGATAAGGACTGAGCCTCCGTATATGGGGTGCATGCTTAAACAGGTGAGCTACCAGGGCGCCCCGGCTGAGTTACACTTTCAGTTATACAAAGATGCTTTTGATTTTGGTTATTACCATTCTGGGTTGAGTTGTTTAGCGTAAATGTAACTTCTTACTGCTGTGGAAAAGGAGTAATTGTTTTTGTGTGGGAGCATTGCCATGCAGCATTGAGTGGGTTGTGTTTAGAAGACTGTTAGTGGTTTTGCTGTTATTATTTTCCTGCTGTCCACTCATAAAACGCATGATCATGAGAAGTCCTAAAAGCCCAGTAGAGTAATTGCAGTTAAAGCAATGCTGAGTTTGTGATTTTTTTTTGAGGTGTACTCATTAAAAAAGTTGAAAATACCTTTGAAAATGCCTTTTGTGATGCCAGTGTATCAGTCTCCAAAACATATTAATAGTATATGAATATCCTATTAAACAGGTTAACAATCTCACAAAACATGCTTTTTTCACATCCAGAATGTAGCCAAATGAAGCCCATTCGTTGTTCCACATCTGATCTTATTGTTCTCAACCCTTCAATTAACAGGCCAAGTTAGAGTTGTACATAGATAAGATAAGATAAGACAGATTTTTATTTCCCGAGGGAAATTTGTCTTGGACAAGCAAAGTATCTGCTGTTCAGAGAATTAAACACAACATAGTGCATATATACATATATACATAGTTACATACAGTACACAGACACAGACTGTTATCACTCTGCATCAGATGTGTCAAAAGCATTCACATTCATTACTCAAGTAGAAGTATAGATACTAGGGTTTAAAAAGACTTCTTTAGAATAAGTAAAAGTGTAAAAGTACTGGTTTCAAAACTACTTAAAGTATAAAAGTAAAAGTAATGTAAGGGGGAAAAAATGCCATTAAGGACAAAAGCTTAGGGCGCGCCACAGGGCCCTATAGTGCACTACCCCACCTCCACAAAAAATAATGACTATAATGTTATATTAAAATGTTAATGTTGAAAAATGTATGCCCTTTGAAAATGAACGCATTTTAGTACAATGCAAATACATTAAAGAACCATATACTGTATGTGTAGGCCTACTACTGAGCATTAATATGTGTTGTTAAGATATGATGACTAGTTGCCTATAAGTATTGTAATTAGCTTGTGGTACTTGGTTGCACAGAGCTGGCAGCGCATTTGAATGGAGTTGTTTTTGCATCCAACCATTTCGAAAAATTCTTCCAGGTACGGCCAGGGATGTAGAAGGGTTGGCTGGTCTTCCTGGCTACCAACCTCTTCGCTGGTGCATGGTTGGGATATTTCGCTCGAGTTCTCTTGAGTCTCTGCCACGGACATCTTTGTACTAGGCTACATACGTCTGCTATTTCCTTGCTGGAGTGTGACGTGATTTGTGTCATGTGCAGGTGCGATGGATCGCGTACAAACCAATAGGGTGTCTGAATGGTATATGTTTATACTTCTCATCCAACCACAATCAAATTCACTCTATCCAGATGGCGCAATTTATCTGGAGAGGTTTTTGTTTTTTTGAACAATGACAAGCCGGAATGAAAACAAGCCGAACTGAAATAAGAGTAACGAGGCTATTTTTAAAATGTAAGGAGTAGCAAGTACAGATAATTGTGTGAAAATGTAAGTAGTAGAAGTAAAACGTCTGCTGTAAAATAAACACAACACATAGTGCATATATACATATACGGAGTATTTGTACTCCGTTACTTGACACCTCTGCTCTGCATGGACATGCCCATGTTGCATGCAGAGACTGCCACTAGCCAACAAAATTGCACACTGCCCGCTGTACAACACATTCTAATAGTTGTCATAAAATGTGCAGAAAGGGCTTAAGAAGCAGCTGAGGGCCATCTTGGTCATGCAATAATGACACATTTTCTGTAAATATGCCTATGCAGTTTGCATGCATTCATGTCATTTTAATTTAAAAATTGGTCACATTATGACTACTGGTCAACATGACCATTAGTTCTATCCTGCAAAGCCTCATGAATTGCTCTTTATTCTCAGTTACTTTTCCAGTAATGTAAACCCTCTGTGTTTCTCATTTGCAGACCAAGCTTCCTGTATTGTTGCTGGGCCGTTCATCAGACCTGAGACCAGGGGAGTTTGTGGTTGCTATTGGCAGCCCGTTTTCCCTCCAGAACACAGTTACTACGGGAATCGTCAGCACCACTCAGCGAGGGGGCAGAGAGCTGGGCCTTCGCAACTCCGACATGGAGTACATACAGACTGATGCCATCATAAATGTATGTGAATAAAGATGCATGCATACGCTTTCATTTTCCTACAAACACAAATAATAAGTGACGTATCTTTTTGGTTCACAGTACGGCAACTCCGGAGGACCTCTAGTAAATCTGGTAAGCCATTTTATATTTCTGTGGCAGACCCATTTTTACATTACCATGACATGTTAAAAACCATAAAATAATTTGCAGTTGTTTGTTACCAGACACTAAGTTGAGGTCTGCTGTTTTAGGATGGCGAGGTGATTGGGATCAACACGTTGAAAGTGACGGCTGGCATCTCCTTTGCCATACCCTCAGACAAAATTCGAGAGTTCCTGGCAGAGTCCTACGACAGGCAGTCCAGAGGTATGAGCTCTCACTGACACAACTTATTATGTTTTCATTTTATTCCTTCTATTCAATCACCAAGACAAACTGTAAGAGGCACATTTTGAAATTGGCTGCAAGAGTTGGACCAAGATCCAATGTGTACATACAGTAAAGGAGCATATAATTCAGCATGTCATTTGGTTGTTATTTTTCATCTCTGTGTGCTCTCTTGAGATATATTGATTACATTTCTAGCTTTATGAATCCGTGCCCAGCATTACCTAACAGGATTATGACATTTCAAATAAACCACTAAGAAGAAAATGCCAGTATATGTCAGGTTGTAATTATATTTTATTGCTTTTCACCCTTTACCTCACAAAGTGTTTTTGAGCAATTCAATTCAATTCCCCCAAGAGCAAGCATTTAGTGCGACAGTGGCGAGGAAGAACTCCCTTTTATGACTATTGGTGCAATTATTGTCATAATAAAGATAACGGAACTATGACTAGAAATAGTAGTTGTAGTATTTCATGGCGTAGCAGGGCACTGTAGGGCGTAACAGGGCACTGCATGGCATAGCAGGGCACTGCAGGGTGTAGCAGGACATGGCAGGGCACTGCAAGGCATAGCAGGGTGTAGCAGGGCATAGCAGGGTGCCTAGCAGGACCATGGCAACAGCTGCAACCATGATTTAGGTGCCACCCTAATCCAGGGAAAACTGCGGGGCGAGAAAACATAAGGGCTCCGGGGAATAAACTCCCCAGCACACACGTGTATTTTATATGTGACTGCCAACATGGGTTTCTTGATTTGATTTGTCTATATGATGAAATAACCAAGATGCTAAAACACATGGAAGATGGGGTATGTAGATGTGCACATGTGCACACTGTCCTGCAAGATAAGTCAGACGATCTGTGATCCACTGTCTGTTTTAGTGTAATATTTCTTAGCTCACATTCAGAAGAAAATACCCTGGAGGATTTTTATTTTTTGGAGTTCAAAACAAACACCCTAATAAAAACTAAGAACCTAGACTGTTGCAGTTGAGAGGATGAATGATTGTATCTGTATTGTGTTGCTGTCTATCTCTAGGGAGAGCAGCTGCTAAGAAGAAATATATTGGTGTGAGGATGATGACTCTCACTCCAGCGTAAGTTGCCAGTGAAATAGCACCAGTACAACCATCATTATGCTGAGACAATGGGAAATGCAACATTTATATTTCTTTTTTTTTTGCTAGATAAAAATGGCTGTTGATAGCTAAACTCTCTGTCCCCCTTTCTACCTCTAGGCTGGCCAAAGAGCTGAAGACTCGACTCCGTGACTTCCCTGACATCACCTCTGGAGCTTATGTTATGGAGGTCATTGCAAAGACGCCAGCTGCCAGGTAAGGCAGATATTTAACCTAAATGGCTCCATATATGGCTCCATAAGAGTGGGCTCAATTCAAACTAACTTACTTATAACGTCATGGTTTTCATAAGTGCAAATGCAAGTTGTCTCTGACTCTTTTTTTTTTGTATTTCACTTACGTTGAATATTTATTGTTTTATTGACCTGCCAAGGGACTGTGGGTGGAAAATAGCACTTGCTACAACCTGCTACAACCTGGTACAATGCATCTCTCCTTGTTCTTATACAAGGTTAATGTTAACTTGTGCATTGTCCCTGTTTAAAATAAAATAAAAAACATATATACAAATAACAAATTTCTCAGTTATGGGATGTTGTCTTTGGCACTTTATTCTACACACGTGGACTTCACTCTCATCACTCTCCATGCAGCTCCTGCTCCCCTTTGGCAATGCAAATAGACAGTATATTTTATTTCTCTCCTCAAACTGTGCATGTAGACACACACTCAAACACACACACACACACACACACACACACACACACACACACACACACACACACACTACACAACTGTCTTAAATTCATGGCTCACTCTGGCATGCCTGGAGTGCTTGGCCCTCTAAAAAATATCCCCCTCCTCCCACAATCACAGCCCACTCCAATCAGCCACCTCCACAACTTGAGCAGAGTGGGGCTCGGGAGACGCTGAGGTCAGCCATTTCCTTCAAACCTCATGCTGGGATGTTACTAACTGCACTGTGGTTTTTCTGCGCCTTCTCACCCAGCCCCCTCAGAGTGGTGTCCCCTACAGGGCCTCGTCAGAGTTTACTCATTGCTTGAATCACCCTGCCTTTTGCATAAGAACATTTCTGTGGTTCCTGTGTTATATTCTAGCCTGCACTTTCATGTGTTGCTTTATGGCCTTTGGAAATCTTGACCCTGCTGTAGAGAACTATCCATTTTCTCTGTTGGAGGTGTAAAAGCAAGCTGAGCATAATGAGGGGAATACTGAGCTGCAGTAGTTTTTATGGATGCTGTTGCAAGTGAAGGTGTGGTGGTCTGTGTTTACATGTGACTGTGATTAAGCAGCTGTGTTGAGAGTCCGCTTTTGATATCACTGCTGGGTACTGCCTTGGTTTACGTGTGATTTCAGGTTTACTAGTTGTTTTTTTCACTATGGCTGTATGTTTAATGTTAATTTGCTTAGTGCTCTAACCTTGCTGTGCTATCATCATGAATATTCCATCGTTAAAATTCTTACAACAGATGTTATGTTGATTGTGCTCACGGACCTTGGCCAAACTACAAGTTCAATGTTTGTATAAAACACTAGAGACACATTAGGATAACTTGAGTTGAACTTGTGTGATTGATGTGGTTTGTGATATTTTACATCTGCAGGCCATTACATTAATCTGCTGTTTTAATTGTTTCTACTAAAATCTTAAGAGGAAATTATAGTTGCACGTTATGCAAAGAGAGGGAAAAATAGTCATAAAACCAACAGAATTTATTGTTAAAGGATAAGGTTGTTGTTGTGTATTTTTTTTTTATTATGGTCAACAAATGAAAAGACCAAAACCAATAATGGTTTAGTCGTCTCTCAATACGCTCAGCTGCAAGCGCATTGGTTCCCACTGAAGATGTAAATCTTTAAAATGGTTCATGAATAATTTAAAACAGCTGGGCACTGTATTTTTTTTTTTAACCAAACATTACTTAAACAGAAGTAAATAGTGCATTTGTTGGGGACTATTTCTAGCGGTAGAAAAATACATGTTTGGGGTTCTAGTGAGTATTTCCAGCACCAGGACAGAGTATGTGGCATTGTCTCAAAATAAACTACAGTGCCGATGTCACCAAGTGGAACGGTTAGGCTCATTGATGTGTTTTTAATCAATTTTTGACAACAATGGAATAATAAGAATAGAGAAATGCCATATGTCAGGCTTTACACACACAAATAATACTTTATAGTTATAGTTTTAGGACCAATTCATAGATGGTTTTGGTCTTTTCATGGAATTGGTTGACAATAGGAAAATATAACATATCACCAAACTTAAACTTTACTTTCTTCGTAATACTCTTCGTATACTAAGGCCACATGCAGAACAGCATTAACCTTTTGTTGCTGTTTTTGTGGCATCTTTGCATTTATTAGTACACAGGGTAGAGCTGACAGGAAATGAGGGTAGACGAGTGATGGGTGATATACAACAGATGGACTTAAACTGGTGACGCTGAGATCAGTTGGTCAACATCTTAAACCAGCAGGATGCCCTCATCACTGGCCTTCCAGTCCCATACACTTCCTTAATGGCTAAAACTGTGCCAGAATATCACATCGCTTTACTAAAAAAAATTGAAAACAAAAAAGCTGTTATTTGTTGCACAACATGTACTTGCCATTTATGAGGCCATCAATCAGTCAACCCTTGTAATTCTTCTCTTCCACAGTGCTGGACTCAAAGAGCACGACGTCATCATCTCAATCAACGGCCAGAGGATCTTATCAGCGAATGATGTCAGTGCTGCCATCAAGCGGGAGGGCACTTTGAAAGTAGTTGTGCGCCGTGGAAATGAAGACGCTATACTCACAGTTGTTCCCATGGAGATTGACCCTTGACCCTCCACAGGAGCTGGAGCTAGGTTTTACTTATCACCAGTGGACCTTATATTTAAGAGGGGCTTCTACTGACACACACTCTCCCTGTGGCCGAAGGCCAGTGGCACCACACATCCAGGAAAATTCTGGCTTTGCCTTGAAAGGATTGGCTTTACAGATGCTCTAAAATTAGCACTTTGTTCTCCATGTGTGTTTTCACTTTTAGTCTTCAATGCTTTGATCAACACTATTACTGTTTGGTCACAAACATAAGTAGTTGGTTATTGGCATATTGTTTTTATCTGCTTTCTCTTGTTTTGTGTTTTTTTTTAATATGGACTTCTGCTCAGTCAGGTCTTCCACTGCAATTTTAAGCAATTTAGAGACTCGCTGGGCAAATCTGATTTATATAATTGTTGTTTTCTAACTCCTTTTTCAAAGTACTGTAGAATGTTTTGTTGATTATGTGATGTGTACTGAGAAGAAAATAAAGGGTTTACCTTCTTTTGTTTTGACACTCATCGTGCTGGCTTTCTCATTTTCTTTCCATCTCTCTTTTAGTCAATTTCACACACATTTAAATACACTCACATTTTGAGATGGACTGCACCCAGGCTGACATTACAATATTTTCTTTGTGTGTGCGGAGTTTGCTCAAAGGGGACATAAAACCAATTGGGCTCTGGTTTAAATTTGATTTTATTGCCTTCATATGGGCTTGATAGCAGCGTAGTGTGATTTTTGGGCCAGAGGTCTGCTGGCTAACCTCAGAGACAGGAGTGCGAGCCAAACAGAGATCCGACCCACGATGCAGTGGCCACAGATGTGTGGTGCTCGCATGAATACATTTAATGTTTTGGTAGAGATTTTTGTTTACCACATACATTTTGGATGAAGATGATTAAGTAGACCTCATGAGAACTACAGAAACCAACACACACTACAAAGAGCTTCAAGATTCACAAGGTCTCTGACCGAAAACTTTCACTAAATGTAAAATCTGCAGTGGAAATTTTTTTCTTTTTCTTTATTGTAACCCATCCAAAACACAAATGAAGATCTGCTACGCTGCACTGTCTACAACTATATTAAATAGAACTTCAACAGCTTTACAAGACAGAGGGCCATATTTTGTGATTCAGCAGTGTAGCTACCCAGTTTTTACATATGCATTTCAGACCACGCCTCTAATAACCAGTAGATGTTTATGCTTCACACCCCATTTTCCATTCCCATACACCACATGGAAGCTATGTTATAGATGCCTTCCCATGACGTTAAGCAGCCCACAGGCATGCATCATAACCAGACAATATTTTCAGGATAAAAATATTTTGACTTGATCACATACTGAGCACCCAATTGATAGATGTACATTCCCAGTCAAAGGCCAAAGGTGCATTTTTGAAAAACAAACAAGCAAAAAAAAGTAAAAAGACAGAAGCGTGACAGCGAGTGTTGCTGCCATCTCATGGTTCTGTGTCAGTGTTGCAGTCTCTCTTCTTAATTTAACCCATCCGCCTATGTTGCAAATATTCCAAGCAGATGTTACACACAAAATTGAAGTTCTATGTTTTTAATTTCACTTGGCAATAGCGCCGATTCCTGACTCATTTATTCCGAGACTGCAACACTTTCAGAGAGATTACAGTATATGTAGCACTGGATTTAGCTGTAAAATGTGCCTGTTGGATCATGTAATTCAAGCCAAACTGCCAAGACCTGAGCTCAAAACCATCAGTCACCCAGGGCATGGCCATATTACTTCACCAACTTTGAGCCTTGAGGTGGAGTGACAGGCTCTCCATCAGCCCAAATACATGCAGATGCCAAAAAATGTTTAACACTGCTTGAAAATGTTGTGTGTTTTTCATACTATACTATACTATACATACTATAATATGTTGATGGATTTGCCACTTTACTGTTGATATCATGGCATGATATATAGAGAACAGCTGTGACCCCATGATATGATTAAAAATATATAGGGCTATACAGTAGTAGGAGTTCTTTTCTTTTCTTTGGGTGAGATGGAGAATTCCAAATGCCTCCCATGGGAAATTAGTATGCCCCTTTCTCTGAACTGAGACCAGCCATTTCCACAGAGCTGACCCCATATCACATCTCTGTAAGGACTTTCATGCTTTGAAAGAGATGTCTTTCTAGGCTGAGTAATGGTCATTTCAGTGTTGACACAGTTGGGACCACTTTGCCCTGCAGACCTGAGCTGTTTATAACACACTATTCATTTATGTGACACCATCTGCGCCCCAGACCAGTGCCAGTGTTTGTGATCTATATGCTTTCTGTTTCCAGCATGCTGCAGGTGTTTGAACATTCAGTCCAGTAAGCACAATGATCAAATTTGGCTGTATAGAATTGTTTTTCTATGGATTCTACAAGATATGCTTTATTATATTTTATTGAGACTACGGGGAGGGATTATATTAAAGTAGTAGCCTATGCTTCAAATATATTTTAAATGTTCTATTGTGTTTTTTTATTTTTTTAACTTTTATTTATCCAGGTAAGTCGATTGAGAACAATTTCTCATTTGCAACAACGACCTGTCACATTCACACAGTTCACACATTCATACCTGGAAGCTGCCCGGTACAACCACAGTCTGATCTGCTGGCCACTGAGCAGCTCCACTGGAGTGGTGGGGGTTAAGGGCTTTGCTCAAGGGCACCTCAGTGGTGGTAATGAGGGAGGGACAAGCGCTGCTCTTTCACTTTCCCCACCCAGATTTTATCCTGTCGGTCTGGGGATTGAACCGGCTTCTTAAACCTCTAGGCTACCACTCCCCCCACATAGTATGTCTAATGGCATCTAGCCATGCTCAGTTCCGCTCAGTTTTAATTGCCCATGGTTTTGAGATATCAGTATCAGCCTACTCCCAATACAACGGAGGTGAATAGAAGCACACAAGATCACATCAAAAATAAATATACAAAATGGAAAAATATGCCCTGGTTACATGTGAATAGAATGACATTTTGCTGAACAAATAGTCCCTATGAAAACTAGTTTTGAGTAAACCGAGCCTTTAAACACTGATTCGTAACATTACTAGACTAAGTAAATATTAAGAAATATGCCTATAAATCCATAATTTAGTTTAAAGAATATTAAAATAATTTTAAACTAAACGATTTTTGATAAATTATCTGTAAATTGCTTAATTTAGATAACCTGATTCCATGATTGTACCGTTTCTCCTTGGCACGTCTTCAAGTTTAAATCAACTAATGTGGACCTCCAGCGCCCCCTATCATTTATTATGGTTTCACTTTTTAACCAATCAGAGTCACATTTGCTGACAGTGTCTCAAAGCACAAGAGAACCTGCCTGCCGCTGATTGGCCATTTCCCTTCTTGCGGCGCACTACAGAGGGGTCTTGCCAGGGAGCGAAGAGGGAGGGGATATTTTAATGGCCGTCAGTAGCACTACCAAATGCAAAAAGTCCGGATTATCCACTATATTTAGACAATACTAGCTACGGGTGCGTTTTGCCCGCTTTTCTTTGGTAACGAACATTGCTCTTGGGGGTTGGAGATGTGTTTCTAGTGTTGTTTCTACTGCGGTAAACGGACTTTACCCGCTTGATTCGTGCGCGAGTGGGAGATCAGGCCCAACCGGCTGGCTAAAACACAAGCGGACGTTTAGCTAGTCGCAGGAGTTGAAAGGTAACAGTGTGTGCTGCTATTCTTTTGTACTCACAACGATGTTTAAACCTCAGTCTCTGTATTCAAATATGTAAGTTAAATGACTTGATCATATTAAAAACACAACATTTTACACATTTAATGCAGAAGTGTGAAATGTAAACAGGGGACTAACGTTAGCATAGTTTAGCAGTGTCGAAGCTAATGGCTAACTTTATAGCAACTTTACAAGCAGGAGTAGGCCTAGCTAGAGTTAACAGACGTATGTAATATCTACTGCTCTGTCACTGTGACATTAGGTAATGCAATTAATTCAAAGTTTTACTAAAGTTAATCCATCTGATAATCGTATTGCACATATACGATCGATAATGTTATTATGCTGCATTCACTTGCTCCTCGGATGGTCCCCTTTCCCGATTTGGAAAGTCGTTCTTTCGAGTTCGATGTGTTATTTGTTGTGTTTCATTGCTCAGAGCAATTAAACAATAACATTGAATGTTTATAATAGTGATCTTGTCCCAGACTTGTTGCTGCACCAGTACATTCCCTAAACGTGGACAGCAACTAACGGTTACAACTTGATACCATATTACAAATATGTGATGTGAACAAACATATGTGCAATATGTGAACATTTACTTTCGTCCACCATGTTGCTGCGTACTATGACGCCAACTCGGAAAGTCGTGTACCAGACAATTCTCCCTGGCTGTTTTGTAATTGTAGACTCATAGATGTACAGAATATGTTGTCACCTGGTGTATATCCTTATCTGTGAATAAAGATTGATAATTTAAAAAAAATAAGTGTATCAGACATTTTGCCGACTTTCTGAGTTGTTCCGATTTGAGGGAGCATTCACGTAAATTCTCCCAGTCTGGAACAATTTTTTTTCAGATTATTCCGACACCACTTGAATGCAGCATTCTATGCACGCTTTGCATTTTGAGCTAGCCAGCTATCGTTAGTCATTCAACTTGGTGTTCTATCAACCAGAACAAGACGAGGTAATTAATCCAACCTTGCCAGTGTGATCGTGGATGAATGCTTGTTCTTAAACGTTGTACAATGCTACGTGTTTTATTTTCACTGCTTCTATTCACAGGGAATATGTAACATAAAGCAACCGACATGACATCCAGATTTGGTAAAACATACAACCGCAAGGGTGGGGAGGCCAATTCGAAATTTGATGAGGTCTTCTCCAATAAAAAGCCAACACTGACCACCAAATGGGGGGAGACCACTTACAAGGCTCAGTTGGGGGGCAAGAGGCCTATTTTAAAACCTGAAGTTTCTGAGCTTTCCAAGAGGCCCAGGCTTGAGGACAGTGACAGCGACAGTGATGGAGACCCATTTGGGTTTGACAGCGATGATGAGTCCAAGACTGTTACCTCTCACGTGTCCCAGTCAAAAGTCAATGAAGGGGCTGTTACAAAGTCGACCGCAGTGCAGGGAGGTGGGACAGCCACCGTTGTTACTTCCGCACAGGGCTCTGCAAGTTCAACAGCCACGTTCACAAGTAAGTAATCAATAATATATAAACTAGACTAACATAACCAACATTGCCCCTGATTGTCTTGACAGTTAATTTGACCTGTCATGCCATTATTTATCTTCACCTGTTAGATAGTGTCTGCTGTCCATTTTGTGGCAATGTCTGTGTTTTCATATAACCATCTGTAATTGTCTTCTCCATTCACAGCCAAGCAAACATCTGAAGAGAGGGTTGTTAAAAATAACCAGACCTGGTACAAAAGTACATCAGATAGCAACCAGAAACCTGCATGCAAGGCCCCTTTGTCAGACACAGTCCCCTCTAATGATCAGAACCTCTCAGCGCCCAAGAGGCCCATCTCCTCCTCTCCGAATATAGTCACCTCCCTTAAACTTTTCACTGATGCACCAGGTGGTAGCAGAGACTTCCAAACCTCTTCCTGTTATGATGAACTGCCTTTAGAAGAAATGAAAGGTGCTGAGCTGGAGCCTCCCTCAGAGCCTCCACCAGAACCAGTGGACAACATCCCCCCTTCCCCATTTACCCTAAGAGCCTCAAACTGCAAGAAATACCAGCGACCCACCAGGCCAAGCAAAACGTCCTCTGAACCGGTGGAAAACAACAGCAACAAGCCCACTGAAACAGCGAGTGCCCAAGATAAACCCAACAGTGTCCTTTCTGCTAGCGCAAGTAGTACGGCTGCCAATGCTAAAACGGCAGCCAAGCCCGTAGGCAGGGGCGGCGGGAGGGTACGGGACTACACAGTTCTGCACCCTTCCTGTCTGTCAGTGTGCAATGTCACCATCCAGGACTCAATTGAGCGAGGCATTGATGAACTGGTCACCCCAGCTGTCCCTGCTGACCTTGGAGATGCAGGCCAGATGAAGAAGAAGTCAGATGCTCCTCCCCCGAAACCTACCAGGTAAGTCATTTCAATTTCTATGTGTCTTAACAACCTGCGTTGTGAAGGACATTTTGTCTTCAAAATCCTTTTTTCAAAGTTGGTATCTTTTAGCCTGACAAGCCAGACCCACATCAAGATGTTGGGTCTGGGAACTCACCATTGGCAGGGCTCAATCCGAGGGGCGGGATAAACAGTTGTCTTTCAAATTCCCTCTGCACTCATAGCCAACCAGAGCAACGCTAGTTGATGGATGAATAGATACTTTTTTCGTATCTGGTCTGCAAAACTCCGAACACATCTTCCTTTTTTAAGAACGACTTCAGTGCTTAACTCCAAGTCTTCCAGAGTCGCGGCTAAAGCCGATTCAAAAGGCCGCTGTTCGCCAGCAGCAACAGCCATCTTCTTTGTTTTCAAGTAGCAGGGAATTCACGCGGAACCGTTGCAACTCTGCTGTCCTTAAGTTAAGCCCGCCCACCGACTCTATACACGACGTGATTGGCTTGACCAGAATTTGGTTTTTCCAGCTCGCTAGACTGACCCTGGTGCGTCTAGATTTATCGGCTAGGTATCTTTCTTAATTTTGGGGATATGGACAAAAACATCCCAATTTTCTTAGTTTAACAAAATTGATTAGTTATTTAAGTAATATTGAAATTTATAGTACCTTGCATACAAAGTAAAATGAGTCAGCCAGTAATAATGAACATCACTTTTGTATTGCACTTCATTGTGCACTTATTCACACACGCTTTATAACAGTGGGGCTTTGAACATCCTGTCTTCAACTTCACTGTTTCCACAATTAGGACTGCGTTGTATGAAATATAATTTGTTCAGCCGCTGAGGAGCGAAATACACACTATTATAGGTAAAGGCCTTAATATCGATGTCTCAAGAGGTATAATCATTTGCTGCAAGGCCTATATTCTAAAGGTATGTCATGTACTTGGAGGGGTTACTCACTGACAAAAGCTAAGTTGCTGCTTTGTGATAGTTTGACATTTAATGCAAGTTTGAAAGCTGTACACAAGGTGTTTGCTAGGTGGATCAGTTTGAAATATTACATGGAAGGAGTAGACCTATTCCAGATTGGATATAGCACAGCAGGCTGAGCAAATTGGTCAACGATAGTGATGAATGTTAAGTCCTATGACTGATACCTAAGTCTAAAACAAAACTCAGAATCGCAGAGGATAGCACAAATATACTCTATACATCTAGATGGATGTTAATATCAATATCATTGCATACAATGTCACATTACCCACCATGACTGAATTGACTTAAATTATGTTAAGTAGAAAATAATTATTTTCAATTTGACTGTCTATGTCAGCTCTTTGGAGACACTGCCATTAGTGTATGTGGTCTATTGTTATAGTATGCATCATGTTTGAGTGGTTTCTGAATGGTTACATTGTGGTGTCTTCACTGTGAACAGTTGTCCAACTTTAAGACCTTTTCTCTTCATTGAGTTGTACAAAGATGTGGACGCCTACTTTTTGTTTTCTTTTTGTTCAGCTTCAATGGGTGCTTTAATTGTTTTGTTTTGCTTTGTCCTGCTCCAGTTTCCCTCTCTTTCCCACATCCCCCAGTAAAAAGCAATACAAACAAACTTGAAACAAATACTCTCACTGTATCTTCCCAGGTTTAGACCCACCCAGACAAAGACCAAGAAAACCAAGACTGAGACAAAGCTAGAGTTTTTTGGCTTTGAGGACAAAGAGGACCAGGGGGGTGAGGAGGGTCTAGAAGGTGGCATGGCAGGCAAGAGTAACTACAAGATCAAGTACTTTGGCTTCGACGACCTGAGCGAGAGTGACAGCGATGAGGAGAGCTCTCAGACCAAAGAGAAAAAGGCCAAGAAGGCAGCTGCAGCCTTAGCTGCTCTAAGCTCCGGTGTGGACAGCCCTCATACCAGCGACTCTCAGGACAGCCAGGCCAGCAGCAATACAGGTGAGCTGATCCTTAATTTATAGATACATGGCCATTGAATCACTTTTAATTAGTCTCGCTTTGCCAGACCTTCCTGCACAGTGCTGTGGAGGAGGGTCTGGCGAGTCCACACAGAATTCCAAGATGGGGGGGAAAACGTGCTCTGGTTTATTGGCATTTCTTTAAACCAATCACACTTGTCTTGGGCAGCGCTAAGCGCCGGACGGAGCCACGGTGCCGCTGCAAAATAGCCTCGGGAGAGGAACTTGTTTTGGTGGAACGTGTACGTTCAGAGGTTGTTTTAGTCGTGCAACAGAAACCTCAGATTGAACAGATAGTCTAGCTAGATGTCTGGATTTACCCTGCAGAGATCTGAGGAGCAGTTAACCATAGTCCTCATAAATCGAACGGAGTTTAAAATTACAACATTAATACAACCCAATGTAACGGACATCCGGCCAAAATGAGGGACATTCGGCAGAATTTCCGATGGCACCTCAGCAATCCCGGAAGTGGAACGTCGTGGAAATATACTATTTTTAATTAACCTCTGTGCAGTTTTGGTGATATTGTAATTACGATATTTGTAGCCTGACGAGAAGCTTCTAAAACATGCACATTTTTCCCAAACTTAAATAATTGATGACGCATCAGTCCAGTCCATTCATACTTTGGTGCTAGTTTCTCGCCATCAACAATCTGGTTTATCCAACAGATGCTTTTGACTTCTCTGATGAGTCCAGTCCGGGTGTCGCTGAGGGCCAAAAAGGACGCTCAGGGAAGCCAAGTGACAAATCCAAGGACATTGGCAGCGGACTCAAAAAGATCTTCAGTGGACCCAAAAAGGTATATGAGCATGTTTAGAAATATCTGTCTTTCTCTGCCTGCTTTTACTCAAAAGTAACTTTGTCATCTAACTTGCCTTCATGACTTTCCTCCTGGCCAGGGTTGATCTTGGGTCTGACACTGCTTGGCTTTGGACAGACATTTCTTTTAATGTTATAGATGTTTAAATGACATTTACATAACAGAATACCCAGCTTGACTAAAAATAGACTGATATAATATGAGAGAGGAGAGCATTAGAGAAAAATTGAGCAAGGGGTTGGGAAATAAGCTAAACTGAAACCTAAATGTATTTGTTTGTTTTATCTAATGTAATTTTGTGATTCAGCTGTAATGTGTGCTAGAACTACAGTTGCAGACTTGAGGCTCTGAATGGAGATGCCCAGCGATTAACTTGTGACAGCAGTCTTGCATGAATGAGTTAAATGTGTGTTCAGTAGCACACAACGTACGTGGTCTTCCAGTGCATAGGGGGTTTGAATATTACCTCTTGATCAGGCTCATCTGCTATATCAGAATAATATTTTCTGCAATGCCTGTATTTGCTCTGCTTATCTAGATCATGTTTTGCAGTAGCTTTGGGTTATTTGTGGTCTGTCTTCCTAATTCTTTGTTTTTACTGCTTCTACATCATCGACAAAAATCTATTCAGTGTTGTCTTTGCAATATATAATTGAGTCGCACGATCTGTTATTTTTAGGAAATGTTTTGGGACTGTTGTGCTCCATTCAGAGGCTGCTGTTGTCTCAGTCCGTTGTCCTGATTGCAGCATGCAGTGTTTGTGTTGAGTTGTGCTAATTCACAACATCAACTTAAGCTTGGTGCTGAAATGATTAATGGAGCACATGAAAGTGTTTCCACATTGTCTTTTTTCATATATGGGTGGCAATGCTTATGGTGCTTAGAGCTTTGGGTGTCTGAACATTTCCATCACTAAATGAATGAATGCATAACATGTACATGGTCCACTAACATAATACCAGGTGTTAGACTTTGTCTGTTTAGATAACTAACCAATTATTAAATTCTTATTGGTTTCCAGTCCCCTGCTAAAGCTGTGTACAACGCTCGCCACTGGAATCAACCTGAGCCTGAAGAGATCCCTGTGCCTCCACTTTCTCGATCTCAAACCGCTCCGGTAAGAAATCGTTCTCTGGCTGGTTATTGGTATTGAGTTTAGCTATTACTTTACAGTGTGCGAAAAGGGTAAATGTGTGATGTTTAAAGTTCTCATTTGAAATGATTAAATGAATTCGTTTTTGACACAAATTAGAAGAAGAAAAACAAATATGAATAACTAATTTACAGAATTTCCCATTCTTTACTGTTCACAGCCCAGGGTATTGTTTATTGGTCTCTTAGTAGTCAACAGTTAATTGCTCTAGTCAGTGTCTATCTGTTCACATAGTTATTTTCCCAGACAAGTGAACCTGGGTTTATTTGTATATTCTGTGTTGAATTTGCCCGTGGAAATACATGTTTGTTCAGAGACAATCTAAGCTGTCAACTGTGATTTATTTGAAGTAGTTTTTTAACTAAGCACTACCTCATCTAACATCTGTTAACAACGCTTATTAAAGACTTGTGTGCTTAACAGACTATTCGGCTATGGTAAATCTTGCGGACATGTCGTTAAACAGATTTTGTTACTTTGGTATGAGCCCCGTTTCTCCGCCTCTTTACTTCCTCAGGCTGTTTTATCGTGCAGCAGCAAGGACAGCAACTCCCATAAAGATGATGGCTTGTTCAAAGCCCCTCCACCGCCGCCCAAAGTCACTAAGTCAGAGACTCTCCCCACGCGACTCAACCAGGATATTGTCACTGCGCTCAAATGCAGGAAGGAGCACAAGGAGGTGAGTCCGGAGCACACTGAGATTTTTTTAGACATCTGCTCAGGGGGGGAAGGAGGCACTGCCTTTCGCCACGTAATGCTTAAACAACGCGTAAGCATTTAATGGCCACTCAATTGAGGAGAAATTAGGACCACCCAGTACAATTTGGGTGCCATCCCATCTTCTGAAGTTCCTGTCTTCCTGTAGGTACATTTAAACTCATGCTGGATGCGTTAAGTTTAGCTAAACCTTTAAGGTAAACGAAGATATTGCGGGCGCCGTAAACATAGATGCTTAACCCAAATTCATAGTTGAGTCTATCTCTCTCTGGGAAGTATGCCACAGTGCGTCAGGCCCCTTTTTACCCTGTTTTCACCGAACTGTAAAAGGAGACAGTCCTGAAAGATAACATTCCGTTATCATGCAGCTGCCTACATTCCTTGAATCTGCACAGACACAAACATATTTATACATTATAGGCTTAGTTATTAGAGACTGACGTTATACTCTTGTGCTCTGACCTGTGACCGATAAATGACCTGATGTTGTCTAAGCTTATTTTTGTCTCTTCATACCATAACATGGTGTTTCTGGAAATTCCACCACATCTCACTTACATACTCAGCCAAGCTGCTCTTACCCATTTGATGCAGGTTATACAGTACAAGAATAGCATTCATTGTATGCATGCCAAGCTCACTATATGAACCCCTTTGTAGATTGGAGGTAGCAATGAGGACTGTAGCTGTTTAATTTAAACTGCCCTACAGTGCACAAACACAGCATGACTGTTGATACTGGTAAACATATGGGGCCCTATTTTAATGATCTAAGCGCACGGTGTGAAGCGCATGGTGCAGCTGCATTTAGGGCATGTCCAAATCCACTTTTTCTAGTTTGATGGCGGATAAAAGGGTCTGTGCGCCGGTTCAAAAGAGTTGTACTTTGTGGCTTAATTAATCATAGTTGTGTTTTGGGCGCAACATGCAATAAGCCAATCAGTGTGTCATCTCCCATTCCCTTTTAAATGCCAGGCGTGCGAGAAGTGAAAGTGCACGAGCAGATCATAGCATAATACTATTTTTCATATTGTAATATCTTCATTTTTTATCTTTTGCATGTTTGTGTGCTGCGCGTCCTTGTGTGTGTGTGCCCCTAGGCTCGCGCTGTTCACGAGTCAAGGCGCAGTTTAATAATGCGCTGTTAAAATAACAATGAAATGCTGCGCTATTGACTTCAGACCAGGTTTTTGTTGGTCAATGGCGCGATCACTTCCAGCTGCCTCAAGATAGCAATACGCCAAGAATTCACCTGAACACACCTCCCTGTAAGACCAGCATGCCCATGGGCGCAAAGATGGGACGCAGGTGAATTAGCTATTTAAACAATGTGGGCGCTGGATGGTCTTTAAAACAGCAAAGTGTCGGGTTTTGCGCCACCGGGTGCAAGATAGTCAACTGCTGAACAGGCCCTAACTACACAGGCTGAGCTATTATTGATGATGGGTATTAGCACAGTCAGCTATTGCTGGTAATGGAACCAATAGTGGGGACTTTAACAATGAGAGCAATTCTCTCACTGTGTTTGTGCAAGTTGATTGTGACTCTGGACAGATGCACTGTTTCCCCATTACCTGTAATTAACCCCATTCCCCTTCCACCAGCTGTACACGGTGGTGCAGCATGTGAAGCACTTCAATGACGTGGTGGAGTTTGGAGAGAATCAAGAGTTCACAGATGACTTTGAGTACTTGGAGACAGGGCTGAAGAGCAGTCAGCCACTCAACACAAGATGCCTTAGGTAAGTGGAATAAACACTTAGTGCTTCCTTTTCTGTGCAGTTCTACAGAGGAGTGCTTAGATGCTCTGACATATTTCTTTTCTAGTGGCATCCTGATGGTACTGATTTGTATGGGTACCAAGTACCTCACTAAGTTGATTGAATGGTACAAGCTCCTGTCACCTAACGTTTGTTCATGTCACCTAGTATTAGCCTAGCCTATTCATAAAGTAATTACAGGAACAGCTGCTTTAGTTGATCAAAGCTTTTGAAATTTGATTCTTAAATAAAGAAAAACTGATAAATATTCTAACCAAGAGCAGCAGGAGGTATCGATACAAATTAAATATGTTTAAAGAGACCACAGAGAATGTAAATTTTTTTTTTTTTTTACTCAAATGTTGTTCACGTGCAATATACAGCGTTTTTGCACTTCTTAATGACGATTCATCCACTAGATTCATCAACACTTTTTATTTTAAAGTGTTTTTTTCCTTTTTTTTAATTAACACAAAAATAATTAGCCCTATAGAGGTAGTATGTGTACCTATATTTAGCGTTGCTCTCTGCCCTCTTCTGTTTATGCATCTCACTTTTATTTCCACCATGTTGGGCCAATATGCTGAGATTAAGCTTGTTTTTCTGTAGTCTGATAAATCACACGGCTACATTTGTTGTGAAAACGAAGTCCACTCAGGAAAGACCACCTTGAATGTGTTTCTCTTCCTCTCTCACTGCTGCAGTATAATCAGCCTGGCCACAAGGTGTGCCATGCCTGGTTTCAGGATGCACCTGCGGGCCAGAGGGAAAGTGGCGCAGGTCTTCAAAATGCTCAGTGATGCTCCACAACACCCGGTCAGTAAAGCTCTTTTCTGTCACCTGCTTTTTCACTTTCACGTTGTCATCTCTCTCAAAAAAAAAATTGTTTAACTAGTGACAAATGGTAATAACTTTTGCCATTTTTAAATAATTGCTGCTTCAGTTGTTTACTTAGTACTTGGTAAATATATTCTCTTAAGTTTCAGTTCCAAAGTTTGTAATCATTGTGTTTTATGGGAGTTTGAACCATGAACCTTAGCTGGTGCTGGTGTTGGGGTTAGATGAGAAATAGACTTACTCATCTGATTCAACAAGTAAAAATCATTTTATTTCAGAAACTACTGCCCAAGTTTGTCAATGCAGTTTTTAATGTAGTTGTTTTCATTTAGTTGTATCTTAAAAATGCGCAAGTCATTGTTTCATATATACACTGAATTAATGTATTGTTCAATGTATAGCATGGCCTGATGTTTTTTTTTTTTTTTTTCCTGACAAGACATGCATTGTTAGTCTGTTCTGTCAACATTGTTGTTAAATTGTCTCAAGCCTTACGTAACAAGCAATAGCAATGTGATCAACATGTTACAGAGCAGCTTTACAGTCTAAAAATGAAGATTGAATTTTGTTTGTGTCTTGATCAACACCTCTGCAATATTTGCTAATGAAGAGGGTGTTAAGTGTTAAATGGCTACATGCAGCAGTTATTTAAAATTCATAACTTATTAAATTCAAATCAAAGCATTGAGGTCTTCTGTACAGTTTCAGTTATCCTTGAAGTGTAACTTTTTTTTTTTTTTTTTTTTTAGTGTGCAGTATTTCTGCACCCATAAGACGTTTCTCTGTTGCACAGACGCAAACACAAGTGTTTTGAAGCTATGTTTCCTAATTTAGAGAATGCTGTACTGATAGTGGACAGGTATTCAGACTTTTCCAGCTGGTCCAGGGTGTTCAAATATACACATGCGTATGTATGCTCTGCACCACTTTTGTAATAGCCTTTTTCTACGATTCTATCAGAACCTTGGTCTGTGCACGGCTTCTCTGATGTACATTCTGAGTCGGGATCGTCTTAACATGGATCTAGACAGGGCCTGTCTGGAGCTTATGATCAAGCTGCTAGAACTGGACCAGGACTACTCGGCTCACCAGGATCAGCTCACCGCAAAGGAGGTGGAAAAAGTCAAGGAGAAGATCAGGAAGCTGTGCGAGACTGTGCACAACAAGCACCTCGACTTGGAAAACATCACGGTTGGTTGTGTTATCAAATAGTGTAGTTATCAAAAAATGTGCTTATGTCAGATGTTTAGGTTTTCCAGTAGGAAAAATGTGTCATGGCAAATAAAAGTGTATGCAGGATATTTCAGATTTGACATGTTTTTTTCTGTGTAGACGGGCCACCTTGCCATGGAGACATTGCTCTCTCTAACCTCAAAGAGAGCCGGAGATTGGTTCAAAGAAGAGCTGCGACTACTGGGCGGTTTGGACCATATTGTAGACAAAGGTAGGTGTGTAGGATGCATTGTACGTAGGTGAGCAGTTTGCAAGTCTCTGTACCTGTGTATAAGATTTGCTTTCCATTTTCAAGTTTAACAGCTGTTGACTTATATGTCTGTCAGGATGTGTAATGTGCTTTTGTGTTTTGTGGTACCACAGTTAAAGAGTGTGTGCAGAACCTGAGCCAAGAGGATGACAAGGAGAACCTTGTAGCGTCTTTATGGGGGGCTGAGAGGTGTCTGAGAGTACTTGAAAGTGTAAGTACTGCTCTGTTAAGTTGGGTTTCCTCTTTCACCAAAGTCATACAAGAGTGACACTCAAGGACAAGAGTAACGGAGTACTGTAAAGTGGTAACTTTTCATTGTTACCTTTTTATGAAAGGCTTTGTTTAAAAAAACAATGTTTCTTATCAACTATTTCACATGAAATGATTGATGAATAATCAAAGGTCTGAACCGAACAAAGTTGTTTCCCCTCATTTTTTGTTTGTCTCTTTTTCGAGCCTTTCAATGTAGTTCTCCCCTCTTATTGATTTTATTTCTTTCATCTTCTGCCGACAGGTGACAGTGCAGAACCCAGAAAACCAGGGTTACTTGATTTCCTACAAAGACTCACAACTCATTGTCTCCTCTGCCAGGTGAGTACCAGATACAGCTAGGAGCTGTTATTGACTGGACACAGACACATACTGAGACACTGACTAAAATACAATCAGTTTACCTTTTGTACCCATCACATTTCACATTGTCCTCAGGGGTGTTATGGCTCTTTTACTTGCGTGTCTGTTAATGAAAACATTTTCACCTTATTGAAGTAAAGGAATAAGTATTAAAAGCTCAAACCTTACGGTAATAGACAATTGCATAACTATCTCATGTTAGCATGTGAGCCAATAAAGATTTATCAGCAAATTTTGGATCTGACAAAAAAATGATTACTATTTCTGTATTTGTGGACACACAATTCCATTTAGGGTTGTCATATAAAGGGAATTTGAGTTTTAAAAATCATCTCTGTTGATGTTCATCTCTTCCTTCTCTGTCCTTCACCCTTATGCTTGTTTTCTTCAAAATGGGCCTTATTTCTGCCAAATAACTTAGTTCTTCCTTTCACCAGAGCTTTGCGGTACTGTGAGGATATGATTCAGCGATACAGCAGGGCGTTAAACAACAGCTCTCTGTCATTGTCGGGTGCAGCGCTGCCCCACTGCAGCTTCAGTAATGTGGGCAAGGCTGTGGAGGACTGCATGAGGGCCATCATAGGAGTGCTGCTCAACCTTACCCACGACAATGGTATTCTCCATTTACTACTTTATGTTTTTGCTTTTGTTTTGTCTTTGTTCTGTGTTTGATGCTTTTATCTGGCATTTGTGGATCTTAAGCGCAGGACAATGACTCAGTATTATGGCTTATTGTTTGTCTGATGTGATGCATAACAATGAAGCACAGTTTATTGCATTAAACAGCAGTTTCATTATGTTATATGTGATATTGCATTATTTTTCAATATTGTGATGTATAGTACCAGTATTGGACTATATTCTTATTATTGTGCTTATATAAATCATATTACTCAGGCTTCAGTTGCTTAGTAGGGTATTGACTAGTATAAGCAGAGGGTAATAATTTATTTATCTGCAGAGTGGGGAAGCACTAAGACAGGTGAGCAGGAACAGCTGACCGTAACTGCTCTGAATTGCGTTCTCCGAGTTCCACGCTACATCCCCCACGAGCAGCGCTTTGATGTGCGAGTACTGGTAAGGCGCTCTTGAACAAAACACCACCACATAATTGTTAAAAAGATATCTTACCAACCCGTGTTTGCTCTATGTACATCTGTGCCCATGTGGACGCGTGTCTTATTTGTGTATTTTGCTGTGTATACCAGGGTCTGGGTCTACTAATTAACCTTGTGGAGTATAGCTCCAGAAACCGCCACTGTCTGGTGGACATGGAGTACACAGTCGATGACACCTGTCTGGAAGACAGCCTGATGCAGCCTGCTGACCAAACCCAATCTGACACAGCGGCAGCGTCGGCACCGCCGAGCACAGCTGAGACTCAGGGAGACGGAGCTGTCAGACCCAAGGCCTCTGGTGCTTTGGCTGCCCTGGTGCAGGTAGGAATTATGGCAGGACTCATTAATAAATATTTTAACAGTCATTGTGTTTCTTTTGTCTTTCACTACTGGGTTTTTCCCCTCATCATTTCTTTTGAAGTAAGGATGTGAGCAGTGATGTAGTTAGTGATGAGTAGTCATGACGAAAAAGTCAGTCTTTACTATTCAAAGACAACTTTGTATTGTATGAACAGGTGAGGCAGTGTTTCACAAGTTTTCTCAGGGAGACAGTTGAGTTGAAACATTACTCTGATACTGTAATAAATATGGATGATACTATATTGCTGTATCATCATTTTCAAAATTCCCCTGTGCTACTTGTCCTACTACACAACCATAAGCTGTACTGTTGACTGCATTTTAAGTAAAGTCTTAAGTTGCATACATTTTACAGCCTAAACACTGTAATAAGCTAATCGATGCACACTCATTTGTGGATTTGAAATTCAAGATAAAAATGTGATTTTAATATTTTGCTTAATTATTGATATTGCCTTAACCAACTCCTTTCCCAATTGACTAGTTAGGTTTTCTAAAAAGGGAACTTTGAGTGCAAAGTAGTGATTTACTTTAAAATTACCTTTCACTGTCAAGTACGTTTTTGGCATTCCCAGTTGCTTTCTGACCTTGCCTTGAAAAAAAAATGCACGCTTAACTGCTATCCCTTTATTCCCTTTTTAAATTATGAAAAATCTGCTCTGTTACTTGGCTCCAATTAAAAAGTTTGTGTTTGGAGTTCACACTGTTTTATTTCTCTCTACATCGCAGCTCTTCCTGGAGAGGGAGCGTGCCGCCATCCTGGCTGAGGCTAAGACTGACGACCTCATCAGTGAGGCGCCCAAGCCGGCACTGGACCAAAGCGGAGAGTGGCAGGAGACATCGGGAGAGATCCAGTGGGTGGCAGCCGAAACCAACGACAGCCAAACTGAAAAGAAAGAGGAGGAGAAGAAAGAGGAGGAGGATGAAGAATTGGATCTAAATAAAGGTAGACGTTTGTGTTTGAAGTTGTGCGCGTGTAAGAGGAACTGTTTTTAGCTGCAGCTAAAATCATAATCTAGATACATGTGGTTAATGTTGCAGTTATGATTACTACGTGGCCTTAACCTTTTTTTGCTTCTCAACTAATTAAGGAGCAAGAATTTGGAGACAGCAGGGTGGGGTTTCTTTCTCTTCCACCAAACTGCAGTATACCACTGGATTACAAAGCGTTTAAACAGTATATATCCACTAGAGCTGAAGCAATTAGTTGACTAATCAATTAGTGATGGGTGGAAATTCTATTATCAAAAGTTCCAGTTTCTCCACAGACATTTTCTAACCATTTTCTGATATTGTAAAGACCAAACTAGAGCCCGGCCGATATATCGACGGGCCGATATTAGGCATTTTCCAAACTATCGGTATCGGCATTTATAATGGCTGATAAATGAATATTTAAAAAATATAATAAAAACTGACAATGACATGTTATGAGTGTTGGCGTTGCATAGTTTGTCCACCAGAGGGCGCTCTACAACATCTCTATTGGCAACACTCGTGTTTAACCCTTTAAGTTTCATATCTTAAGTTTGTATTTTTATGCATTTTATTTATCAGAACTTTAATATATTTTGATGTTCCTCTGTTCTGTTGTGACAATAAAACAAACAAGTTTATTTTTGAACTGCATTATCATATTATTTTAGGACTCATAAATAACTACAAATAACTGTTAAGGAAATCTGTTTTTTGTTTCTGATTTAAAAATATATATATTTAAAAAATCCTTTATCGGTTGGGCTTTAGACCAAATGAATGTGAAGGTAATCGGCAGATAATTCTCTTTTGAAAATAATCATTAGTTGCAGCCCTAATACCCACAGTATTTCTCTGCAATTGAGCTGTTTTATGTTGTGTAGGAAACATCATCACTCCATTGCAACCAGTGAATGCACACCATTTGTGTGTTCACAGTATACAGCTCATATACTGCATAGCTGTATTGTTCATATGGTTGAATCACAAGTTGTGAAATGCAATCCAGTGCTTTACCTTTTTGCTGTTCCATTGAATGTGGCCACCAATAAGCACAGTAAACTAACTGAGCAGTGAATTACAGCCACAAAGTCCTTCTCACAGGGATGTTTTCAGCCAACCTTCTATTCTCACCATGAGAGTTGAAACCCTCTTCCCCAAAAGAATATGTATCTGTTATTGTGCATTTTTTTTCTTTCTCCCTTGTGTTTGCTGTAGCTCTGCAGCATGCAGGCAAGCATATGGAGGACAGTATCGTTGCCTCCTACACTGCTCTGCTGCTGGGCTGCCTCTGCCAGGGAAGCCAGGTGAGAATATCAGACGCAGATATACGCAATATGTTTTTTAAGATTATTTTTCCTCTTCAAACATATTCATGTCTTTGCTCCCCTACCTTTCTGTCCCTTTCAGACAAATGCGACTACTGTGAGAGAGCATCTCCCTAAAGGGGATTTCTCCATCATGACAGAAATGCTGAAGAAGTTCTTGAGTTTCATGAACCTCACTGTGAGTATGACTGCCAAGACGGACCTTCTGACCTCAGCATTGCATGATGATGCTGTCACCATTATGATAAAAAAAATAAGTCCTATACATTAGAATGAAATCATAGCGTAGTGCTATAGTGACAAGTTGAATCGATTTCCAAACTAAAAGATAAGCCATCATTTTCACGCTGACATCAGAGGTACTTTTTGTAAAAAATGTTGATGCACTCCTACGTCCAGGCACATTATATTGAAGTTACCAAAGTCCCTTTTAATTGGACTCACTGTGGCCTGGATCAAATAAACATTTTTGAGAGCCAGTAATTCCACATTTCCTTTTTTAGTTTAGAATATAATTGCAGGGTTTGATCTTGTTTTTCTCTGCACCTTCATTCGGCTCCTTTCTGAGTAAACACTAGAACTTAGATGAAAATGGAAGCTTTTATTTCTGTTTATTTCATTGACGCAAAGATTGAGGAATGCATAATGTCTGAAATGCCTGTGAAAACCAATATATGAAAAGGCTCTTTTGGATAATATCTCAATAGCTTCTTAGCCAGTTTGAAGCTGGCTAAGAAGTCTTTGAATTTCCGGAGAAACCAGACCCAAGTGACACGTTCAGCTGCCGGTTTTCATTTCTGGGCGACAATACAGATTAGCGCCGCCTGCTGTTATGCAGATGTATTACGTCTCGTCGCTTTGGTGTGTTCTGAGGCATTTTGTTGACCAACTCGGGGAGACTGATCAGTCCAACTGCCTTTTCTGCTGAGGGTCGGCCGTCTGTTCCGTATGTCTGGGCCTTAAAATCACTTGCACACGGGGCGGCCTCTAGCTCACCCAGTAAGAGCGTTCGCCCCACGTAGGCTGAGTCCTGCAGCGGCGCAGGTTTGAATCCGACCTGCTGCCATTTGCTGCGTGTCATCCCCCCGTGTCTCTCCCCCTTTCCTGTCTGTCCACTGTCACTATATATATAATAAAGGGAAAAGACCCCCCCCCCCCCCCCCCCCCCAAAAAAAATAGCTTTGTCATAGAGCTTTTGTGGCAGTAATGTGCCCTTATAATACAAAATGTGACCAATAAATTGTTATCAATTAAAAATGATTAGTGTGTATCCAAGCAACATATTTCGAGTAGTAATACGTAGGATAATTTAAAAATAAGTTGAGCATAGAGCTCGACTGATAAAGGATTTTTAAGGCCAATATCGATACAAATATTTGGTGATTTAAAAAGCATATATATATATATATATATATATATATATATTTATATATATATATATATATATATATATATATATATAATTTGTTTTTTAAATCCAGAAATGCGTAACAAAAACAGATTTCCTTAACATTAGTTATTTGAGTGCTCACTAAAATAATATGATAATGCAGTTTAAAAAATAAACTTGTTTGTTTTATTGTCGCAACAGAACAGAGGAACAACAAAATATATTAAAGTTCTGATAAATAAAATGTATACAAATACAAACTTAAGATATGAAACTTAAAGGGTTAAACACGAGTGTTGCCAACAGAGATGTTGTAGAGCGCCCTCTGGTGGACAAACTATGCAACGCCAACACTCATAACATGGTCGAAGGGTGTTTTGTCCGTATTTTATTTTTTAAATATTCATTTATCGGCCATTATAAATGCCTATACCGATAGTTTTGGAAAATGCCTAATTTCGGCCGATAATATCGGCCCTCCGATATATCAGTCGGGCTCTCGTTGAGCATTAATATTAAGCTGAACAGTTACACAGTCACAGATGTGCATTTTCCAGCAGCTTTGAAGTTGACACATCTTGTCAGAGCTGAAGACTGGAAACATCTGTTTAATAAATATCGCCTTTTCAAGTCAACAGAAGCTCAAACATCCTCCAAAGACCTTCACTGTGCCTCAAGACCTCATAAGTACAGTAGTACATGTTAGCAAACTCACACTCATTTTAATTTTTTCTTATTCTGTCTCTGCGCACACAGTGTGCCATGGGCACCACAGGACAGAAGTCTATCTCACGGGTCATCGACTACCTGGAGCACTGTTAACAGACAGCCAGACGAGGAACTCTCAGTCCGCACGTTCAAAGGATCCCAGGCTATACTGGCCCCCCTTAACCAACAGGAGCCACAAGAGGTCATTGGAGACTCGGCAGCGTTGCTTTGACTTCACCAGATCACCCAATGCTGTGATCACTCTGAGTTGTTACAGCTATACCCCTCTCTGGAGCACAGCCTGAACCAAAGCCCTGCTAGCTGACAGACATGCAGATTTCTTCCGTTCCACTCAACTAACGCCACATTCGAAATCGGAAGATTCATCCTCAGGTTACTGGGAATCAGGCAGGGGCTGGGCTAAAGTTTAGAAATACTCTGTGGAATGTCAAACTTGAAGACGGACTCAAAGAAGACCTCTTCTTAAAACGTCCCAAAGGGTTTGACAGTCACAGGCCACTGAGGTGGAGTCTCCTGTCCCACTGCCTGCTCTCGATTCCTGGTAGCTGGAGTGTGAACCTCTGAATCAAATTTTATGGATCATTACATTTTAATCTTTACTCATCCACATCAAAGCAATGGGTGAAATCCTTGATTAGCATGAAAAACGATCAGTTTCATGGATAGAATGATGTCTCTACGTGTAAACTCATGTCGAATGATTTTTTTTTATTTTTTATGCATACTTTCATTTACCTACATTTTTTGGTTTGAATGTTTAAGGGAAGGAGAGTTGTTTTTAATCTTAGATTTTTATGTTCTCATTCTGCACGTTTATTTTGTGAACTGTGTGAGTTCATAGGCGTTTTCTTATGTTTTTAGATTTTTCTTTGTTCCTTGAGGGCATTTTTTTTTCACCCTAATTGAATGAAATACTTTGAAAGAAATCAGGACTGTGTGACATACCGACTTTAATAGGATGTCCTTTATTTGACTTATAATGGCACTTGGAAATTACACGCTATTGTGAATTTTAGATTTCCTTCTCACCCATTATCATTTTGGTCATATTTTATACTTTATGCGTTTGTTTAGCTTATTTAAAGTCTAATTAATTCAAGAGTATGTAATTACAGTATGCATCAAAACTCACAGGTATAACAGATGTGATGAATTACTCATACAATTGATGGTTGTGCTTCCTTTTTGAATTTGTAATGAAGTTAAACATTTTTTTTTTTTTTTAGATGTATTTAATTTAATGCTTTCTCCTTCTTTGTAAATGCAAAGTCTTTGCCTAGTGCGATGCCATTTGTGTCTAAATTTTCACACCACGATTCATTAAAATGTATCCCACGTGACACAGCTCAGTGGTTGGACATGATTACATGCATCTTACAGAATTTGCTTAATTATGGTTTTGGCTTAAACGTGCAAAATTTCAACAAAACTTGCATTAAATAAAAGTGCTTTTTATTCTCATGTTACTTGACATGGGGGATTTCCTGATGGTTTCTATATGTCCAGCCACTTGTAGCGTCATGTTTTTACTCATTGTGATGTGTCTGCATTAGACAACATTCATTAAGCTCCCATTAATTTATTCTTTTATGGTGTCATTTTACCTGTAATGATGATGCACATGATCCTTCAAAGCTCTGTCTTGTACTGCTCGCATGTACGATCACTGATTTGAATGACAGCCATACCTGTATAAGCAGATTAGTTTTATCTGGTTTGTAGGGCTGCAGTTAACATGGTTGAAACTGTGTTTACTGTTAATTACTTTGCAAAACTCTGGTCTGAATGGAATTTTAGAATGTAAATACTTCTGTACATAGCGGTTAATGGACATTTAAAAATGAGTAGACTACTTTTTTTTTTTCCCTGAAGCTGATATTTTTATTTTATACAATATTTCTGAGTTGTCATTTGAAAAAACAAAAATTGCAGGAAGAGGAAAAAAATATTTGTACCCATTTCAAGGACATTGTCTTTGGTTACATGTAAAAAGTTGTATCTCGGAAAAAAAACAAAAAAAAAAAAAAACAGTTGCTACTTTCAGTACACCCCCCTGTGTTTTTTCTTCCTTGAACTGTTTGAACAACAGGAATCCTTTCTTTTCATGCGTGCAATCAATCCCTGTTTCTTTCTCATCCCTGACAAAGTGGCTGGGAGTCCACAGCCAGGGTTGGTGTACTTAACACATTCAACGGTGAGTTTGTGGACACGGCCCCTCAACTTAACTGACTGCTGCATAATGGAAACAAAAGATTCTTGTTGTAGTTCCTAGCTGAGAGACAAACTTACAAATAGCTCGGGGAGCCTGGGTCATGTAGTGAAATGCTATCTGGCAACACTGATTCCACGCAGGCGACAGCTGTGTTAACTGCAATACAACAAGCAGGGACAAATGCAGGCTTTAAACCTGAAAAGCCAGGAGTTGTTGGGTAACACGTTTGTTAAACGGTGCACAAATAACATGTAATTATGTCTGGTTGCATGCACCACATGCATGTATATGATTAGACTGAGGTGTTTGTGCAGTTACTAAGATGACAGGCACCTCACACCTGCCTTACATCCGCCTCTACACATTATACATGATGGTTCTTCAGTTGTAGGAAGTCAAAGGCAGAGCATTAGCAAGGAGGTGGATGAGGGTAAACACTCGGAGGAAAAACGGTGCTTCCTATACTGCCCTACAAAGCAAAAAGGCAGTAACTATGCAGAGTGCAGAACTGAGAAAAATGACTAAAGTTATCCGGTCATCCAGCTAAGTGGTTGTAGGTAGATTATTGGACATGTGGCTGTTTTTGTTACTTTATATTAGCTTATTCTTTGTACATATCAATCCTCATATTTAATTTGATATTTTACCCCTATTTTGCAGTTACTGTATTCTTGCTTTGTATTACTTACCAAAAACGTGGCACCATACCAAGGAAAAAGGCAGGCAGTAACTACAGATTCTCTAAAAACAATTTTGCAACAACTTGGGCTCTGGGTATGTTAGATACACTGTATTTGAAATAATTGGAGCCATTTGTTTTCCTGAACATGGATATACCAAAACCAAAACTAATTTGACCATTTTAGGTCAATATTTTCCACCCGGAAGCTGTTCTGGTGCTGAAAAGGCTGCTTAAAGTCTCACATTGCTAAGCTGTATCAAGGCCCAAATGGGGACAATTTATTTTGAATAGGACCAAATTATTATGTGCGAGTATTAGATTAATGTGTGTCTGGGGGTGTTCAGATAGCATTATGCTAATGATTAGCATAATGCTATCTGAATGGACCTCTGAGAGGAAGTCCCGCCCTGGCGGCTGACAGGTGTTTATATTGTGATAGCCTAGCCTCTAAATGTTTAATCTGTCACTGTTACCATTCTCCGGGTATTTTCTTTTCAACGCCAGTTCGACCATCTTCTTTCCCCGGCTTTGTGCCATCTCAAACTAAATTTGTGTGAAGTTAGAAGGGTGAAATCGCAAATGTTAAAACCATCTCGTGAGGATGCCGCAAAATCAGTGTGTGTGTTCACCATGGAAACAGTAACTTCACTGCGCAGCAACACGGTTATTTTTTGTTAGGTTAAACATAACAAGAATACAGTAATGGATGTTACTGTACTTATGATTTGTTTCACATTAGGCTTTTTGCAGTTACTGTACAAACGACTACCATTTTTCTCCAAAACGACACATATTTGAGTTAAGATGTTTTGTCACATAACAAAGGATGCCTTGAATGCCATGAAAATGAGATCTCATTTTTGACCAAAAATGCAGTTACTGCCTTTTTGTTTTGTAGGGCAGTATAGGTTTACAAGATTGATAAGATGTCCTCCGCTGAGAGAGAATATGGGGAGGGCAGAGGGGAGAATGAGAAGAGAAAAGGATGCAGAACACCAGATTAACATTTCCCACCTGCCAATCAAAAGCCTTGGTTACGCTGCACAGCCTTAAGGGGAGAACTACAACTAAATGATGCAGCTTCCCCAGCATTCATCCTTTCATCTCCCTCCGTCTCGACATATTTTTCTCTAGCTTGACTCGTTTGTTTTTCCAGCCTTGCCTCTCCCCTGAGCACATGCTGTTTTACTTTTTCATAACCTGTTTTCTTGTTTTTATGGTGTTTATTGCAAGATTTGCTGCAGCAAAAATGATCTTTCTTACTCTTAGCAACTCCTTTTTGATGTCCTATCTCATCCTTCCTTTGTTGTGTGAGGTTTGAATGGGTGATGAGTCTACATGTGTAAATATGTCCTTTCATCTTTGCTTTTTCCTCTGAAGGCAGAGTACTCAGCCTCTGACCGCAGTGCCTGAACAGCTGAAGTGGAGTGCACAAATCCACATATATTTTTGTGTACTAGCACGCACACACAAGTATCTTCTCATCATTGGTGTTGCTTACTGATTTCCCCTCAAGCTGTAAGAACTCTGCTGTCTTTGGAGAGATAAACGGCATCGCTGATGCAGTCCCACTCATGCACACCCTGCAGAGTGGTGAAACATTTATGGAGAGGCTCAAGAGTTACTTTGCTGACCATCGATACCCTTATTCAGTAAATTTAAACCAAGCTGTCAAACGGCGGAAACATTTTGCCGCCTGTTCACCAACACATGAAACGGACTGGAATGTGCAGAAGCATTTGTATCTCAAATCTGCAGAAGTCTGAGTGCTTTTGGTGACAGTTATGTGGCTGAAGATTAAAAAAAAAAATCTTTCAGTCTGCTTTTTTGCTTTTAGAAAAGTTTTGTTCATATCGCAGTATATCTAATGGTTCTAATATGTGATTCTTCAAGGATAGCGCTTTTAAAAGATCAGAACAGAGCAAAGCTGTTTTTTAAAACTGTACTGGAAGAGGTATTCAGATCTGTTAGTAATGTAAAAGTAGCATTCAAGTCCTGCATTCAAAATGTACAAAAGTATTGTCAGCAAAATGTAAAAGTATACGGCTGGCGACATATATATATATATATATATATATATATATATATATATATATATATATATATATATATAGTTACTATTCAAATCCCATAAAAAGGGCTAAACCAACAGTGTGCATCTTTCTCAATACTTGCTCTAAAGCCGCATTCACGTCGGATGGATGGGAAAGGTTCCCATGGTAACGACTTGCCTCACAGAACAACTCAGGACAGTTTTGTGACTGCAGCTTTGGTCATGTGAGAGTTAAAAATAGTGTACATTAATAATTTAACACTATATCCACTAAAGTTTGGTTTAATCACATCGAACAAGACACTTTGGCTGATGTGAGGTGTCTGCTTGGTTTTCATGCACTTCCATATAAGTAGGTTCCAAGTTGGATTTTGCAGCTTTCCCAGTCAGAGTAACAACTTTGAAGTTGACGTGAATGCTGTTTACAATTCTGAAGCTTACGATAACTCAGATATGGCACAAACACAGCATAAGCCCCAAGCCCAGTGGTCTCTACTCCTAAAAGCTACTCACTAATTTTTATTATTTTAAAATTAATTTCCTAACATCCTGGGCTTTTGCGAATGTTATTCAAACAGAATAAGTGCACTTGTTGTGGACTATTTTATGTTGCAGATTTGGTGCAATAGTGAGCATTTATGGCAACAGGAGGGTAAATGTGGGTTCTACTCAAGCTACAGTGCATATGTTCAACGTGATGAAGGGACATGTCAGCCAGTGCCACAGTGAAGCTAATTGGTGTGTTTTATATAGTTTTGACAGCAATGTAGCTCTATCAGGCAATACGTTTAAGTAGGATCAATTCTTGGTTGGTTGGGCTCTTTTCATGGAATTTTTGACAATAAGAAACATAGAAAATCACTTCAGTATATTAAAAACTACTCACACAGACTATCTTCTTACAGTGTTATATTATTACCTTATTGGATTATTAATACTGATTCATTAAAATTAATATGGTAGATGGTCAGGTTGGAGCTAATTAAGCAACTGTTCTCTGCGCATTTATAATTATTGTTTTCCCCCTAATAGCTGTCAAATAAATGTGTGTAGTGGAGTAGAAAGTGCAATAGTTACCTCTGAAATGTACTGTATACATATTATTACTTATATCTGAACTGTACTTAACAGTGCTTGAGTAATTGTACTTTACCATTATTGTTACTTTCCACCACTGCTGTTAAAACTAAGAGCAACTCTTTTCCCTATAACTCTTGCTCTTCAATTTGTATGTTACAGATTAAGTCAGAAGGTAAACAGTGAGGCTGAACAGAGCGTATTATCGTGAAACTGCAAGAGAACCTAGAGCCAACCCTGAGCCAACACACTGTCAACTGAATAAAGAACTTTGCACTTGACCACCCAGCAGAGCGGTGATGGACCTGGGATTCACTGATTTGTGTTCAAGTCTTTTTCTACAAAGGATTTATTCAAACAAACAGTTTGTGTCCACCAGTGCTGCCCTATTCTGCTGTGCAGCCTAAATAGATGTTTTCACTGATGTCTTGTTTATTCACACACGTACACATTTTCAGGTATACACACAGTGATTCAGGCGTATGAAAAAACACACACAGGCCTGCAAACACCTCGCAATGAAAACAGAAAACAAAAGCACAACAGTAAGTACATGTGCTCCTCTTCAAATGTGTAAACACACTGCCACTAATGCTTTTACATCCTAACAAAATTAGGCCAATGCACATCCCTCTCTGCTTATACATGTGCAGGTAGCTCCTCTTGTGTAATCTCACGCCTTGAATCATTGAGTGGCAGGACAGAAAGACTAAGCAGCCCATCTGTATTCCTGGGTGTGCGTGACCTGCACTCTTAACGGATGGGCTTTGTCCACGGGCGAGCCAGATGAGGAGTAGAGCACAGTGGTAGTATTACTACCACACACTGCCTCTGCCTTTTGCTATTCTCCTCCCCCAGGCTCAGTCTGCCTTCGTTCTGTGGAGACACATTTCAGTCTAAAAAACAGTTAATTGGTGACAGCTTGTCCAATTGGGGACTAACTCTGTGTCCCCAATTGAGAAAAAGCTGAGGACAGGCTCGTTTGAGACGGACATCATTGCAAACTCTTTCCGTTGATCACACAAATCACAAACATATTCTGTATATATTCACAATAAATTCCCACAACATACCCAAACACCCTCAGAATACACATTCACAAATCAGCAGCTGAATAATAACCTATTTCTGATTTGCTCTAGTGTTTTGAATATCCCCCCCCCCCAGTTGTGTTTTCAAACACAACTGAATCGGAGGCTGGTTGCCATGTGAAAGCAGGCTAAGTGTGTGGGTTGGGTTGTAAGAGTGTTATGAGGAGCTCAGGGACACTTCATTCACAGCATCTGTGCCTGTGCGTTGGTCCTTACAGTCTATGGTTGGTCCTGATAGCATAAGATCAAGATAATTGTGCAACAGAGGGAATAAATGAATAGCAATGAATGAGACATGTAAAGATGTATCCTGATGTGAAAAACAAATGTTCAATGCTGCAAAACTGAAGCCAACCCAATGATACCTGCAGAACGTTTGCCTGTACTTAATGTTTTGGCATTTTGTTATTTAAAGCACAATCGTGGAGCCTAAGAAGGGATGGATGACACGCAGCAAAGGTCCCTGGTAGTTGAAATTTGAATCAGGCAATTTCAGTGTATCTTTTCTTAGATCATTATTTTCACAGTATTTTAGGTCCCTAGCCCACCTGTCTGTACTTATAATTTTTCATGCCACGTTTAACAACTGAATTACACATTTATTTTCACAGTAGATAATAGGGTTCAGCACAGTTCCAGGTTCTCTTCCGTGGAAGCTTGTTTTTGTCTACTGGAGCTATCATTTGAAGGGACACTTCGGTGATTAGTATTGAACTTCTATAAAGTTGAGGGACTTAACGGAGACATGTTTAAAAAAAAAAAAAAAATCGATGCACGAGAGACCGAGATATCCTGACCTCGAGTCCCTATGTATCAAGCCCTAAAAGACTGAATACTACACTTACCATAGTGCAACCAATAGTGCAAGCAGAGATGACTCTTGTGAGGTCCAAACATTTCTCAGACTTGACATAGCTCCTCAAGCGGAGTTAGGATTTAGTTGCGTCAGATGTCTACAAGCTCATTAGCTTAGTCGCTAATTTTAAAAAAAATACAGTGCCTTGCGAAAGTATTCGGCCCCCTTGAACTTTTCGACCTTTTGCCATATTTCAGACTTCAAACATAAAGATATAAAACTGTAATTTTTTGTGAAGAATCAACAACAAGTGGGACACAATCATGAAGTGTAACGGAATTTATTGGATATTTCAAACTTTTTTAACCGATAAAAAACTGAAAAATTGGGCGTGCAAAATTATTCAGCCCCTTTACTTTCAGTGCAGCAAACTCTCTCCAGAAGTTCAGTGAGGATCTCTGAATGATCCAATGTTGACCTAAATAACTAATGATGAAAAATAGAATCCACCTGTGTGTAATCAAGTCTCCGTATAAATGCACCTGCTCTGTGATAGTCTCAGAGGTCCATTTAAAGAGCAGAGAGCATCATGAAGAACAAGGAACACACCAGGCAGGTCCGAGATACTGTTGTGGAGAAGTTTAAAGCCGGATTTGGATACAAAAAGATTTCCCAAGCTTTAAACATCCCAAGGAGCACTGTGCAAGCAATAATATTGAAATGGAAGGAGTATCAGACCACTGCAAATCTACGAAGACCCGGCCGTCCCTCTAAACTTTCAGCTCATACAAGGAGAAGACTGATCAGAGATGGAGCCAAGAGGCCCATGATCACTCTGGATGAACTGCAGAGATCTACAGCTGAGGTGGGAGACTCTGTCCATAGGACAACAATCAGTCGTATACTGCACAAATCTGGCCTTTATGGAAGAGTGGCAAGAAGAAAGCCATTTCTTAAAGATATCCATAAAAAAAAAGTTTGCCACAAGCCACCTGGGAGACACACCAAACATGTGGAAGAAGGTGCTCTGGTCAGATGAAACCAAAATTGAACTTTTTGGCAACAATGCAAAACGTAATGTTTGGCGTAAAAGCAACACAGCTCATCACCCTGAACACACCATCCCCACTGTCAAACATGGTGGTGGCAGCATCATGGTTTGGGCCTGCTTTTCTTCAGCAGGGACAGGGAAGATGGTTAAAATTGATGGGAAGATGGATGGAGCCAAATACAGGACCATTCTGGAAGAAAACCTGATGGAGTCTGCAAAAGACCTGAGACTGGGACGGAGATTTGTCTTCCAACAAGACAATGATCCAAAACATAAAGAAAAATCTACAATGGAATGGTTTACAAATAAACATATCCAGGTGTTAGAATGGCCAAGTCAAAGTCCAGACCTGAATCCAATCGAGAATCTGTGGAAAGAACTGAAAACTGCTGTTCACAAACGCTCTCCATCCAACCTCACTGAGCTCCAGCTGTTTTGCAAGGAGGAATGGGCAAAAATTTCAGTCTCTCGATGTGCAAAACTGATAGAGACATACCCCAAGCGACTTACAGCTGTAATCACAGCAAAAGGTGGCGCTACAAAGTATTAACTTAAAGGAGAATTCCGGGCAATTTTTACGTTAATCTTGATCGCTATACTTTTTTGAGTACTGACTATAGCAAAAAACACGACCCAAATCTGTGCTAGCAACATCAAGCTGCCGCAGCTAATGCCCAGAGCTCCCAGTTAGCTAAAACGGCAGTTTTGGGGGCATATCATAAAGAGTGCCTTTGTGCCTCTTAACAGACACAAAATGCAATTAAAATGTCTGTGCAACATGAACCGGGCCCTTACATGACAACAAGATGCGTTTTGAACTCAGACATTGTTTAAATTCACCTACCCTGTTAGCTGCTAGCTGCCGTCTGGGATGAGTGAGTGTGTCCAGCCCAGCTTTGGTAATAATCATCAAGCAGCAGTTCTGTGTGTATTTGTAGCATAAATATCCATTTTGTGTGCAATCCATCTGGCGTTGGTGAGTAGGAGTCTTGTCCGTGTCGATCGTTGTGGTTTCCTTAGCCGGGCTAGCAGGTCCGGCCGGCGTCCCTGCTTCTGCCTCCTCCCCGCCCTCCTGGCTTCACGCAGCCGACAACAATCCAACGAGCGCCCGCTGGTCTGGTGGATGTCTTCCAGAAGACCGTTCAAGCCTTCGCCGCGAAAATTGGTATTTTATTTCACCCTCAAAAATAGGTAATTGAGCAATGTAGTGGTTATGACCATATTAGTGACTATGTAACTACATGGAAACGGACCAAATTATGTTTGTGCCCTGTACAGTAAAATAGTGTTTTAGACGGCTAGCTGTAGTCTCGCTAAGTCCCGTGGGAATTCAGTTTAGCAGGAGAAAGGTAAATAGCAGTGTGCATGTTGGAGGAGCGTAGTGTGTGAAGAGTGAAGATCGGAGTTGTTCACAAGGGAAGAAGCTTGGAGTTCGAAAAACAAGTGTTGATATACTGTGGAAAAGATATGGTTCGCGTTTGTGCCTTTCCGAATTGTGAACACTATTTTAAAAATCACTATTTTACTGTACAGGGCACAAACATAATTTGGTCTGTTTCCATGTAGTTACATAGTCACTAATATGGTCATAACCACTACATTGCTCAATTACCTATTTTTGAGGGTGAAATAAAATACCAATTTTCGCGGCGAAGGCTTGAACGGTCTTCTGGAAGACATCCACCAGACCAGCGGGCGCTCGTTGGATTGTTGTCGGCTGCGTGAAGCCAGGAGGGCGGGGAGGAGGCAGAAGCAGGGACGCCGGCCGGACCTGCTAGCCCGGCTAAGGAAACCACAACGATCGACACGGACAAGACTCCTACTCACCAACTCCAGATGGAATGCACACAAAATGGATATTTATGCTACAAATACACACAGAACTGCTGCTTGATGATTATTACCAAAGCCGGGCTGGACACACTCACTCATCCCAGACGGCAGCTAGCAGCTAACAGGGTAGGTGAATTTAAACAATGGCTAAGTTGCTAAACGCATCTTGTTGTCATGTAAGGGCCCTGTTCATGTTGCACAGACATTTTGATTGCATTTTGTGTCTGTTAAGAGGCACAAAGGCACTCTTTATGATATGCCCCCAAAACTGCCGTTTTAGCTAACTGGGAGCTCTGGGCATTAGCTCCAGTAGCTCGATGTTGCTAGCACCGATTCGGCTCGTGTTTTTTGCTATAGACAGTACTCAAAAAAGTATAGCGATCAAAATTAACGTAAAAATTGCCCGGAGTTCTCCTTTAAGGGGGCTGTATAATTTTGCACGCCCAATTTTTCAGTTTTTTTATCTGTTAAAAAAGTTTGAAATATCCAATAAATTTCGTTCCACTTCATGATTGTGTCCCACTTGTTGTTGATTCTTCACAAAAAATTACAGTTTTATATCTTTGTTTGAAGCCTGAAATGTGGCAAAAGGTCGAAAAGTTCAAGGGGGCCGAATACTTTCGCAAGGCACTGTAAGTTCACAAGCTGACAGTTAACACGTTTGTATCTTAGTTGCAAACGCAGGAGAAAGAAGTTCACAAACTCAGTAGCTTAGTTGGCAAAAGTACAATATGGTTCACAAGCTGCTTTCACATAGGAACTCCGGAGAATGTTTGGGGAATCAGGTCCCAACATACAGTAGTCTGGAGTTTCCCTTTCACATATGTAGCACACTACAGTAGATTCCCTGTGTCAGATGCATTTTCACTGTAAATACACCGTCTGGTTAGGACGAGGAGTGGCACTGGGTAGAGCATGCACCAGTCAGGACATGGCACAGATTACGCATCACGGAAAAGACGGTTTATAATTTGATCATAAACAACCAAGTCTCTTGCTGTTCCTTGAATTTGTCTGATGATTTTGGCATCGGCCTTTACAGACAGAAGTACCCAAATCTCGTTTTCTCTCCAGTTAGACATTTTTGCTGCTGTCTTTGTGTAAACCCCCATTCTTCTTCACCCTTGAATGTTTCTCTTCTTCTGGTTTTGTGCAAGCCAATAGGAACGTCATCAACTCGCCCACTCGCTTGTGGTGAATACTCTGCGCAATGAGTAGCTCTATTCACACATGGGCTCAATCGGAGATTACACAGCACTAGGATTAAGCAATGGTTAGTGGCTGGTTAGGTGCCTTGAAGTCGACGGTCGCAGCGCTGCCTTGAAGTCGACGTTGGGGACTTAAAACACCATCAAGCCTTTGTATATATTACTATACTGTATATACAGTCAAGCCTGAAATTATCCATACCCCTTGCAAATTCTGACTTAAAGTTACTTTTATTCAACAAAGTCTTTTTTTTTTTTTTTAAACCGGAAATGACACAGGCTTCTCCCAAAAGATAAGACGATGTACAAGAGGCATCATTGTGGAAAAAAAATATTACTCATCTTTTATTTACATTTGAACAAAAAGTGGCAAGTTCAAAATTATTCATACCCTTCTCAATAATCCATAGAAAAGCCTTTATTGGCTATTACAGCAATCAAACGCTTCCTATAATAATAATAATAATAATATTAACCCTAACCCTGACCAGCTTTTTGCATGTCTCCACTGGTATTTTTGCCCATTCATCTTTAGTGATGAGCTCCAACTCTTTCAGGTTGGAGGGTCTCCTTGCCATCACCCTGATCTTTAGCTCCCTCCACAGATTCTCAATTGGATTTAAGTCAGGCCTCTGGCTGGGCCACTGCAAAATGTTCTCTGCTGACTGCCTGATGTTGTTGAGAATTTTGATGTATTGCGCCTTTTTCATGGTGCTGTTGTAGTATCCGTTGTAGTATCAAATCATAACAAGAGTTATCTCGGGACATTTTACAGATAGAGTAGACCACACTCTATAATTTACAATGACCCAACAATTCCAGTAATTCCCCCAAGAGCAAGCATTAGCAGTGGCTAGTGCAACAGTGACGAGGAGAAACTCCCTTTTAGGAAGAAACCTCGGACAGACCCAGGCTTTTGGTAGGCGGTGTCTGACGGTGCTGGATGGGGGTGTGATGAACAGTGGCTGTAATAGTCAAAGATAATGTAACAGTGACTACAAATGGTAGTCGTAGTAGTTCATGTCATAGCAGGGCACTGAAGGGCGTTGTGGGATGTGGCGTAGCACAGCAGAGCATGGGTGGACATAGCAGGACGCAGTAGGACGCAGCAGAACGCAGCCGGACACTGCACGGCATCGCAGAGCGTAGGGCCACAGTGACAGCTCCAACCAAGATCTTGGTGCCACCCTAATCAAAGGGAATATTCTGGGCGAGAAAGAAACATAAGGACTCTGGGGAGTAAACTCCCCAGAGCTAGGTTAGTAACAAGGATTTCTGGGACAAGGATGCACACAAATGGAAACAAATGGAAAGAGAGAGGAGAGAGCAGCTCAGTGTGTCACAGGAATATGTCTTTTCTTTTGTGTGTGTGTGTAGGAAGTAAGTCAAAACTGAAAGACTCAGTCTTTGCATTATCTTGCATAATTGAATTTCTGAGTAATATGGAAGGAATTAATATCAATCCTTGTATACATGGGCTGTGAAATGAAAGCTACAGATTTTGTTTTGTTACACTACACTCCTGGGATCATTTATTTTGCACTTTACACTGCATCTGCAGAGGGAATATGATTTCCTGGAAGATTTGCTTAATCCTTTCAATGTAAAATGTGTAAAGGAAATAAGAGGGAGCCATTATCACACAGCCTGGCTCCATCCTCCTACATACTTCCGCTCAATTTTCATTTTCCTTTACTACTCACTACTCCGTCTGGGTTTGTGGTATATTCTTGGGTTTTCTCCGGCCAAATATTTGGCAGTCCAATCAGTGAACAGAGGGAGTGGCTGAGATCGATGACGTTGAGGACGTGCGCTAGAAAGATGCGAGCGAAGCCATTCGGTCTGTCAATCTTTGCTGAGTTTTGTTGGTGGCCATGATGTTGTGGCCCTCCTCCCCACGGGGTTCGGCATGACAACACAATCACTTATTCAGAGTATTAATAACCCCCACTCCTTATCACTCCATTTCAAGTCCTGCAAACAAAAGTGATGTCTTTGCATGCATCATCAAAATCCAAATGTATTCTAGTTGTATAAAAAGAAATCCAGGGAGAAGGTGCAGTGTTTCTTTTTTAAATTATCTTGTTGTGCTCATTGTATATTGACAACACATACACACGTAAAATATTGGTGTGTATACCTGAGCCTGAATAGAGTGAAAATATGATAAACTTCCTCTAGGCATGTTATACTCCTCAGTTCAGCTTTTTTACCTTCTGTAACTCATTTTCCAGTCTTCGCTGCATGGTCAGGAGCACATTATGAGGACATTTAAAATTCAAGCTGGAGAGTGCTCCCCCGCCATCACAAGTAAAACACAGATCCATTATAAAAAATAACTCTTATGTATATTGTATGACCTTGGGCAGCTGTAATTCAAATTTGTAAACATGACTGACTTCTCTCAGGGCTATCAAAGATTTAAGATTATAATCTGTGATGGGAAATAGACAACAAACAGAGTGTAAATTGTAATTTCCCCACTGGGGATCAATAAAAAGCATTTTAAAAAAATCTTCTCAACTTATGCTTTAACACATCATTATTTATATTTTTAAGCCATGGTAGTGTCCAAATTTTAAACAGCAATACATGCCCATATATATTGAAAAAACATTGACATTAATATTGAACTTGTTAAGCACAAACACAGTTCATGAGCAGGAAATAGCAAAACAAATGGCACAAAATGTGTACTTAGAGGAACATCTTCGTAATGGTGTTAAAACAAAACTATTGGTCATGTGTTTGTAGTTCTAAGTCAATTTGTAGTGTGTTTTAACTTGATTTTGAAAGACATTTTCTTTGCAACTGTAGTGCTGACAAAAATGCATTTTCAGTCATCTAAAGCAACATCAGCGTAAGGCTTCAGTTTTTTTTTAAACACAATTTCCTTGTTAGACTCAACAGTTTGCACCAACAGTCAACAATCATGCAGGGAGAAATCTATCACAACCACAGACTGTGTATAATGGCTCATAACAGAAGCAGAGATGCCAGTTTCTCCTCCAGCAGCATCTGTAACAGACCATGTTGCAATTGAGAAGACATGCATTGTTTGAGTACAAGTCTCACTTTTTTTATTAAAAAAAAACAACTAAAAACTGTCACTCTCTTGGTCTCATTGCTGTACCTATCTGTCTCTCTCCACTTTGTAACCCACAGCTAAATTCAACAATTTTACACATTTTTTGGAAGTCACTGTCTGAAGTGTAGACAAGAACTTTTCAGGGAATATGAGGAAAATTCATCCTAGAATATACTCAGCACCACAGATCTTTGGCATGTGGTACTCTCTCACTGTCATCCTCTGCAGTGGTGAGATAATTGAAATAATGTTCACACTCTAATGGAGGAGCTCCTGTGGATGGTTGAGGAGTCATTTTCGATGTGCAAAAATGCAAACATGATTTGGTTTTTCAGTTTGTCGACTGTACTGAACACACTTTATTGGCATCATAAGTATGTTATCAAAAATAATGAGCAACTCTAACTGTGGTAAATGTGCTGGTTGCTGTGTTCTTTTCATACTCCACCATGCAGATAATTATATATTAACCAATAACAGACACCAGCTTTTAAGAACATCCAGGGTTGGACTTGTCTGTGGATATTTGAACTGCATAGTTCAGTGTGTTACAATTTTGAGCTAAATGCTCACACTCACCATGACATGCTGATGTTAGGCAGATATAATGTTGTTGCCATCTTTGTTAGGCATATTAGCATACTAACATTTGCTGATTATCACTAAACATACAGCTGAGGCTGATGGAAATGTCAGTAGTTTTGCAGATACTTTGGTCATGAATTGCACAAATTGAAATTGAAACCAATTTTGACTTGATGATGGCCTTATATGAAAAGTTATTTCAGTTCCTCTTGAGGTGTCTAAATCAAATTTAATGGCAATCCTTTCATTACTTGTCCTGTCAAGACATTTCACTAAAAGCCACAAATGTGAACCTAGTAGCGAAAAGTTTGGGATCCAAAGTCATTAGGGTACATGACTGTTTGTACAACATGTCATGGCAATCCATCCCAACAGTTGATATACAGTATTTCAGTCTGGACCAAAGTTGTGGACTTACTGGTGCCATCCCTAGAGGCATGCTGCTAGTGTGGCAACCATATCACAATGTGTTTATAATGCAATGCAACAGGCAAAGAAACAAGTGTGTGAAAAACTGACAAATGCTGAGGGCTGAGCAGCTGAGCTGGTGCTGTGCAGTTTAAAAGTATGGAATGATGAACAATCAACTGCAGTTGTGTCATATACTAACCTATTTTTTCAAACTGTAATGCACATATGCTAATTTCTAATACAGTTACAGACTTTCTGTGCATTATATCTTAAATTCACTTTATAGATTTCTTTAACAAATGTACGTAAAAAGCCTGGAACACTGGAGGTGATTAGTGATTAGGAGAGTTTCTATTCACCTTATAGCAAGACATGAACATGAAAAACATTAACTTGCTATGCTCCACTGTTGCATTACTCCATACAGACAACAGCTCCAGGGATCTTGAACCTTAGCAATGAACGCTTTGAATAAAATAAGCATTTGGGTCTGAGCCATAAGACCTCAAGGGTGCCAAAAGAATGACAAGTGAGTCTACTTAACATCCTGAACACATCTCATAAAAAATCAAAATCTAGAAGGGAACTCAGAGAGCACAGAACAGAGATGGGGACTAGAGTTTGAGACTCGGACTTGAGTCACACTTAAATTGCACACACAGTGACTTCAGACTCGACTTGAAACTTGTCCTCAAAAGACAAGCATTCAAAAGACAAGCATTGGCCATCTAACGTTAGCTTGCTTCTTGCCATAGCCATGACCTACAGGAGGTTAACTACGACTGTTGTTCGCTAGATGTTATGAAAAGATGAATGAGCGTTTATTTAGTTTGGACCATTGATTGCCAAACTTGTCATAGTATCTTGTATAATTGAATTTCTGAGTAATTTGGAAGGAATTAATATGAATCCTTTCCAGTGGCAGGGTGCCCTTAAAGGCTGTGGCGTCTGGTGGATTACAGAGAGACACGCTGGGAAGAACATTTCATTATCCTCTTCAAGTAAAACATTCAGCATCATAGGAAAGATGTCTAAAAGGTGCTTTGCGATGTTTGATTTAAAAGCCTTTGAGCGTCCTGGCTCTTTGGGTGGGAGGTGTAATAAAGTAGCTTCACACGTTCCTCCAAATCCAGAGAATTGTTAGGTTCTACGTATGACTGTTTCACAACAGCAGCCATAAGTGTGAGTCGCCACATAACAGGGAAACATGTATACATGGGCTGTGAAATGAAGGCCACAGATTTTGTTTTGTTACACTACACTCCTGGGATCATTTATTTTGCACTTTACACTGCATCTGCAGAGGGAATATGATTTCCTGGAAGATTTGCTTAATCCTTTCAATGTAAAATGTGTAAAGAAAATAAGAGGGAGCCATTATCACACAGCCTGGCTCCGTCCTCCTACATACTTCCGCTCAATTTTCATTTTCCTTCACTACTCCGTCTGGGTTTGTGGTATATTCTTGGGTTTTCTCCAGCCAAATATTTGGCAGTCCAATCAGTGAACAGAGGGAGTGGCTGAGATCGATGACGTTGAGGACGTGCGCTAGAAAGATGCGAGCGAAGCCATTCGGTCCGTTGTGGCAACGCTGCCAAATATCCAGAAGTTAAAGCCCGAGCAAGAACAATCTTTGCTGAGTTGTGTTGGTGGCCATGATGTTGTTGCCCTCCTCCCCACGGAGTTTGGGAAAAGTTTGATTTTCCAGCTCGCTCCGTTAGTGGTGAAGGAGTTGGCTAAGGCTAATGCTAGCGATTCTAATGCTAAATATAAGTCGATAGTTGTCGGTCTCCCCTCTTGTTGCACATGCGCATGACATACGTCACAACCAAACGTTAGCGATTGGTTATAGCAGATCCAGAGTGGCTCTGGGCATATTCAATAGTTTTAAACTTCAACAGAGTAACCGCCTTCAAGGAAGTTAACACTTGTCAATGGAGAGAGGCCAGACTCTCTGTACAAATGAAATGTAGGAGAGTCTGGTAGGACCAGGCTAATTATCACAAGCCTAGGGGCTCATTTCTTATTCTTTTCTTTTTTTACTTTCCATTAAGATCAGTTGAAACTTTTTAGGTAACACTTTACTTTATCCCGGCTATTGAGCATTTCTAAGCGGTCGATAAACATTTAATAAATTGTTAATGACACACTATGATTCTGATGATGATCTAATTGTATCTAATTGTAAACAGATAAAAGGACAGTTCAAAGTGTTTATTAATGTTTTTGTCAGCAATTGTAACTTCTTTGTAACTTGTGTATAAACAGTTAATGAATCATTGATAACAGTATAACAGATGTAATCATGTTGATGATTGATTACACACAAACAAATCCTTACAGTGTGTTATAAAGCATTTATTAACTGTTTATATATGTACAAGTATTTAACAGACAGGTTTATAACTATGAATATGTTTAAAACTCATACAGACATGTTGAGCTTGAGGGTTCATTTATTTACCTTGGAAAAAGTAGTTAAAAATAATTTGTTTTATTTCAGTTCTCCCCAGAGCTGTTAGCAGCATCTCTTGACCTCAAAAATGGTCAACAGATGGAGTGTGTCCAGTTGTGATCAAAATATTTATAAATATATATATTTATTTATAAATATTTAATAAATGTTAAATAGGTGGGGTTAAAATAAAGTCAGGTTAATGAATTAATTAATGCTAAATGCAGCATTACATAGAATGAATAGCTCCCAGTATAATGTATACTTTATTAATCACAGGAAATTACAGTGTTTTCACTCTGCTGTTATTATACACATTACACACAGGTCTGAATTACACACATGCTCAATCAGTCAGTCATACAGGCACTAATGGAGAGATGTCAGTTGAGGGTTTGGTGCCTTGCTCAAGAGGAGGAGAACTCCAGCTACCAGTACTTACTCTAGTATCACCATACTTTGTCTGTATTTGGACTTCAACCAGCAACCCTCCAGTTCCCAACCCAACTCCCTACTGACTGAGCTACTGCCACTCCCAATGTTTATGTGAAATTGTTAACATCATGGAAAGTGGAAATATAGGTAAACCTATTCCTTGTTGGTGGAGGACAGCGATACTCCTGAGATGCGTCTTGTCGGCTACAAAGGTAGAGGAACAAGGAAGAGGGGAAAATAAGGGAAAAAAAGAACTTTTAAACTTTTAGTTAAGAAATAAAATATAAACCGTTTAGCCCCAGAGGGTGAGGAAAAGTTTGTGGTTATGCTTTCAACAAAGGAAAACATTGATCTGGGATTATTTTGTCTCCTCTGTCGCTAAGTGAAATATGTTTTGCATTTTATTTTGCCTGAATGGGTTTGCTGCTGGACTGCTTAGGATTTTCTTAACACTCTAAACTGAGCTAACCTGCAGAGAGCTTTTACTCAGAGAAACTTTTTATTTCAGGACCTTGGATTTCCCTTTAAGCTGATGACACTTGCACACAAGCAGTTCATTCCCTGTGAGAGTGTTAACAGTTTAGAGTGAGGCAAACTTTCAGGCCAGTATCTCTCGATTGTGGTATTTTGCTTATAGCCTTACTAGCTTCATGACAACACAATAACTTATTCAGAGTATTTGTAACCACCACTCCTTATCACTCCATTTCAAGTCCTGCAAACAAAAGTGATGTCTTTGCATGCATCATCAAAATCCAAATGTATTCTAGTTGTATAAAAAGAAATCCAGGGAGAAGGTGCAGTGTTTATTTTTAAAATTATCTCTGTTGTTGTGCTCATTGTATATTGACAACACATACACACGTAAAATATTGGTGTGTATACCTGAGCCTGAATAGAGTGAAAATATGATAAACTTCCTCTAGGCATGTTATACTCCTCAGTTCAGCTTTTTTACCTTCTGTAACTCATTTTCCAGTCTTCGCTGCATGGTCAGGAGCACATTATGAGGACATTTAAAATTCAAGCTGGAGAGTGCTCCCCCGCCATCACAAGTAAAACACAGATCCATTATAAAAAATAACTCTTATGTATATTGTATGACCTTGGGCAGCTGTAATTCAAATTTGTAAACATGACTGACTTCTCTCAGGGCTATCAAAGATTTAAGATTATAATCTGTGATGGGAAATAGACAACAAACAGAGTGTAAATTGTAATTTCCCCACTGGGGATCAATAAAAAGCATTTAAAAAAAATCTTCTCAACTTATGCTTTAACACATAATTATTTATATTTTTAAGCCATGGTAGTGTCCAAATTTTAAACAGCAAAACATGCCCATATATATTGAAAAAACATTGACATTAATATTGAACTTGTTAAGCACAAACACAGTTCATGAGCAGGAAATAGCAAAACAAATGGCACAAAATGTGTACTTAGAGGGACATCTTCGTAATGGTGTTAAAACAAAACTATTGGTCATGTGTTTGTAGTTCTAAGTCAATTTGTAGTGTGTTTTAACTTGATTTTGAAAGACATTTTCTTTGCAACTGTAGTGCTGACAAAAATGCATTTTCAGTCATCTAAAGCAACATCAGCGTAAGGCTTCAGTTTTTTTTTAAACACAATTTCCTTGTTAGACTCAACAGTTTGCACCAACAGTCAACAATCATGCAGGGAGAAATCTATCACAACCACAGACTGTGTATAATGGCTCATAACAGAAGCAGAGATGCCAGTTTCTCCTCCAGCAGCATCTGTAACAGACCATGTTGCAATTGAGAAGACATGCATTGTTTGAGTACAAGTCTCACTTTTTTTATTAAAAAAAAAACAACTAAAAACTGTTTGTCGACTGTACTGAACACACTTTATTGGCATCATAAGTATGTCATCAAAAATAATGAGCAACTCTAACTGTGGTAAATGTGCTGGTTGCTGTGTTCTTTTCATACTCCACCATGCAAATTATATATTAACCAATAACAGACACCATCTTTTAAGAACATCCAGGGTTGGACTTGTCTGTGGATATTTGAACTGCATAGTTGAGTGTGTTACAATTTTGAGCTAAATGCTCACACTCACCATGACATGCTGATGTTAGGCAGATATAATGTTGTTGCCATCTTTGTTAGGCATATTAGCATACTAACATTTGCTGATTATCACTAAACATACAGCTGAGGCTGATGGAAATGTCAGTAGTTTTGCAAATACTTTGGTCATGAATTGCAAAAATTGAAATTGAAACCAATTTTGACTTGATGATGGCCTTATATGAAAAGTTATTTCAGTTCCTCTTGAGGTGTCTAAACCAAATTTAATGGTAATCCTTTCATTACTTGTCCTGTCAACATGTTTGTACAACATGTCATGGCAATTCATCCCAACAGTTGATATACAGTATTTCAGTCTGGACCAAAGTTGTGGACTTACTGGTGCCATCCCTAGAGGCATGCTGCTAGTGTGGCAAACATATCACAATGTGTTTATAATGCAATGCAACAGGCAAAGAAACAAGTGTGTGAAAAACTGACAAATGCTGAGGGCTGAGCAGCTGAGCTGGTGCTGTGCAGTTTAAAAGTATGGAATGATTAGTGATTAGGAGAGTTTCTATTCACCTTATAGCAAGACATGAACATGAAAAACATTAACTTGCTCTGCTCCACTGTTGCATTACTCCATACAGACAACAGCTCCGGGGATCTTGAACCTTAGCAATGAACGCTTTGAATAAAATAATCATTTGGGTCTGAGCCATAAGACCTCAAAGGTGCCAAAAGAATGACAAGTGAGTCTACTTAACATCCTGAACACATCTCATGAAAAAATCAAAATCTAGAAGGGAACTCAGAGAGCACAGAACAGAGATGGGGACTAGAGTTTGAGACTCGGACTTGAGTCACACTTAAATCGCACACACAGTGACTTCAGACTTGACTTGAAACTTGTCCTCAAAAGACAAGCATTCAAAAGACAAACATTGGCCATCTAACGTTAGCTTGCTTCTTGCCATAGCCATGACCTACAGGAGGTTAACTACGACTGTCGTTCACTAGATGTTATGAAAAGATGAATATTTAGTTTGGACCATTGATTGCCAAACTTGTCATAGTAGATTTTCGTAATCATTTATGTCCCGCTGGCTGCAATGTTTTTAATTCCTTATAATAGCTATGCAGTGTTCTAAGCAGCCTGGATGGAATGCAGCAGGTGATACAACACTCATTATAACTATAACCATGAGAGACTTGAGACTTGACTTGGACTGTAGCTCAGAAACTTGAGACTTAACTTGGTCTCTAGCTCAGATATTTGTGAGGCGCAGACCTTCGCCAATGCCAAATGTCCTATCTCAAAAAAGAATTGTGTTTCCTCCCTGTGTTTCGAAATCGCTCCACTATTGAATGGGTTCTTCCTTGGCCCATGCTACACCCTTCCACCAAGTTTCATTAAAAATACTTTTGATGCTGGCAGTAGCTTAGTTTGTTGGGAGTTGGGTTAGGAACCAGAGGATCACCAGTTCAAGTCCACGTATGGATCAAAGTACAGAGTGTGGATTGGCAGCTGGAGAAATGCTCCTTGACTGTGCCACCTCCTAGGCACAGTCAAGGAGCTCTTGAGCAAGGCACTGTATGTCCCTAATTGCACAGTGTGCTGGTCCAGCACTAGCAGCCCACTCAACCCACACAATACTAAAACTTATTTTCATGTAGCACTAATTTTAAAATGTTTGCACCGTTCTAATAGTTTTATGAAAAGCCCCCTTTTCCAGCTGTAAATTCCTTTTTTAATCTTGCTGATAAAACAAGCAAACCAAACCAAAAACATAACCTCCTTGGCGAAGGTAAACATGTTGCTTTTGGTGAATCATCATGTGAAAGGAAACTTTAATATGTACTCTTCCTTTCACACAATGAATATCAATCATGATTAGGTCTTATCTGCTTGTAAGGGTAAACCTATCCATCTTCAGAGTGTTTCCATCATTGATCAACACAGGGCAACATGATCGTTGCTGACACTGTGCCGTACCTTTTATAAGAGTCGAGGGGAGTCTGCCATTCATGAAAACATTATTAAACTGAGGTTGACGGTGTTAAAGTGGTTTTGTTGTTCTTATCCATGCGTGACTAAAAACATTTGCATGGTAAATCCAAAACAACAATGTGTGCCTCCCTTGCTCTCCCTAAGCTCCTGCTTGTATTAAAAAAGCCTGGTAGAATTTGCTAAGTTCACTTAGAGTTTCTGCATCTCTGCTTTGATTATTCACACTTGTCCAAGCAGAGCTACACCTGAACCCCAAAAAATCCCAATCTGTCAGCATGTCTCCCTATTAATGTGAGCTTCTTTTGTCTGTTTTGTTTCCTCTATATATTCCTCTGACTGACCCTTCTGACCTGTTCTTCACAAGTATGGTTTATGAAAAGTTGTCTTCAAAGTGTAAAGCCTCTTGTATGTTCTTACGGTTACATGTATTTGGACAGAAATAAATAATGTGTTAAAGATTGTTATACTCTGCTGCCCTCCTTTCAACCTACACACACACACACACACACACACACACACACACACACACACACACACACACACACACAAAAACACACACACACACACACACACACACACACACACACACACACACACACACACACTGTCTCATGCACTATTAATGCTCTCCAGCAATCAGCCAGAGGAACAGGTGGGCATGTGCTATATGCGGCGCATAGGGGCGCAGCACCATGGGGGCACCAAAGCGTTGGTAAAAAATGTTTTTATATATGTAGCTGCTGTTGTGCATTTCTGCATTTCCTCAATGTTATATAACATTTTAGAGGACTAACAGACTAGAGTAGGCGCCCTACCATTTGTAAGGAACATGCATTTGTGGGATGAGCAGCAGCGCTGAGTATGTGGGTTGCGCCCATGAAACATTTGCCAAATCTTCTCTGTCAATGCCAAACAGCTTATTCTGCCATTGACTCGCCCAAGCTGATCCCACAAGTGTTCAATGGGGTTGAAGTGAGGACTGCTGGTTGAAGAATGGGGTGCCATCCAACAGCAGTGTGTGACCAGGCTGGTGACCAGCATGAGGAGAAGAAGATTGCGCTGAGCGAGCGGTACGAGCGTACGAGTAGTGAGTTGTTGTCTATGGAAAAAGATGGATAAAGCAAAAAAGCTGTCGGGGGCTAGAAATAGAAAAAGAAAGAGGAAAAAGGAGATGGCATGTCAAGGGATGCGACAGCAGTTAAATAAGTGGATGGTGAAAGGCAACAGGTAGGATTTAAAGTATGCATGTTAACAGACTAGCTAGCGCTTGCTAACACTGGGAATATAGCAGCCAAATGGGGGTTTACCATGGAATCATGCATATATTTGCTACCAAACTTGGAACTTGAATTTAGGCTGCTATATTTAACAGTGAGTTAATTTCATTCAGGTTTGAGGATGGTGGATTAGGAAAGACAGGGGAAGGCAACAGGTAGGTTTATTAATATGGAAAATGTAATATGGAAAATATATTACATAATATTTGTTTGACAATATGTCTTAGTAGAGAAGAACACAGGCAAGGAGTGAATGAGACAGACATGAGGTTGGTGACGGCATCAAGCAGAGATGAGACCAGTGATGACATCAGGTAGGAGTTCTAAGGAGTTAGACCACACAAAACTAAATGTCCAGTTCAAGCTCCGAGTCCTCCTCACTTTCGTTTCATTTTGCACTTTAACGTTAGTGTTGTTTACAGATGAAAGTCTGATTACTTCTAATGCCAAATCGAAATAATTTAACATGTTTTCTTATATGCTATTAGGCTAATCTTGCCATTGCGAATGAAAAATGCATTTCTGTATCAAAACCCGGTGCATGTGGGAAATATAACAATTAGCCTATGTCTGACAGCGGGGACGTAGTAAACAAATCAGAACGCAAATTAAAACATCCGCAACGCATATGCTCGAATGCCATCAATGATGATTTATTTATTGTTATGAAAATAAAGTAAATTTTTTCATATATATATATATATATATATATATATATATATATATATATATATATATATATATATATATATATATATATATATATACCATATACTTATTATAATTATGGTAGGCCTACAGTGGCTGATGTACTTTAAAATGAACCTTTATTATTTAAACCCCATACATGATGATGTCTGGCACACTTATTTATTTATTTGTTGTTGTTTTGTTTTTGTTTGTTTTTGTTTGGGAGGGGTGGGGGAGAATGGCAAAATTGTTGCTGCATACACCTCTGACACTGGGTAATTGTGCCCCTGCCTAAGGGGATCACCGGCCCTGCCTCCTGCTGGGATGCTGCACTTAATTCCTGGCCTGCTGTACTGCTCGGTTGTTGGTGCACAGCGATGATGACTGCACACAATGCATAGATTCACAAGGTGACAGCGATAATGACAGCAATGCTGTTGAACAATTAATGGTGTTGCGAGCCCTGCAAATCAGATATCGAACGTTCTGTCGTTGTGTGAAGGACCAAACCGATTTGGATTTTAAATCTGCGGGTAACACCTGGGAAGGATATGCACGAGTCTTCTGGTTCGGTGCAGAAGTCGATTCATTAGCTTTTTGAACAAGACAGAAACTGAATGTACTCTGGACTGCGTGAAATCACTACTCAGGTAATTTCATTAAGGTCGCCTCAGGAATATCATAATCATCCCTGTGAGTTAAAAAAAATAATTTGATCTGATTTACTTTGCTCAAATGTGAGCACTAATGGACTAATGTAATAGTAAATATCTTTAAATATGCAATGCTTTCCAAGGTGTTCAAAACACTTGGCATGTTTCACTTTCATACAAAAGCAATGTGGAGTCCAGTCTTACTCAATAGATCCCCATGATTCTTAAACACATTTTTCTTTAAAGTAGGATACAATAAAGAGCTGCCTTACATATACTGTAACAAAAAAAGTAGTTTTGAGGAACTGCAAGCAGTTTGAAGTGTATCATTTTTGCCACAAACCATTTAAACCAAGCAGCAACCTCCGTTGCTGAAAAATGAATCTGACACAGAAATGCCAATATTGCAGTTCATTGAGCGGCCACTTGAGGCTGGCTCCAAAAGGGAGTCAATCCCCTAGACCCCCATGTTAAAATGCCCAACTTTACAGCAGAAATAAACATGTTTTCAGCCTGGTACATAAAGCGGTTTTGGTCTCTATAGCTAAGTTCCCATTTCATGATAACTCTGTTATATTAAGGCTTAAAGTGGCCATATTATGTTAATTTTCAGGTTCATAATTGTATTTTGAGGTTGTACCAGAATAGGTTTACATGGTTTAATTTTCAAAAACATATTTTTGTTGTAGTGCACATTGCTGCAGCTTCTCTTTTCACCCTGTGTTCAGGTCTCTGTTTTAGCTACAGAGTGAGACCTCACACTGCTTTAACATCTTTGTTGGGAGTTGCACATGCACAGTAGCTAGGTAAGGATCACATCAGCTAGCTGTTTGTTTCTACAACTTCAGTAGTACAAGGAAGGGTTAGCCGGGAGACTTCTTCTAAACGAGGGCACACTTCCAACTTTGCGTGGAATACCTTCAGAACAGGGACATGTAATTAGTTCTTTTGTAGATTATGGTGACCTCGTGTGTGTTGTAGCAGTGTTTTGCCATTCAGAACGAGCTAGCATGCTACGGTTAGCCCCCTAGGCCCCTTGTTTCGGCTAGTTACGTAGAAAACCCTGCCAATTTTGAACAGCTCACCCGGAGACTGAAGGCAGTACACATTCAGAAACCTGTATCTCACTCAAAACAGCATGGATGTTTTTTTTCAAAGTGTGTATGCATGTGGAAGCACCAGAGACACAAAATAACACAATACATACACATAATATGGGCACTCTGTTGTCTCTTTCAAAAAGGATCTGATAACATGTTTATTTAGGAAAGCCTTTGGTTGATGGGTTTTCACTAGTGTCACTTTAATTTTACATATGTATATACATTTTATATTGTTTGTTTTACCTATTCTTTTGTACAGCAATTTGTGATTTTATCTGTGAAAAGCGCTTTATAAATACATTTTTTTACTCTTACTTTAAAGTTCTGCTTTGAGTGACAGGTGGGCTGCCGCCACAGGAAGTGAGCATAGAATGTAGGCTTCATTCGGCACGCCTCAGCTCCATACACGCTCCACCTCTTTGCCCATTTTTGGATTAGCCGGTAGTCAGACAGCGCCAGGCACTGTCAAGATGGCAACTGCTGGAGTTACTGGGAGCTGTCCACTTTTCAGAAATCTATGGGTGATATCACAGAGACTATGTCCATATTTTATACCATCTATGATTTAAACCTATTGACCTTACTTGTAACAGAGAAAAGAAGGATTGATCTTCATGCTGTACAAGTGTACAAAAGTACCTTGCACTTGAATTGTTTCTGGTAAAGGATGCTTGCACTCAAAAGCAAGACTGAACAGAGCAGGTTTATTTGGTTGAAATTCAAAGCAAAGACGATCCAAAAAGGGATCAGGCAGTTAAACAAGAACAGAAGTTGGACTGCTATGGCTACAGTAGCACACTAGACAATCTGGTAAGAGTCCAGTGTCTGAGCAGTAGCCATAAATTGTAGCTAATAGCCATTTCACCTTTTCCTCTGCGTTTACTCTGATGTTTACATTTGAAAACCTTGACAGGCTGGGCTAGCAGAGTCAGCAGGAGACAAGACAAGCAACTTGTAGTCAATAGATGGCCGCAGAGATGGCCGCAGAGATGGTCTTGCTAGCTTGAGCTCATTTTCTCCACCAAACAAATGACAACACATTTGTGAATTGGTGACTTTAAAACAATGTATGTAACAGTCGTATGATCAAGATCTGTAATATACAGCATTTCCTCTATGTTGATAGCATAGTGGCGGTCCGCCACAGTAAAATTTCCAGCGCCACGGTATCAGAAATAGGGCAGAAGCACAACAGGGTTTCCGCTATGCACACCGCGCACCACCGCTCCTTCAGCTGTTTATGAAAAGTCATCTGCCGTCTGCTCTACTGAACTCAAGCGAACTGTCATCCGCTCTCTCTCCCCCTAGGCTGAGCAGAGCAACTGGAACAGTGACAGGACGTCATCACTCGCGAAGTTATGGCAACCAAATAAACAACAGGGCGAGTACTACTTCACTCAATAAGTGATAAACAGTGACGAAAGCCGCAACATGAAATCCGCACTCACGCCCGTGAAATATGACAGCTACAGTTTATTGGAAAATAGCATTGTGGACACTGAAGTTGATGAATTTACTGTTTATCAGACCCCAGATGAGACAGGAAGCTAACGTTAGCCACGCTGCTGTGACGGTCCCTCTGCCTCTGACTCACCGCTGCAGGAGACTGTGTGTATTCCTCCGACACGCTGTAGTAACGTTACTGATTTAAAACCTTTTTCCAGGTTAGTGGGGGTGCATACCGCTCAAAACCAACATGAAAAATGTAGCTAGTAATGTTCACTCAGCGTTTTGTTGTTAAACTGTGTGTAAAATGAGCGGTGGCGTCAAATCATCCTACGGTACCGTCTATTTTCTGGATGGTTTCAAGGTAAGGGTCGGTTGCTTACATTAGCAGATAAGCCCGTACTCTGACGTCCAACACCCCCCCCCCCCCCCCCCCCCCCCCCCGCCACCGCTGAAAAAAAAATCTAGAGGAAACACTGAGATATATATATATATATATATATATATATATATATATATATATATATATATATATATATATATATATATATGGTACTTGAGAACAGGCTATTAGGCACTTCAGTTAATGAACCAATTTTTTATCCTAAATCTTCTGACCATTTTCTAAATTAATCATTCCTAATTAGCTCTGAATCAGCTACTTAGTGGCACACAAGTAATAATCAATCATGACTTCCTTATTGCGCACAAATCATTTTAAAATTACTTTTGTGCCGTCTCAAATGAAGCAATGCATCATGTTTAGTTTTTAAGCAAAGCATCATGACTTTATTGTTATCTCACCATTACTAAACATCGCTGTATCCCCCATAAGTGTATCATCAAACTGACTAATTAGTTCCTGATTAGTTTTTCTTTGTCTGGACTGTTCAGGATTTAGTTTACTCTATTTTGTATTGTGTTACCAAACCTTCTCTTGCAGAGTTCAGTACTAACAGGCACCCTATCAAGATGGATTGTTGGATTTGTCTGTGTGATTGTTATTTTTAGCTGCATGCCTTATCTTCACGTTTACAGTTTAAACCTCTCATTAATTTTCTGTCTCTCCCTATCTGTCTCCTTCTGTTTTATTGCTGAGCTGTCACTCAGTATGCCGATCACACCAACGCTCAGTCTGGGCCTCACCTGAAGCCATTCCGCACTATAAGACCAAATAAGTGTTCAACCTCACAGGGCCTTCAAAATACATGAAATATGTGAAAATCCAATGACAATCAGTGATGTGTTGGATTCTTTGATGCTGTCATAGCAGTGGATCTGTGCACACAAGCACCTGCCTCACTGCTATTTGAACACTTACTTCCGCTAAATTAATTAGCTCACCTGTGCTACTGTTGCAATAGAATAATACAGATGACCAAAGGGAATGCAATGTAGTTGAAAAGAATTCAAAATTTGTTTTAATTATTTATCATAAAAAAATAAATCTTTATCAATTTCTTCAAAGATATCTATTGTATTAAATATAATACACTATATATACTATGCACTATATAGGAGAAAAGATGGCGGTGTGCAACGGCAGTCTGGCAGCTCATGCTGGAGCCCACGCAAACAACATTGCCAAATTTGCATTCCTACAAAAAGACGGATTGTGTTCTAATGGCCGACATAGTTCAAAGACTATTAGTTTTAAACTCTGTTTTTGTCACTACTGCTACTATCCGTGCAAAGTTGCCATTCATGCCAACAACAACAACCTGGCTGTGAACGTGACGTTCGTCACGGCTTCAGTCTCAACCCATGTAGCCAATATGTAACCTGTGCCAAAATTCTAAACAATGGCTGCGCTACCCAACCACCAACCTGGACAAATACCCGAGAACCCAGTGCATTGTCCCTTTTAAATAAACAAAAAAAAAAAAAAAAAAAAAAAATATATATATATATATATATATATATATATATATATATATATATATATATATATATATATATATATATAAAACACTGCAGTGTCTGCTTTTGTTCCACTAACTTTCATTTCTCACTGTAAGTGAGTTTCATTTTCAAATATGTTTTTTGTTCATAATAATGGAAACTGCTACTACTAGTGACTACTGATTTGTGAAATCTGAAGATATCCTATGACTGGTACAGACAGTTATAGCAGATATCTATATTGTTTTTTTATCCCAGAAAGTGGTCAGAAAACCACACTTATGTTTCAGCTAATCATCCGCTAATGAGAAAATATATATAATATAATATATTTTCCTGGACAAAGTGGAGGTCATTGTATATTCTAGGATTAGACATTTAATTATTTACAAAAAACAATGTTCTATTTTAGGTGAGTAGCTCTTGTGTTAGCATGGGTTCATTACCGAGTGTGTCTGTTACTTTAAGAGAGCATTGAATCGTGGATACATCAGTTTGCTGCTTGAGTTAGTAAGCCCAACGTGTGTTCACTCAACTCCTCCCAAAGTCTTTACCACAGAAATGTCATCCTAGAGGATGGCAACATATTTAAAATGCTAATAGCTACATAAAATCTTGCAATGGCCACAAACAGGTGAGTTGTATACTTTATTTCAAATAACTTAAAAGACAAAAGTCTTCACGGATGAGCACCATCCAGGTAGTCTGGCAAATGCATAGTTTGTAAACATTCCCACTTTCAAAAGCAGGATAAAGCTGACACCATAATCATTGGGGGGAAAAAAATAGTTGAATCCACTGGTCAGTGGTGATCCTCTGAACACACACACGCACACACACTGAAGGTGTTTCATGCTCTCTCTACCATTGAAAGTGTGTCTGTTGAACAGAGAGTCATACTGTCAAAATGTTGCACATCTTTATCTGTCACTGCAGCGTAACAGTCTTGACTGAACTCACATTGCAGTGCTGTTCTCAATGGAGTATTTCCTGAAATATTGATTGTGATTTGGTTGGCTCTGTGATTCTTGCTTACCTCCCAACATCCCTGTGAACCCACCTACCAATACTCTCATGTATCATTTGCAAGTATGATTTGTAGAAGGCCTACGCTGCCTATGTGATCTGCAAATGTACAAAGTACAAAGAGAGAAATTCTGTTGAAAAAAATCAGATTTCAGCTTCATATTTAAAATGGATTTTTAGCCATAGGTGACAGGAAAGAGGATACAGTATGTTTCTCGGGAACTGTTGTTATGTTGCTTCTAATATTCAACACACATCAGGGGCTAGCTAAGATGTAGAAGCAGGAAGCCATATCCTCTTCTAAAACGTCTGTTTGTTTTACTTCTCATTCCAAGGCTTTGCCCCTCCATTCTCACGCTCAGATCCCGAGCTCCCAAAGTGAAAGCGGCACAGCAATCTCTGGGCTCATTGACTGTGGGGCCTGAGGGGCTTTGTGGTAAAAGTCTAGGCACGTATTAGCTCTGCAGTGCTGGCTGCCTCAGACTGGTCCCTGGCCACATAACTACAATCTCATGCCTACTCAAAGGGCCTCTGTGTTGGAATGTGTCGACACGGAGCCTGGCCCCCTCTGGAACATCATCCGTGGGATATGCAGAGATGGCAGATAGACGGACAGGTATGTAGGCACAAGGTGGCTGGAAGGCTGTCCCACTGCCTTCTCGGATCAAGATTTAAGAGGCCTGTGTGTTTTTGTTTTTAAATCTCCTCCATCATTCTCTCAATTCAGTCTCATTGTTGGTCTTTTTATGTGCAAATCTCTCTATCCAATCTCTGTTTGTACAAATTTCTATCCATGTGCAAATCTCCATATACTTATGTTTTCTTTTTGTGTGTCTGCCCGACTCTCTTCACCACTGTGGCTCCTTTGCTGCATGCTATTCCTATGATTGTCTCTAGTTGCCATTGCATTATAATGAATTGATAAGTCCCCAGTCTTCCTGTCATCTTCCACTGTTTTTCCTTCCATCTTTCCCCTTCTTCCCACCTCTTTCCTGTTATTTGCTTCCTCTCTCTTCATTCCCCAATCAGCCCTCTCCTCCACACTTCCTCCAGTATCCCCACTCTCATCCCATCTTCCTCTTGCACAGTTGTGCCTGTTTCCTTACCTAATTAGAAATCCCCTGTAGGTTTTGGTTACAAAGCAGAATATTTACTGTGAGCAGTTCAGCCAGAGGTTTATTGGTCATGTAAGGGGACAGGGAGACTGATCAGCCTGAAGATTTAGGCTTAACATCAATAATTCATTACTAAGTAACAGTGTGATTTATATTACCCTCCATACTAATAAAGTACTGTAATGTAATATAGTTTACTTTTTGGATATCATGTTAAAGTACTGACCAAAAGCGACTGGCCTTACATATAGAATTTCCTAATTTAATGGCAGATTCATTGCACACTGAATATTGTTTCCATACAAAACCTAATATGTACATCCAGGCTTGAACTGTTACCTAGCAACAGCTGCTGTAAGTGGGTGAAGACAGATGAGTGCTGGGAGGACAGGCGCTGGAGTTGGCAAATTTAAGAATGGCTGAGGATATTGGGTGCTTCCAAATGTAGAGATAGTCATTATTTTGAATTGACTTCCTAGAAACGTAGTCATTTTAGCTGGAAGTTGTACAATGTAAGCTATTTCCACATCGTCCAAAGTCTTGTGGTAGTTATTAGCAGTTAACTTTATTATAATGTGTACTTCATTGAAATATCTGAGTTTTAGTGTTTTTTTGTTCAAGGGTAGTGATATATAAATATGATTTATACCTCAGATTTTCTACTGACTTGAAATTATTTACGTCCTTTAGGTATTTTCATTGAAATGTAAGTCTGCAAATTGCTATTTTCTCTGAGCAAGTACACACCGTGAGAATAACTTTTTTTTTTATTTTTCACTTCTCGTCCATGTTGGCAATTTTGTTCAGAGGGTTTTTAGGAAATATTCAAATGTAATTTAAAAATGCAAAGTGAAATCACATTTATCAGTGAAAGGAGATACAAGTTGAAGTATTTTTTATTAGTAGTGTACCAATAGGTTACTACCTTCCACTGTTTTTCCCAGTGTAAGGCAAGGTCATGTCTTTATACAGAACATTTTATACATTGTGGCAGTTCAAAGTGCTTTACAAACTGCATAATAGAATAAATTAAACAATTAAAACGTGGATTAACAAAGTTAGAAAACCCGACTCAACTTGGTGTAAGTCAGCTAATGATCACTGAGCAATGCAAATCATTACCAAGTTGTTGATTGATGAAACCTCTATATTGATTATGTACATTTTTTCAAATGATTACATATCACAAAAGTAAAACATACAGTGGGGCAAAAAAGTATTTAGTCAGCCACCAATTGTGGAAGTTCTCCCAATTAAAAAGATGAGAGAAGCCTGTAATTTTCATCATAGGTACACTTCAACTATGAGAGACAAAATGAGAAACACAATTCCAGAAAATCACATTGTAGGATTTTTAATGAATGTATTGGTAAATTCCTCGGTAAAATAAGTATTTGGTCACCTACAAACAAGCAAGATTTCTGGCTCTCACAGACCTGTAACATCTTCTTTAAGAGGCTCCTCTGTCCTCCACTCGTTACCTGTATTAATGGCACCTGTTTGAACTTGTTATCAGTATAAAAGACACCTGTCCACAACCTCAAACAGTCACACTCCAAACTCCACTATGGCCAAGACCAAAGAGCTGTCAAAGGACACCAGAAACAAAATTGTAGACCTGCACCAGGCTGGGAAGACTGAATCTGCAATAGGTAAGCAGCTTGGTGTGAAGAAATCAACTGTGGGAGCAATTATAAGAAAATGGAAGACATACAAGACCACTGATAATCTCCCTCGATTCGGGGCTCCACGCAAGATCTCACCCCGTGGGGTCAAAATGATCACAAGAAGGGTGAGCAAAAATCCCAGAACCACACGGGGGGACCTAGTGAATGACCTGCAGAGAGCTGGGACCAAAGTAACGAAGGCTACCATCAGTAACACACTACGCCGCCAGGGACTCAAATCCTGCAGTGCCAGACGTGTCCCCCTGCTTAAGCCAGTACATGTCCAGGCCCGTCTGAGGTTTGCTAGAGAGCATTTGGATGATCCAGAAGAGGATTGGGAGAATGTCATATGGTCAGATGAGACCAAAATAGAACTTTTTGGTAAAAACTCAACTTGTCGTGTTTGGAGGAGAAAGAATGCTGAGTTGCATCCAAAGAACACCATACCTACTGTGAAGCATGGGGGTGGAAACATCATGCTTTGGGGCTGTTTTTCTGCAAAGGGACCAGGACAACTGATCCATGTAAAGAAAAGAATGAATGGGGCCATGTATCGTGAGATTTTGCGTGAAAACCTCCTTCCATCAGCAAGGGCATTGAAGATGAAACGTGGCTGGGTCTTTCAGCATGACAATGATCCCAAACACACCACCCGGGCAACGAAGGAGTGGCTTCATAAGAAACATTTCAAGGTCCTGGAGTGGCCTAGCCAGTCTCCAGATCTCAACCCCATAGAAAATCTTTGGAGGGAGTTGAACGTCCGTGTTGCCCAGCGACAGCCCCAAAACATCACTGCTCTAGAGGAGATCTGCATGGAGGAATGGGCCAAAATACCAGCAACAGTGTGTGAAAACCTTGTGAAGACTTACAGAAAACATTTGACCTCTGTCATTGCCAACAAAGGGTATATAACAAAGTATTGAGATGAACTTTTGTTATTTACCAAATACTTATTTAAAACCATAATTTACCAATAAATTCATTAAAATTCCTACAATGTGATTTTCTGGATTTTTTTTCTCATTTTGTCTCTCATAGTTGAAGTGTACCAATGATGAAAATTATAGGCCTCTCTCATCTTTTTAAGTGGGAGAACTTGCACAATTGGTGGCTGACTAAATACTTTTTTGCCCCACTGTACATGCTAACTATACTGGTGAGAATGCAGCAAATAACTATTATTGCAAATTGTTCCAGCTGGCCTGGTAACACAATAGTTCCCCTGTCTGCATTCCTCATTACTCCTAGTGTTTAATCAGATGAGTGACAGGTGACAGAGGTTAAGCACAGCAAATTTGATTGACACAAATGGAAAGAAACACTCTTCTTCCCGAAGGGATCAGAGTGTGTCATGATTGCAGAGTGATGCAATTAAAGGATTCCCAGCAGAGGACTTAACAGGAACTGCTTCAGGAGCAGCCCCTCGAAGGGAATGGCAGATTAGAAGCAGCTCAGCTTTTCATGTCATAGGTGTCTTGCAGCATGCCTGTCATACCTGAAAATAAACATATGTTATAGTCATATGTATGGCACAAGCATGAAGAAAAGATATTGCACATAAAAGATGGCAGGCACTCGTTTGTAACATGGTAGCTTCAAGTTGTTGGCTTGTATTTGGTGAAGTACTTACATCTTTAATACTTACAAGCTTAATATCTTAATAACTATCTATCTATTAACTATCTCGCAATGTTAAGGAGGCAATTTGGTCGGCGCCTAAAAAGTATTGAATTTGGTACCCTGCCCTGTTTGTGTGTATGGAGAAAGAGAAAAAGGATTTTCACTTGAGTAGTAATAACTATAATTACTACTTGTGATGTTTAATATTAAGATCTGCTTGTTAATGGTAATTATTCCGATAAGATTGGACAGCAAAATGAAATCTGCATTATTAACAGTAGTGCTGTAACTCACAATTATTTTTACTATCTTTTAATCCGTCAATGATTTAATGATCAATCCTTCAGTCCTTGGGTGCCCAACCTTTGTGGACCTTTTTTATATTGACAATGTCGCAGCCGGGTCAGTTACGGTACAGCGCAGCCTACAGCATAGCTTCTGAGGGTTAGTTTCACCTCTTAACGCAGAAATGAATAAGACTTTAAAGGTATAGCAAATGGTGGTAATCTTTAACTTTGTCAAATTCAGCGAATATCTCCTCATGGTCACTTAGGTCTCTATTTCCTGTGTGCGCTGAAAAAAAAACTGTTCCTATACAGCCCTGGCTCTGTAAATGCAAAACAAAACAGTGCTCGAGCCACACAACACTATTCCAGCCAATCAGCACTAGGTGGCGTGTGCAAGCGAGTGATAGGAGAGGGGGGAGGCAGGGCCCGGTGGCCAGGAGTTGTCAACAAGAAGAGTTGGCAGAGAAACAGCAGAAGAGGAAAAGGACTATTGAATAAAAATTTAAAAAGAAGTTGTATGACTGGGAAAGGAGGAAGAGCCTTGTTGCCATTGGTGAGGCATTTCATGGTTTCAACGCTGCAGAAACCTCTGTGATTTTAAAGGAATGAAAACTGATGAGGTGGGTCGCCCTGGTGGCTCACCTGGTTGACCGTGCGCCCCATGTACAAAGGCACAGTCCTTACTGCGGAGCTCTCCGTCGTCCGTCAAAAATAGAAGCTCTGCGTATCTTCTCCGGAGGGCTGGGACCGCTGGAGCTGGGACGGAGTAGGGATGCAGACGTTCCGCAGCCAGTGGAAATACACATATTGACTTTAATGGAAACCTAATGACTCCGTTGACGTTCCGGAGACGTTCCGCAGATGCTCCGCATCCAGTGGAAATTGCCGGTTAGGCAAGCTCTTCCTGAAGGCATTGATGGTGTACACACGAAAAGTGACAGAAGTAACTGTCTGAATTATGAAAAAAGTTGAAATGCTACTTCACTGCTTAATTTCACACACCTGAGGCCTCATTTATAAACGGGGCGTAAGCACAAAAGACGTGTGTCCCTCTCTACATAAGAATTGGGATTTATAAAAAGCAAACTTAACAGGAAAATGTGCGGTCCTCCACTGACACTCTGAACCAGGCGTACGCACAGAAATGGATAAAATAAGAAACGGCGACACAAACGGCAGATGGATGAAACGTGAAACTGTGAATCTGAGAGACCATTGTGTAAAACAAATCAAAATGTTCCCTTTATTGATGATATGAAGAATTCACAAAGTCATTCTTACAATTAACATCCTATTCAAACACCTGTTTGATCCATCTGCGGTAAAAAACAGACAAAATAAAACAAGATACTATTGTAAATTCAAACAAAGATATTTATGCAAAGAAAACTCAAATTTTCTGTAATTATATTGGCATGTTATGGAATTTATTCTCATGAATAAGATGATAAACAGGACAAATAGACTGATGCTGTTTTCGATGCCTCCTTCTGGCAGAGCACATCATTACAGTATCGTAGTGTTTTATGAAGTGTTTATTTTTATGGCTTTAGATCGTTATATTTTTGTTTTAAATGTTTGTTTTTATTGTAGGTCTAAAGCATGTTTTAACCATTGTGAAAGGTACAATAGAAAGTTTTACTAATTACATGCTCCTTGCGCAGAACTATTTGTCATTTACAATTAGATTAATTCCGACACCTTTAGCTTTTAAGATGCAATCCAATGAATGGGTAAAGGTATGTCATGTGTAATGGCTGGCTTTGCAATGTTGGAAGATGTGGCAAATGGAGACCGCCATCAAGAAAACTTGCTGACAAAACAAGGAAAAGTGGCCTCAGATGCTTTTTTGGGCCCAGCGTTACAGAGGAGCACTCAGAGAACCCACGCCGTGCCTGTCCCACTTCAAGGGTGGTCGTCTCCGGTGTCCCTTGGCAAAAACACTTTCTCTGTGTAGCCCAATTATGGGCGTGACATGAAGCTGCCAAAGCTGTGTCACATTTAGAGTCTATTGTGATTTATAAAGGGAAACCGGCGTAGGACGTGAGTGCGCACGGTTTTATAAATCCGAATATTTCTTTGCGTACTCACATCCTATGTTTTGTTCGTACGCCACTTCTGACGCAAATTCGCCGCACAGTTTTATAAATGAGGCCCCTGGCCAATCACTGCATGAAGTGGCCGTAAATGTCTGATTGTCGGTTTTAGAAAGTTGATTTCTTGTATAGGTTCTTGAAAACTTCACTATGTGCACTGTAAACCTGGATAAGTAGAATCTACTTTAAAAAAAAATCCAGGTAACTTGTTGCCTTAAAATTTTTAAGTAATGAAGCATTAGTTGAATAAGTGAAGTGGACTACGTCCAATGTACTTGAGCCCATTATGGAATGGAATAGAACATTTAAGTTGAATGTACTACTAACTGAGTTAACTGAAAATACTTAGTTTAAACATTCATTCCCCACCCATGTATTTAACTCAGCTTGTTAAGTAAGCATTACTCCATTACCAATTGAACTAAATTGTATATTCTAACTGACCCTACTTAACTTTTTTAGTTCTCAAAATATATCTTTCAATCAATAGAGCCGTGTAAAAATACATACATACAACTGCAACATTACACTGATCCAATTTTTTTTATTGAACATGTCTTTTTTTCCAGCAAGAAAAGAAACAAAGCCATGGCCTAATAGGCTTCTAGTGTGTAGTTTCCTCAGTGACGGCATGAAAAAATAATCTCTTCCTCTTTACCTCCAATCGTTACAATATTGTACTGTGCTTCTTCAAATTTGGTTATTATTACAAATTAGTTTAAGTGTGCATTGTCCTCTCTGCTCCCTCAATCCACCAGGCTTCGGATGTGACAGAAGTCAGATGCCTTGTCCTCAGGGGGCTTCCTGTCATTCTTGGCGATGATCCATCCACCTTCTTCAAGGCCTGCTTTGTAAGCAACTTTGATTTTTCTCTACCTCCCTTTACCTCCCCTCCCTTGCTCCCCCTGTTCTCTACCTCCCCTCCTCTCTCCCACCCATACATATTATTTTAAGGTGTGCATGTGTTAATAGTTTCTTTTTTTATTGTTATTGTTGTTTGAGAAAACAACCTTCTCTGGAGGAGGCATACTCCAAAATTGTGACCTGTGTTCACCCCAGATCAGATGCTTCTTGCACCTGCCCTGAGTGATTTTCTGTAGCGGTCGCTGCACTGGGTGGACACTGGATAGGGCAGACATGTGGGCTGTGTACCTATAGAGGGTGTTTGTAGCACTATGTTGTCATGTTGATGTGATCATGCCCTGTTCCTTTCTTCAGGACGTTGATGATGAGGAAGGTTTGTACAATGATGTGCCAGTGGGGATCCTCTGCCGTGAACAGGAAAACATCACTCCACACATGCAGTCCCTTCACCACAATGCATCCTTAGTGGGAATCATCTTGGAGGGAAACATTGTGATGGATGTTGAGAGCCTACCCCAGGCCATGTACATTGTCTTCGGACTTAACTATGCACTGCATCTCAACTACCCAAAGTACATGAAGAACACTTGATTTTTTTCAACAGGTACTTCTGAACTTTGGTAAGACAGATCTGAAACCTAAACTTCAAACACTCAAGAATCAGCTTGCAATGTAAGAGTCATGACCAGCATCTCCTCTTCCCAAGTTGTCAAATGTGAGGTTTTTTTTAATTAACTGGCAGTAAAGTGAAGAGAGAGAGGGTAAGGTGAGAAGGACAGACTAAAAAAATGTTTACATAGGGGGATAGACAAAGCATGGGGGGTTGTGAGGAGGGGAGATAAGAGGGAGGAGGAGGGGAGAGTATCTATAGAACTATCTACAGTTTTATCTTTCATCCTTATGTCTCGCACATGCATTTTTTATTATATCCAGAGAAACATTTTTTGTTAATGATCGAGTTCACAATTGCCAAGATGGAGGAGTAGGGTAGAGAGAGGAGTGGGGGAAGAGAGAAAAGGAGGTAGAGGTAGAGGTGGAGAGTATGGGCTCTCCATACAGGTACAGTGGGGCAATAAAGTATTTAGTCAGCCACCAATTGTGCAAGTTCTCCCACTTAAAAAGATGAGAGGCCTGTAATTTTCATCATAGGTACACTTCAACTATGAGAGACAAAATGAGAAAAAAAATCCAGAAAATCAAATTGTAGGATTTTTAATGAATATATTGGTAAATTATGGTGGAAAATAAGTATATATCTATGGTTAATAACTAGCTACGTTTGTTTTGTTTTTTTCCAGTTTTTTTTTTTTAATTTTTATTAACTACAGTACTATATCAATTTAACTTAGATATACAGATAAATATCTGATAAATATATAGACTACTTTGAGTTATATCAAAGTTTCAATTCTATAGTGTTGTCCCCATGAAAAGATATAATAAAATATTGTGAGGGGTGAACTCACTTTCGTGATATACTGCTAGCTAGTTACCTCAGCTAGCTGTCGGGACTGCAACCAGTGCCAGGTTCCAACTTACCGTTTTGTAGCTGAACTCGGTTCATTCACCAAAGGCTTCAAATGTGGGTCGAACAACTTGCTTGCTAGTCAGCTGTTGAAAATTTCAATACAGTTAAATTCTTTGTCTTTGTTCTGTCTCAAAAGTTCAGAGTCATCAATGCCACTCTGTCAAAACTACATTTTTGGCGGTTGCATGGGTGACGTCAATGCGTTGCTAAGAGGCGGACATGGCTGCAGCGTGGAGCATCCCGTGTCATGGTTCTCTTAATACAGCCATGGTGTCATGCCCATATATATATATATATATATATATATATATATATATATATATATATATATATAAAGCCTTTATATATGGTCATGCCGTCCCGTCTGCGATATTTTTTCCCCCACGCCAAGACCCGCCCTTCAATAGCATTCACACACTACTATTGGCCAGGCGTGGTGCCGTCCCCGAACTTCTACCTTTCAAAATAAAAGCTTCCCCAAGCTTCTACTGTCTGTAATAAAATCCTTAAAAAAAAAAATCTCTCTATAAAATAAATGCAGATTATCATGGTAATGAATAAAATACTTTCAAATATATTTGGTGTTTTTTTAACTAAACAGTAACGGCAATCATACAAATGAATAAAATACTACAAAACTACTATCATGCTGATGAATAAAATACTTTAAAAATATATGTCAGTCTATAAAATAAATGCAGACTAAATTTTAAATGAGGTTTGATCAAATGTACGTTAACATCACGGACACAACAACATCCAGAAATCAGCAAACTATATGTATGGATAAAACTGTTAGCTAATATTCGCTAACAAATGTCAACCAACGCTAATGCAGTTTTAAATGAGGTTTCATCAAATGTATGTTAACATCAAGGACACAACAATAACATCCAGAAATCATGAAATTACCCGTGACTCCATCTGGAAAGTATTTCGCAATTTCATATTTTGTTTTTGACCCTCTGAACTTACCGTTGGACACGCCTCTGCATGAGACGGGATGGCATGACATGGGAAGCGCCAGGCAGTCTTGTTAGTAACAGGCAAAACTTGATGAAATTGAGTTGTTTGAGCTCAAACACATAATTACAATAAGATAGGCCATTAAAAAGTACAGTTTACTCAGAATTTATAATTAATGTAAAGAAATGACAAATGTTTAAGTAATATAAACTCCGTTTGTTTGAGTAGAAGCTACTGATTGGACTTAAAAACAGTTACAATAAGAAAGGACATGAAAAAGTTCAACTTACTCAGAATTAACAAGTAATGTCAATAAATTAGACACATTTAAGTAATATGAACTCAATCTTTTGAGTTTAATCAAAATCTGGGTTTACAGTGTGATTTATTCGGACTATATGGTGGACACCCTTCCTTTCACATCTCTATTTAGAGCATGGCATTGTGTTTGATGTATAGTAGTGTGGTGGCGCGAGGGCAGCGCGGCGGTGGTGGTGCGCGCGCGACAACGCGCAGCAATGTGTGCTGTTCGAAAAAGGGAGCGCTCTGCTCACCCCAAACACGCCACTCTCTGTAATGTGTGAATCTAAATTTGCTTGACAACGCCACCTTGGGAATTGCACCCAAAGAATTATTTTACACTGATCAAGGACACAAGTTCGTTCCACTCAATCAGCAAGACACGTGGTTCCCAATTTACAAAAATACTTCATTTAATAAAATCAATATACATCATAAAAATCAACATTCATCCAAAATAAGAAAGTAGGCCTTCCCATTAGGCCTACCGATGGTAAGCGCAGGTGAAGGGGAGGAGAACTGGTAAAACTAACGAGTTCACCCAAACACGCGTGACCGTCACACAGTGATATCACCAAATCCAAGGAATCACGGCACACAAGAAGAAAGGACACCACCACCCACGTCACCAGCACCACCAGCCTGCAACCACTGAGGAGGACAAAAGAAAAAAAGGGATAACAGAAATAATTGAACCCAAAATATACAACCAAACACCTGAAATAATTCAAAAAACAATTGTCTTAATCAAAACAATAAGTAAAAGGACAAAACCAATAATAGAACCTAAGGGGTTAACTCCACAATCATTCAGCTAAAGAAAATAAAGTAAAAAATGTAGCATCGGCAGTCCACGATACAGGCTGACTGCAACCCAGAAGCTGGCAACAGCGCCGCCGCACGGTACAGCTCACGGTGAAGACAACGCTGTATATAACAGCAGAGAGCAGTAGCTTTAGCAGCTTGACAAAACAGCGGACAGTGTATTTGACGGCAGACAAGGCTGTAGACAAAGTTGCAGACAAGCAACGGACAAAACAGGAGACCAAACGTCAGACGAAGCAGGAGACAAAGCGGCAGACAAAGCAGCAGGATCCCCAATCAGCTGGTGGTGGCGTCATGTAAGTCACCACCTGTGGATTTCAGCCAGCTGATGAGCATTCCCTGTTAATAAACATAAAATTAGCATAGCTAAGCTACATTAATCGAAGCTTTTGGAAGGTAGGTTTAAGATGGCATACCTGTTTTTAAGGTCAAACCTACACAGGGAGTGGGAGGGAGAGAAAGACCCACACAGCCTCGGACATCTACCTGTGACCACACCAACATTAGCTACAAAATAGCATTCGATGTAGCACAGAGAGAGAGAGAGAGAGAGAGAGAGAGAGAGAGAGAGAGAGAGAGAGAGAGAGAGGAAACTTACCACCGCTCAAAAGAAACCAGGAGTAACAGAGGATGGAGCACACGCGAAGAAGTAGACCTACTTATATATTGCCGCCCTAGTGGTCAACAGACGCAACTAACCGCAGCAAGACAACCCCATTTCCATACTGCTACAGTAGTATATAGGTTTGTCCCCTGTGCCTTTTTCACAAAGCACTTAGATTTTCAATTTGTCATCGCAATGGAAAAGCTTCCGTGCTGACAAAAAGGAGAATTTATGAAAACATCCTTTCAGTTACATACAGTGTTTTTATTACATATTTTCTATGGGGTTTTACTTCTCAACACAATGAGCTAGGCTGTTTTGTACATTCATGTGTGTTAATGCTGTGAACATTTGCACAACACATGCGTGCCTGTAACATTGGTTGAGAATACAGATTTTCTTTATAGAAAGGCAGCCAGAGTTGAAGGATAGGGGTAGGTGTATCATGTCAGATTTATACCTTGTCTACCAGGGATGGGAGGGTGTTTTCATGCTGTTCACCAAACAGCAGACTATCTCGTGAATAATGCAGTGCCTTAGGTGGAAAATACAGCCTTGGGCCTTTTTATTTCCCTTGCAATATGATTCTTCAGATAATTTGTATTTAGGACAGTTTGTAGTGGATTGTGAGTAATGCTACAAATTAGAGTACTCCAGTGTGCCTCGTTAGGTGTTCTTTTTAAATTACACAAATCACATGCATCAATGCAATCAAATTATATGCAGTACTGACTATTAACAGCCTACACTTAAGTCCTAAATACAAGCTGAAACATAGATTTAAAGTTAAGTCAAGGCACGAAAAGTCTTTGCTACTGTGTAAAAGGCATCTGCCCTAAAATAGTTCAATCTCAAGTCTCACAATGAGAGACTGGATTTAAATCAAAAGATCTTGAAGTCCTCTCATCTTTTGTGTACTGGCCAACTCTATCTGAGTCTGGATCTAAAAAAAATAAAAAGATGGGTTTTTTTTCTCCTTTTTTTCTCCTCTTCTGATGCAGTGAAACATGCCTTCAGCGCTTCCTCAGAATTCTGAAGAGATTTCCGCTGAGTAGCTCGACCTCACAGCCTAATCACCAGACCTAAACTCTATCAGAGCTCTAGGCTGCACCAAGATGCATAAACCCCCCCTGTCTTTGCCTCTTACGACCCCACATGCCAGCACACAATTAATTCACAGTGCTGGAATCCTTGGATGGTCCCAATAGTACAACTCTCAACCCTTGCTCTCATTTTCTGTCTGCATTTGCATAATATCAGTTTAGTTTGTAGTGGCCTATTGGGGAACACAGTGTGCAAGTTTGCATAAATATAAGGAAAATAAAGCACATGCATTCTTCAAGTGATGTATACAGTCAAAGCCCCAAAACTACACATTCTGTGTAGACTTTCACTGAACTTGATATAAGGGAAGTTTTTGTATGTGAAGATATAACGGAGAGTTGATATCAGAGGTCTGTCTCACTAGGAGAATCATGTGTGTGTGTGTGTAAAAGTAGGGTGTTGAATGTAATCACAGATAGGCAAACTGGCTGTGGGCTGAGTAGGTGAGTGAGTAAGTGGCAAAAGCTCTCTGCTTTTCCCTGGATGAATAATCATACAGTCCTGCCACACTCCTCTTCCACTGGCTGCTTCTGAGGAGCACAAAAAAACGAGGGAGTCACAGTCAAGAGGAACAGAGACATAGACAGACAGGGAGAGATAGATGAAGAGCAATAGAGCGAGAATGATGAGATGGGATGAACAGTGCAACAGCGCAGAGGAGAAGATTAGGTGAGGGCCAAACTAAATCTAGAAAGCAATCTTCCCGGCAGGCATTTACAGTGGAGCCGGAATCTGTATTACCAAAGCTTGTACGAATGAGTACTGATAGAATCATAGTACATTGCATGACTAAATTGGCAGTTCAGTTCAAATGTCATTAATATCAATACAAGACAGATAAGAGGAAGTGGGACAAAGATGTTTGATTCTATCCATTTGTTTTATCCTTTTCAAACCAGAACTCGAGGATCTGTGTTCCAAGTGGAGGTGTGGATGGTGTGTGTGTGGATCATGATGAAACTGATCCCCCTCGGGACCCTCTCTGCAGACGGAGTAATGAAACCATCTCCACGTGACTGATGAGTGCTCCTGTGCACAGAGCATATACTTACATAGCAAAGTGATGTGTTTCTGTGGTCGCGTGTTGTCTCACCCACCTCCACAGGGAGGTCAGGGATCAAGACTGGCTTTAAGAGGATCATCGCTTGAGCTTGAAAAAATTCTTTTGTTTCTTGCTCACACTTTTTAAGATTCTCTACTCACTAAGTCAATGGTTTCCAACCTTTTTTCGACCCCAACAGCACTGTCAGATGAGCTCAATGTACCCCTTCCTTCACACCACCTCACATGTTCCACTGATTAATGGACTCATTTGTTGTTATTGTTGGTCTACTGACAACTAGTGAAAACTCAGATTGGACAGATAGTCTAGCTAGCTGTCTCAATGTACCATGCAGAGATCTGAGGAGCAGTCAACAATAGTCCTCATAAACCCACCAAATTTAAAATTCCAACCCAAAGAAAGCGGAAGGAAACGTAAAATACATGCATCCGGTGGAATTTCCTGCAGCACCGGAGCAATCCCGAAAGTTAGACTAACTGACAACTGACTTCAGATGTTGGGAGGTGTGGTATATGAATCATAATTTCTAATTTTACAAATTAGCCAAGCTACTCCACAATCTTTCCAGCCCCCCCCCCCCCCCCCCCCCCCCCCCCCCCCCCCCCCCCCCCACCTGACAACTGCAGACACCCTCCCTGGGTTACAAGTACCTCTGGTTGGGAATCACTGCACTACATAAACCTATGACCTATTGTCTCTCATTGTTTGTTTGCAGGTGTCATTAAAAACATTCTTGCAGTTATTTGACCTCAAAGTTGAATGAGTATTTACAACTTTCCCACTGAGCTGCTAATTAGCTTCTTCATCACCTTGTTGAAAATGGACTCCCACATCCTAATCAAACATTTGTAGCAGCTTCCTAATGCAGTTACGGAAATATCAGAACGATGCTTTGCTTGCATATTCTAATTATGTAAATAAGAACAGCGTGGTGGTGCATTTCAATATGAGAATTTGCCTGTGCTAATTCAATTACACACGAGTCTGCAACAAAAATACTGATGGTTAAATGAATTAAAAACAGTTATAAACTATTACATTTAAAGACATCTCATTTTTTAAAATGTTTTATGCATTAAAACAACATTGATGTTTACATTTTGCTTGTCAAAGAAGATCAACTATATATTTTACAGATAAAATATGTACAAATCAGAACATTTCTACATGTCTTGACACATTTTACCTACAGCATTGTAAGGTGTTGTTTAGAGGTCATAGTTTAATATTTTGATGTGCCTGTAAATGCTAGTACTTGGTAGGGAAACTTGAGTAAACAAGTCATATACTTTCAAGGTTGCAATTTATGAAAAAAATATTCCAAAGCTTTCAATTTTCTAAGTTATGCAGCAAACTGCTGCTTGTAAATCTGCTTTGTGGAATCTTTTGAAATGTCAAAACAAAAACCTTAGTCGTGCAGGAGATCAGAGGGTAGAAACTTATGCGAGACGATTCACCATGAATACAAGTGAAAATATGAAGTCATAAAGCTTATCAACACACAAAAGTAGGACTGTGGGAGACAAACATGTCAAGAAACAAGAAACAAGAAATACAGAAGACATAAAGCTCATTAAAATACAACTCCAGATATTCTGCTTACTTTTGTGTGTGTATATTTGTAAGAAATAACACAATTACATACTGACAAATAAAAAATATATAGTGTTTTATGTCCAGTGAGGTGATACATTGTTTTTAGCCAAGCTATAGCATCGCTCTGTGGATGGCAATGTCAGTCTGTCAGTTGGTCCACCACTTTGGTCCAGACTGAAATATAGCAACATCATTTTGATGGATTGCCATTAAATCATTAAATTTCGTTCATAAATGCTTTTTGCCCACTACTTAAAGGGATTACCGATTAGCATTAAGCTTTGTGTAAGTAGAAACCCGGTAGTATTTTCGAATGACCATGCTTCTCTCCCTCATGTCCCCCTTGTAACAATAGGATCTATAGTTAGGAACCATTGTTTAGTTCCATGGAACACACGGACATGTTTTGTAGTGACACTGACTGTGTAACCGGACCGAGCAGAATGTACCGTACACGCCAAAGTTTATTAAAGTTTATAACCCAGTGGGGTGAAACAGTAAGAAGAGTGTACCCTTCTTGTGATTAAGTAACTAAACCTTAACATGGTGGCAGCGGAAGAGGACTCGGTCTGAGTGTGTGCAAGTTTTCTCCGATCAGAAGAGAGTTAACTGATGCTAGTTTGAGCCGCTAGCGTGCGACTGCCGCGTGATTCTATGGAGGGACTTTAGCCGCCACAAATGTTGTGTTTGGACTCCAGCAACCTTTCTAAAACATGGAAAATTGGAGGGATGAGTTTGCTCTTTATGTGGATCTGGCAATGGCTGCAATGGCAAACTGTTCAGCTATCTTGTCGGCAATAGTGAAAGGGAACCTTTGGATACCCTAATGGGCGACACAGCTAAGGATGCATGGAAGATAGAGGACATCATCACAAAGTTTGATGATAACTGCAACCCCAGCGTGAACGAGATTGTCGAACGCTGTCGTTTTTTCACGAGAAACCAGGGCGCTAGTGAAAATATAGACAGTTATGTCACTGAACTGAGACTGCTGGCCAAAATATGCAACTTTGGGACTTTGAGAGACTCGCACATCCGTGATAGGATTGTGTGTGGTGGTAACAACACGATCATGAGAGAAAGACTGCTGCGGGAGAAAAACTTGACACTTGACACATGTTTGCAACTGTGCAGAGCCGCAGAGCTCTCCAAGGAGAACGTTAAAACCATCACCGGGCCGATGGTTGAAGAGGTGCATGTCGTTCGAGGAGCACCGTACCAGTGGAAAGGTAACAACACAGTGGAGTGTAAATTCTGCCTAAGCGAACACATGAAAGAAACAAACAAAACATGTCTGTGTGTTCCATGGAACTAAACAATGGTTCCTAACTATAGTTAGTATTGTTACACCCCTGAGGCGAGCCTTCTCTGTATTGTGGGTCTGGAAAAAAAGCCTCTAATGATGCAAAAATCGTCATTTAGCGTCATCGGAGGCATTTTTGCTCAGAGGCTGTGGACTACAGCCAGCTAGTTCCGCATGTTTTCAAACCGCCCATAGGGGGTGGTCATTAGCCGATGCGATTCCAGTATCAGCCATCTTGAAGCTAAGCTAATAACGGGCTCTCTCTTTTCAGCAGCAAACTTTTACAACAATTATGTGCATTCAAACTACCGCACATGTGTACCACTGGGATACATTGGTACAGAACGGAGAATATACAGGAAACTTTCTTACAGATGGAATACTCAACACACTACGCAAGCTTTGGTTTGGTTTATTTATGGATACAGAAAGACAACAGGGGGGTAGTATCCAAGGGATAACATGTAAAAGTGAAAAACACTTTTCCAACATGGCCTGCTACGGAGACTAGCACCTCGGCCTGCGGTGTCGCTCGATGCCGGTAGCTGGGTAAGGGGACATCAAAAGCGGAAACACGGACCGAGGGCAGGAGTTCGAGCAAGCCGGCCCATCCATCCTGCTTGCAAGTGTCCGCTCATTAGACAACAAACTGGACTACATCCAACTTCAACGACACTCCCAACGCGAGTTCAGAGACTGCTGTGTTTTTTGTTTTTGTGCAAAAATGGCTGAACAACAGTGTAACGGACTCCGCTATCTAGCTACCAGGCCTGCTAGCCTTCAGAGCAGATGCCACTCTGTCAGGTAAGACTCGTGGAGGTGGGCTGTGTTAACATGGACACAGCCTGGTGCAGAAATGGGGTGCTTTTATCCAACTACTGCTAACCGCTGGTGGAGTTTGTGACTGTTAAATGCCGACCATTCTACATTCCACGCAAATTCACGGCTGTGTTTATACTCAGTATTTACAGCCCACCAAGCGCTAATGCTACCAATGTGTTAGCTGAACTTTTACGGAGCCTATAATGTGTGTGCACTAAATGTATTCCGTTTCATATGTAATTTTTATATAATGTCGTTTTTATATACTTTAAATGTGTAACACCACTTGAGCCACGGTGAAACGTTTCGTGTATATGGTTGAAATGTCAATAAATACACTTTAGTTGACTTGACTGTCTCTGTCTATGTCATGGATGTATTAAGAGAATGTCTGTAACCGGTAGGCGTGGCTTGAGAGTGGACTCGTAGGGAAGCGAAGCAAGTGGAGTTGTTGTCTTTCATCCACATGAGCCAAAAATACATTTTCTGGCTTTTCTCGGTCTAGAAGGCACCAATTTAAAAAAAAAAAAAAAATCACATTTCTAATACATACATGACCCAATTTAATACATATCCATCTTTCCAGGGTGAAATAGCCCTTAAGTTTATGGTCAAATTCCGGCAAAACTATTGACATTCCTATCAGCCTCAGCTGTACTTTGTGTTACGCTAAAAGATGGTGAACATGGTAAACATTATACGTCCTAAACATCAGCATGTTAGCATGCTGATTACCATGTAGCTCACTACGGCCTCACAGAGCCTTATAGTCTTGTTACAAAATAAATATAAGTTAAAAAACAAGAGGGTCTCCAAAACACAACACTGGGATCCAGCATTTTGGCCCCACAAAGCTTTCCGGACCCCACAAGTATACTGTATTCCCGTTTTTTGGACCCCACGAATATAGTTAAACAAGACCACACACACACACACACACACACACACACACACACACACACACACACACACACACACACTTTGCAAAGCCTTCACTGTTTTAGTCAGTACAGATCTTTATCCCCTGGCACCTTTTTTGTCAAATTCTCTTGTTGTGCTCGTGCTTTTGAAGATCTCATTTCTGACCCGGAGTGATGATGATGTTAATAATAACCCGGTGTCGTGTTATCATAACCCTGAATAGAATACTTGAGGCAGCAGACTCCCTTTTCTCCTGTCCAATTTCTTTGGTGTTTTTGAAGCAATTTGCTATTGGGACTCTGCAAGGCAGCACACTAGAGAAGACAGGCGACAAAATGGACATAATGACTGGCCTAAGGGGAAAGACAGAGACAAAGAGCACCGAGACATTTTAACCTCATCAACAGCGAGGCCACATCTGAGGGCAATGAGGTGACTTGAGACTGATTAAAAGATAAAGGTTACTAAACAACTTTAGTCGCATGTGGCACTTATCTGTGGAGACGAAACCCAGAGAAAATATGGCTTAATTGAGATAAGAGGAGCATTTTGATGCAGATGGTGGAAGGGAAATGATTGCCATTCATTTGATTATAGTCTGTTTATTATTGTGCTGTTAATCTGCTCTTGATGTCGCACATTCCAGCCTATTTGGTAAATCTAGATCACATATTCATATAACTAAATCCTCACGTACAGGCAACTGCTTTCAAGTAATAAGTTGCTATTGGCAATTATTTGCTGTGCAAACATAAAGATGATGATTACTAATATGGCTCTCTAGTATCATAATTGAGTTCAAATGAAGCTAAAGGTAGAGAAGGTGAAGTCACTGAATGGCTAATTACATTTAACTTTGGCCTGCAAGTGATCTTTTTGACACATACACCCATCCATCCATCCATCCATCTTCGTCCGCTTATCCTGTATCGGGTCGCTGGGGTAGCAGCTCCAGCAGGGTACCCCAAACTTCCCTTTCCCAAGCCACATTAACCAGCTCCGACTGGGGGATCCCGAGGCCTTCCCAGGCCAGGTTGGAGATATAATCCCTCCACCTAGTCCTGGGTCTTCCCCGAGGCCTCCTCCCAGCTGGATGTGCCTGGAACACCTCCCTAGGGAGGCGCCTTACCAGATGCCCAAACCACCTGAACTGGCTCCTTTTGACGCGAAGGAGCAGCGGCTCTACTCCGAGCTCCTCACGGATGACTGTGTTTCTCACCCTATCTCTAAGGGAGGCGCCAGCCACCCTCCTGAGGAATCCCATTTTGGCCGCTTGTATCCTGGATCCTGTTCTTTCGGTCATGACACAGCCATCATGACCATAGGTGAAGGTAGGAACGAAAACTGACCGGTAGATTTAGAGCTTTGCCTTCTGGCTCAGCTCTCTTTTCGTCACAACGGTGCGATAAATTGAATGTAATACCGCACCCGCTGCGCCGATTCTCCGACCAGTCTCCCGCTCCATTGTCCCCTCACTTGCGAACAAGACCCCAAGGTACTTGAACTCCTTCACTTGGGGTAAGGACTCATTCCCTACCTGGAGAAGGCACTCCATCGGTTTCCTGCTGAGAACCATGGCCTCAGATTTAGAGGTGCTGATCCTCATCCCAGCCGCTTCACACTCGGCTGCGAACCAATCCAGTGAGTGCTAAAGGTCACAGGCCGATGATGCTATCAGGACCACATCATCTGCAAAAGCAGCAATGAGATCCCCAGCCCACCGAACTGCAACCCCTCCCCACCCTGACTACGCCTCGATATCCTGTCAATAAATATTACAAACAGGATTGGTGTCAAAGCGCAGCCCTGGCGGAGGCTAACCCTCACCTGAAACGAGTCCGACTTACTGCCGAGAATCCGGACACAGCTCTCGCTTTGGTCGTACAGAGATTAGATGGCCCTGAGAAGGGACCCCCTCACCCTATACTCCCGCAGCACCTCCCACAGTATCTCCCGGGGGACCCGGTCATACGCCTTCTCCAGATCCACAAAGCACATGTAACATACTCCCAGGCTCCCTCCAGGATCTTTGCAAGAGTGAAAATCTGATCCATTGTTCCACGACCAGGACGGAATCCGCATTGTTCCTCTTCAACCCGAGGTTTGACTATCGGCCGAACCCTCCTTTCCAGCACCTTGGAGTAGACTTTAACGGGGAGGCTGAGAAGTGTGATACCCCTGTAATTGGCACACACCCTCTGGTCCCCCTTTTTGAACAGGGGAACCACCACCCCGGTCTGCCACTCCTTAGGCACCGTCCCAGACCTCCACGCAATGTTGAAGAGGCGTGTCAACCAAGACAACCCTCCACACCCAGAGCTTTAAGCATTTCTGGACGGATCTCATCAATCCCTGGGGCTTTGCCACTGTGGAGTTGTTTAACTACCTCAGCGACTTCCACCAGGGAAATTGACGACAATACCCCATCATCCTCCAGCTCTGCCTCTACTATAGAGGGCGTATTAGCTGGATTTAGGAGTGCCTCAAAGTGCTCCTTCCACCGCCCTATTACCTCCTCAGTTGAGGTCAACAGTGTCCCATCCTTACTGTACACAGCGTGGATGGTTCCCCCTCCTGAGGTGGCAAATGGTTTTCCAGAAGCACCTTGATGCCGACCGAAAGTCCTTCTCCATGTCTTCTCCGAACTTCTCCCACACCCGCTGCTTTGCCTCTTTCACGGCAGAGGCTGCAGCCCTTCGGTACCTTGCAACTGCCTCCGGAGTCCTCTGGGATAACATCCCGGAAAGACTCCTTCTTCAGTCGGACGGATTCCCTGGTGTTCGAGGGTTACCGCCCCTTGAGGCACCTAAGACCCTAAGACCACAGCTCCCTGCCACAGCTTCAGCAATGGAAACTTTGAACATTGTCCACTCAGGTTCAATGCCCCCAGCCTCCACAGGGATGCACGAAAAGCTCAGCCAGAGGTGTGATTTGAAAGTCTGTCGGACAGGGGCCTCTTCCAGACATTCCCAATTTACCCGCAATACCCGTTTGGGTTTACCAGGTCTGTCCAGAGTTTTCCCCCACCCCCTGACCCAACTCACCACCAGATGGTGATCGGTTGACAGCTCCGCCCCTCTCTTCACCCGAGTGTCCAAAACATACGGCCTCAGATCAGATGAAACAATTATAAAATCGATCATTGACCTTTGGCCTAGGGTGCTCTGGTACCAGGTACACTTATGAGCATCCCTATGTTCGAACATAGTGTTTGTTATAGACAATCCATGACTAGCACAGAAGTACAACAACAGACAACCACTCTGGTTTAGATCAGGGATGCCGTTCCTCCCAATCACGCCTCTCCATGTATCTCCATCATTGCCCTCGTGCGCGTTGAAGTCCCCCAGCAGAACTATGGAGTCCCCCACTGGAGCCCCAAACAGGACTCCATTCAAGGTCTCCAAGAAGGCCAAATACTACAAACTCTTGTTTGGTGCATATGCACAAACAACAGTCAGAGTTCCCCCCCCCCCCCCACAACCTGCAGGTGTAGGGAGGGGACCCTCTCATCCACTGGGGTAAACTCCAATGTCAGCTGGGGGCTTGTGAGTATCCCATGTGGCAGCGCACCCGACCCCAGCGGTTCCTCCCACAGGTGGTGGGCCCATGGGATGGAGAGAGAGGTGCCATGTAGCTTTTTCTTGCCCTCCATCTGGGCTTGGCTCCAGGGGGGGGGCCCGGGCTTCCTCCGGGCAGGGTCACTCTATCTCTTCCTCGTTTATTCATAGGGTTTTTGAACCATTCTTTGTCTGGCCCCTCACCTCAGACCACTTTGCCATGGGAGACCCTACCAGGAGCACAAAGCTCCAGACAACACAGCCCCTTTAAATTCATAGGGACACACAAACCTCTCCACCACGATAAGGTGATGGTTCCCAGAGAGGCACAAAAACCCACAAACCATATGTACAGTAGTACATGAAAGAAGATGATGTACTCACACATTAACTGACTAAACATTAACACACACTGACTAAATATGAATAAATAAATGTGTGGGTACATCAGGTGAATGTGTCATTTACTTGTAGACATACATTCAGATAGACAGACAGTACGAATGCACGCAATATGTATTATGCACATTCATTTATGCATGCACACAGTGCCTTATATGCACATACACACATGTTTGTGCAAACAAAAGTAACTTGAAGTGGAGATATGCCGTGACAGTATGGCTCTGGATTCAAACCGTCGGCTTCAAAGGCCAAAGGCAGTGCAGTGAGCGATGACAGGGAGGAACAGGGCAGTCTATTCACACACTTATTCTTTTCACAGTTCTACTTGCACTTTCATCTTCACTCAGATTGACAGATTCAAGATTCAAAGATCTTTAATGTCAATACATCATACATCAGAGCACAAAAGCCATATTTCCACACTGTCACCATGAATCATGAAAAAAAAAGAATACGCCATAATATGACAGGGATATTTTCACTTTGGTCTATTTGCTATTTTAAGGGTGATATGGAGATATGTGTCAAAGAACATGTAGACATTTAAATTAGATGCAGCTCAGAGGATCAGGAAAAAGCTCCCTGAGGCTGTTCTATTAACCCTCTCGAGTCGCATGCGACACGGAACCACGAACATTAGATGTTTTGTTTAATATTTCCAAATCAATACAGTGTAGAGACTTACTTTTTTTGTTTAGAAGCAGAGAAAAGCACTGTTTCATTGAGGTCCTCTGACAATTGTAGCCCATCCAGAAGCTTTTTTAATCCATCATGGAATCACAGTATCATTACAGTGTCTTTCTAACATAAATAAATTATTTAGAATCCAAAAACCGACTTGTGCGTATGTTTTGTTTGCTTCACGATCTTTGGACCGCTAGCTGAATAGCTGAGAGCTTGCCCTTTCCAGAGAACCCTTCTGTGTCTTCATAGCCCTTCCAGAAGCTTAGAAATCCTTTTTGGGGACTTTTCGGAGACGATGCATGCAGTTCCAGAGTGATAAATCCACGATTGAACGGCTATTTTCTGTGTTTTGTAACAAACAGTGATTTATTTTTCGTTAGCCGGCAGCTAAATCACATGAAGTAATGTGTTCAAATAGTTTGCTCAGTGAATAGAGAGCCCTTAGAGGATGGCCTTATATACTAGGTATGTGTGTGTGTGTGTGTGTGTGTGTGTGTGTGTGTATTGGGAGGATCCAGAGACCTAGGTGAGATGGCAGAAAGAAGCCTGGAGGATGAAATGAGTGTGATTTGGCTTACTGATAGATAATACATTGAAGATGACACAACTAACTTTTTGGATAAAAGTGTATGGACTTTTATGGGGAGAAAAAACTAAATAGTTTTATATTTTTCTTAGATACAGAGTTTATTTCTGTTTCCCCTGATTGCCAACACATAGAACACTTTTCAAAAGCCAAAAGGAATAGCCATTATTGTAGAACAAATTAACAAAAATTGAGGCATACATTTTCTGAGAGTCACAAACATCCTGAACTAACTCTTTGTATTATCAGAACTTGATCCGAAGGTCCAGTAATTAAAAAACTACTCTGCCTCTGCTCTGATTGGCTAGTAGGCTACTAGTAGTAACGCTGCTGGGCTCGGTAGCGGTATGTCAGCAGGCCCGCTAGCTAAGAAAGCTAAAGTTAATGTTCGGGCATTCCAGCTCTCATGGACAGAAGAGTGGGGTTTTGTGTTTCAGAAGGACCGTGCTGTGTGCACTTTATATCTTGAAAATGTTGTTTGCCGAACATCGAGTGTTAAATGCCATTTTGAGACCAAACACGAGAAAACTTTCAAGGATGCGGCAGACAAGGCTGAATCTATCAAACGTGCCATGTCCAGGTATGGAAAACAAGCTAACACATTCAAAGTCTTCGCCACGGCCAGAAATCATGCTACCAAAGCAATCTATCACATTGCTAATTGCATTGTAAAACAGGGAAAGCCATTCACTGGAGAATATATAAAGGAGGCTTTCATCTGTAGCTCAGATGTTTTGTTTGATGGCTTACCAAACAAAGAGAATCAAGAATAAAAGACATTCAAGCTGCGGGAAAGTTTTGGAGCGGTTTGTTGGCTGCTTTCATGCTATAAACTTGGCCTACCTGGCTGAAAAAGGCCAAGACTATCCCGAACTGCAGGACAAGGAGTGGGTTGTGAAACCTATGTTTAAAAATAACAAGAACCGATACGAACCGAACCGTGGATTTTGTGAACCGTACCACCCCTACTTTACATACAAGGGCTCTGTCCCAGTCTCTTTTTTCATCTTGTATAGTGTTTGTTACACTTAATTCTCCCTTTGCGACATTTGCTTCCATTGTAACCTTTTTTTAAATGGGAATAGCATTGCAAGTAGTATGAGAAATGGGAACTGTGCATATAAATCTGTAAAAAATACAAGTATTAAGTGTATTGCTGACAAGATTAATGATTCCAACTCAGATGTGGATGTTTCATAAGCATGGCAGCATTATTGTATAGTTCTCATATTTCTGTTTGTTACTCTTAATTCTCCTGTTTTGACATTTACTGCCATTATACTGAGTAAAGTTTAAGATGGTAAACAAGATTGGTGTAATGTTGGTAAGGTTAATGATTTCAACTCAGATGTGGATGTCAGCCTTGTATCATACTCCAGATATAATTTCAATCTCCTGATTATGGGAAATAATTGTTATCAAATGTTGGAATAAATAAAATAAATAAATAATAATGGAATAAAAGTACAGATTCCCTGGATATTAAATCTTGATGTGATGTCATAATTAAACTTAATGTTGACATGGCACACTAATAAACAAGACATTTTGAAAAGGGCACTTCATATCAAAAAGGTTGCTGACCCCTGGACTATAGATACCAAGTCAGTGGCAATTTATAGTCCAAGGCTGCTGTTTGCATTTATGTCAACAAATGGACTAACTGGCGATTAAACAATGTGGTCCGGTCCTGTAAAATTCACACTTGCTTACACACAGCATAGAATGGCATAGCTAATGGATCTTCATTCCTGGACAAAATGGTAAAATGAAGGTTATTGTCTCTGGCTCCTTTCTTTAGTTATAGCAGTAATAAATATCACCTCGGCAGATATATAACATGAGCAAGAGTGGCTCAATAACTGGCTGGCCTCTGGGGAGGCATTGTCTCAGCCAGGTCTTGCTTTAGGCTTTATATCAGGTATACTGTAGGTAAAGGAAAACATATGCATAGTCTGGCAAACATCATTACACTCCACTACCCTGCGTGGCAGTGTGCATCTGGCGGAGATGGATGGTGGTCTCTGGACTATACTAGTGCTCTGATTAAGGATCAATGATTCCAATAAACAGCGCTTTCACGTCAGAGCATTTAAACTCTAAATTGCTCTAAATTTTAGAGTATTGCACTTTGGCAAATTAGCAAATAGCCTTTTCAGCACCATTGTTTTATTGCCACCTGGGTACCCTGCTAAAATGTATTTCAACTCACAATTGAACGGATACTGGTAAAAACTGATCAATACTGGATTCCAGAGGAAGATACAGATATTTCTTCTAAATTACACTACTACTTATATACTACTTATTTGCAACATAGTGAACATATCCGCCTAGTTCCACAATGTACATGACAACATATTTCATTTGTTTTTCTACAATATATTGCAACTAAAGAATGATACAACTTTGTTTGTCCATGTTTAGGCACTGGCAGCATTCTATTAAGATTAGGGAAAGATCGTGGTTTTGGTTTAATATTCAAAAAAGTCAACAGTGACTTGAAGCACAAGGCAGGGCATGTTACTAACATTTAACCAAAAGCACGATCTTTCCTTAATTGTTTCCCTAAGTGGCTATAATATTTTTAGAATACCAATGTATCAAATGACAAAGTGAAAACAATGTCACAATGTCAAAGGGGTCACTTGTAATGATGAACCTACAGAGCATCCCCCAAATCTGCAGCTTCCCTTTGCTTTACGGAGCTTTATAGTGAGTTTCAGCTCTAGTTTTGTTTTTCGTTTTTGTTCACTCTTACCGCTCTTACTGTGTCGCTGCAGCATGCAGCTGTTTTCAGGGCCACCAACATTTCAATTTAGTTTGAAATGAGATATTGAAAGTCCATTATATTTTACAGGGCACAGTCGGGGTCATCCTGAACAGGATGGCATTGAAGATTTCAGCAAACCTCCGAAAGACAAGGTTTTATGAGAATTTCAACATGACATTCTATGTTTCAATGTATTTTGATACAATTTTCCCTTTAATGTTCTTACGTGCAGTAAAGTAACTTTAAAATCTCATCCTCTAAGAGAGATGTGACCATTGGCTAGCAGCTCGCCAACAAACCTTTTCATCTTTACAGCCAGCTTTTCTTCTCATATGAAATATTCAGATAAGATAAGTCAGAAGGTGCACTGTTACAGGAAAGAGTGACACACAAAGTCTCTACTGTGTTGGTTGAGCTCTTTATAAAGAACTTAACTGGATCATCCCCTTTTCTAAGCCGTATCTCAAAAGATGTAGCTTTTCCAGCTATAACATTTCATTTTGCTACACAGTAGAACTGTGAAGTGTTTTGCATGGCGTTGCAGACATGATGTATTAATAGACGATTCTCAGTGATCTATCAATAGTACCCTGATTGCTGTGTCAGTCAGTTGTTGGCTTGATTATTTTTAAACTTGTTTTCAAACAGAAAAGTGGAGCAGAGATGATATTTGGTCTGCTTAGATGTGTGGAAGTTCAAACTGAAAATAGATCTGGATATAAGAAACACACACACACACACACACACACACACACACACACACACACACACACACACACACACACACACACACACACACACACACTAGTCTTACCAAACTGCTTTCCCCACTTACATACTTGGTATGTGTATGAGAATTGTTTTTAAACAGATTATGTAAATGTGAAATCAATAAAGTTGCTGCTTGATCTGTTCACTGGTCACACACATGTGCTTAAAACTCACGTTCATGTAGCTCAATATTTTTTTTTTTTTGAAAACTCATTTTATATTTGAAAAGATAGACGGGTCAATAATACAATGACCCTCATGTAACGTACGGCAAAGAGTTCTCTCTCAATGAAATGCTTTTTATTGTAGGCTACACATCAAACCTGGCAGAAAATCAATAGGATATTATTCCTTATGTGGTGCAGCTGGGTAATAATCTAAAATATTTAAGTGTGCATTTATATTATTGCGAGGCAGTCTGCAGAACGTAGCTCACTCACTATAATGTTTACATGACCTAAATGCTGTCCTGTAGCTGAGCTAAAAGATATTTAATAAGCTTGCAGGATCTGGCTCTCCTAATGGTTTTTCTTTTTCCCCATCATATGGTCATCAGTCAGGTTAGCAAGAACAGATAAACACCTTAAAACACACTGTGTCCATCTGGGCCCCATTTCAAGAAGGAGGTTTAACAAACTGAGTCTAACCCTGATCTCTGAGTTGATTTACCCTGAGATGGGAAACTGAGTTTTCGGTTCCAGAACAGCTGATTTAAGTTGTTTTCACGCCCCACCACAATAAAAAGGCAGCATGAATGGAGCCATGATACTACGATTCACCATGGTAACAACCACAAACAAACGGGTCGGCTGAAATACTCATGCGCCCATACAGCGAGTTAAAAAAACAACACAGCAGCTGCTGCAAAAGAGAGAAGTGCGTGGGAGAAAAGTTCTGCTAGAGTAAATGCGTATATTCCAATATAGTGTATATCATATTTAATCATAAGTATAGCCTAATATTACTGGTGAACCTATAATCTATTTAATTTAGGTGCAATACTACGGGCGAACAAGTACTACACCTACTAATCCCACTCAGCAGCACCATCATTAACAGAATTATAATTCATAATCTTTTATTTCAAAGTGTTTACCTCATTCACCTGCAATCATGTGGAACATATTTTTAATGGCTCTTACTGGTTTGTGTCCAGGGAACACTACAAAAACGTTTAAAACACGTTTCAGACAAGTCACATTCTTCTGACGGCGCTTTGCTATACGGTGGCTTTACTAAAATGCTCCGCATCACCAATGCTGTAAAGAAAAAATTAATGTAACACAAATAATCTTCTGGGATGTAGAGCACGCCCAAGATGGGTGATGTTAGTGATATAAGGTTATGTAGCCTAGGCTGCATAACAGACTGGGAAGAAAAACAATACCGCTCAAATAGGAAGTTATCTGAAAATGAAAATGTCGGGGTTTCAGTATCATCTCCCGACATATAAGACCCTGTGAAGTAAAGCAGCTTCTTCATCAACGGGATCAAAAGGAAATGCTATGTTTTAAGAAAAAAACATTTTATAGTCTGCCTAACATGGTTAATAAACCGACACTGTTTTTTTATTCATGCAGATAACAAACTGCGGTAAAATGCGCCTGATACAGACTGAATGAATGAATGAGGAAATGAGAGAGCGCTGTGTCAGAGGGAGGAGACTGAGAGAAGAAAACCTGCTCCCGACCAGGTTAGGTTCACAGACTCAGTTACCATAGTAACTGACTCTGAGGTTAAGTTACCTCTCTTTCTGAAACAGAAAACCGTTACCCTTAACCAGTTACCCTCATTTCAGGGTTAATAAACTCAGTTTTCACTGACCCTGCTTTCTGAAATAGGTCCCTGGTCTGAATATAAATTAGGCCCAGTGAGTAACACTAAGTGTTGCTGTAATTGATTCCAATGTTCTCAGATTATACTAGCCCTATTCAAATACATGCGTTAGTAATTTGGTGCGCTCTCTTTTCTTTGTCATGGTGGAGGTTGTCGTAGAGACTGGTTGCAACAGTTTTACCATCCAATAGACCCCATTAGAGAGAAACATTTGGAGGTTAAAACAGCCTGGGCTTGGCATATCTGCACATGGCAGAAATGTTGTTTTCCCAAATTGAGAAATTTAATTCATGAACATTTCATTCCTGTTTTACTTGGAAGCCACCCTTTTTACCTATAAGGCATGTCATATTGTTCAGGACAAAAACACAACCTTCTGCTGGGAATTGATTAAATCTCTATACAAATGCCACCATTATAACTGGATGAAATACAGGTTCAAATTTCTGCTGTACTGCAAAATAGATCTATTAAAGATTAAACAATAGAAAACAAGTCAGTTTGATCTAATAACATATGAAGTCTGGAGGTGTGGTTGGCCGCTGGTCTTAGCAGCAGTTATAGTAATCATATATAAATATAGCTGGCAGGGAGATACGTTTATGATGAGTGGATGAAATTACTACATGTTTATATCTCGAACACGACAGATTTTTTTTGGCCACTTGGGGGCATCGGAAACAAGTTAACACAACACTGACATATTATCACCTTTTTATGTTGATACGAATTGTGTAACTTGTTATCAAACAGTTGCTTATTTACACAGCAGCTGAGCTAATTTACACATTCATTTGGAGCCGTGTTTCTGGCCACCTGCCCGATGTAAGATCAATATTCATTCTCTTTCAGCTATATTTTTGGTCTCTATCAACTCCTGAGGGAAATTTCTAACTCTTTAGCTGCTAATTGCTCAATTTTGTTCACAAGCTAGTCCATGACTGTCTTTTCCACTAAGAACTGCTGCCTGCTGTGCCAAAAACAACGCTGAACAGTGAACCTAAACGGCTGGATAGCAAAACAATGAGCTACCACTCACTACAAAGCTCCATACAGTTTTGGTTTTTAAAACACCTGCACACTAGTTATTAGCAGTAATTACTGAAACAGGAGTAAAGAGGGCATTTGTTACAGACTTTACCTGGATATGGTGCACTAGTGAGTATTTAAGGCAGCAAGATAGTGTTTGTGGGATTGGCTCAAATTAAGATACAGTGCTGTTGTTCACAGTTATGAAGGAACATGTCATCCAGTGCAACAGCGTGGCTCATTGATGTGTTTTAAAAATATCAGTCTTTGGCTTCACCGACAATGCTTGGATCAATTAAGGAGGCTTGGAGCAGGTGGGTACTCATCACCTGTCATCACTAAAGAAGAAGATTGCGGCATGAGCATGGGGTAAGTGTGGGGGAGTTGACAAGTGCTCCTTGAATTAAACCTGCTAACAGACATGTCAAACTGTTATTTATTAATTTCTCTGCATCATTTGGCCAATCTTATCTTCTTGCACTGCTCCTCTGCAGTTTGTTCTCAGTTCTCTCCCAGTTGGCCTCTTTTCATCTAACTTTTTTCGATTTCAATTCCTCCATTGCCCTGGAAGCATTATTTTTGTTATATATTAAAGAGATTGAAAACAGCAAACCATTTTTAATTAAAAAATAGTGTCCTTTGATGTTCTTTGTGTGCCACAGCTGGTTCACATCCTTTTAAGATGCCTGCAGAGCCTCCATAAGCTCCTGAGACCACACTACACCACATGTCCACCACACTAATGGGAGAAAAAATCTTGACACCCACATTGAGACTAAGGTCCCTAAAAAAAATAAATAATGTACTAATCAATAACCATGTGGAAGAATCACATGACCTACAAAAATAAATATTCCCAGCTCAGCAGTTCCACACAGCTCTGCGGAGCCTTTTAGTCTATTTTGGATCATTATTTTGGTTTTCTGGCCCACAGTTCCGCTCTCATCAACATCATCAATTTTCAGCAAAAAGACTCAAAAAACTCACTGAACACTACCTGTCATAATCATTTATTTCATGTGTAAATACTGTATGTTGAAAGCAGCTACATGAGTGAAATGCTAAGAATGTCTGCACAAATATAGCTTATCTCTTGTAGTAGTGTTGTGTACACGGTTTCTCCGACTGATGAAGACCTAACCCTTCGTGTATTTGATCTGAGGATAGACTTTGTAGCATACAAAGCCCCGGGCAACACTTTTAAGAAGAACAGTTCTCTCGCTCTCTTTTTTTTTCCATATCTGCCTTACGTGTGTGTGTGTGTGTGTGTGTGTGTGTGTGTGTGTGTGTGTGTGTGTGTGTGTGTGTGTGTGTATATATTCTTCTATATATTCTATATAGGACATTTCTTCAAAGGCTCAAAATATATTACGCAGTGTTTGATCACATTTTTATCTGCCTCTGAACATGAGATGAAGGAACACATACGTTTTACTTTATTTTCTGTAACTGCAGAACTTTAAAACATCAATCAGTCAACAGGAGACAAAAAGAAGTTATTTCATATTTCCTCGTCTTGACAGCCTATATTTTGATTGGGGTTTAAGGTTGTAAAATGTAATCCGTTTAGTCACCTATTTAAACTATAAGGCATCGTAGTATAAAAAAAAAAATTATTAATCTGTAATGAAGCAAATGCAGTGCTACAATTACATGTGAAACCTCTAATCTGGTTAAGCTCCCATCAGTCATGAACTAGTCTATATCCTTGACGTTCAGCTTCTGGGATTGTTCCGGTGCAGCAGGAAATTCCACCTGATGCATGTATTTGCCGTTTCCTTCCACTTTCTTTGGGTTGGAATTTTAAATTTGGTGGATTTATGAGGACTATTATTGACTGCTTCTCAGGTCGCTGCATGGTAAATTGACACAGCTAGCTAGACTATCTGTCCAATCTGAGTTTTCTCTCACACAACTATTTTGCACGATTGACGATTCTGATTTTTTTAAAGAAATGCCAATAAACTAGAGCATGTTTTCCTCCCATCCCCGAATGCTATTTGAAGTAGCCAGACCCTCCTTCAGCGCGCTTTGAAGGAGGGTCTGGCAAAGCGAGACTAGTCATGAACTGACTAGTTTTTTGTTCCCTCTGCAGTAAAGACCTCTCATCTAAAAAGCATTTTGTAATAAACACCTTAAGCCTGTCAGTCTGCTATCTTTGACATGATTGCTAGGGTAATGCAAACCTAACAAACACCACATATCTTGGTGTGTAGTTAAGTCTTTTCCCTGTAGTGACTGAATGACTAGATAGACAGAAGAGATGTGTGACATCTCCTGACTGTGTGGGTGGGGGCAAGTATTTTCACACTTACATTATCAATTGATACACTTGTTGATAATTCATGTGCAGTTGTATAAGGGTTTATGCTAATATTAAAACTAGGTAACCAACTAGCCCATAGGGTACGTACTGTAATATGCTATAGCAGAAAATGCCTCAGTGTCCTTCAAGGATGATTAAAAAAAATTATCCACGGCCAACACCTGCCTTCACCGATGCCTCTCCCTGTAGTAGGTTCAGTCTCCTCTGCCCTGGCAAATGCAATGAGGTACATTAGTATTCAAATCCACATGTATGACTCTTCATGCATGTACTGTATTCTGCATGTAGATACATATACAGTATACTGCCCAGGTGCAGCGACCATTATAGTTACACATATCAGCATTAAATGATGGGCCATTAATTATGTATTTAATGAAATGATGAATTAGTTTACTTTGATAGAGAGGATTAATCTATTTGCGTAAACAAACAAAAAACACAAGATAAGAATGTCAGTATGATTCTGGAAAAAGTGCTACGTTTTTAAAATTCCCACTTTTTCCACAATATCTGTGTATGAAAGCTATGGTATTTAAGGTATGTTAAAGACCATGAATATGTCAAATAAGGTATGGATTAGGCAACTAAAACACTGGTTGAGGTTAAAGAAAACTATGTGACTAGTGTGTAACTAATGTGACTGTGCAGCTCTGTGACAAGACTCCAGCATGAAAGGCTGAAGGTTCATGTAATGCTTGGAAAATATGACATTTGGTCTGACCATGTGTTTATAAGTGACCAAACACCAAAAAACTGAGATGCAATAACTGTTTAAATATGGTGATAATGGTGTGATAATTAATTTTCAGAAAGTCTCTTATGGATGGCTTTTTTAGTGTTGCACTCATTTATACTCACAGAAAGTGACCAAAATAGAATGGAAAAAGAGAGCTTGAGGGAAAAGATAGAACCCAGCTTACTGGCTTTCCTCTGTACACCCGGCCAATCACTGTATGAAGTGGGCATACATGTAGGATTGTCAGTTTTGGCAAGTTACAGAAATGGCTTCTAGTTTGAAAATAGAAAAATCTGGGGGGTGGAGTTAGAAGGAATTGAGCTGACTAGACCTTTGTAGCCCGCTCCTCATCTCTGCTTAGGGCCTGAGTCTATATTAGCCACTATAAGCATCACACATGGTAAAGAATCGAGCTTGTGACCGGGAGGTTGTCAGATCAATCCCCAGACCGACAGGATAAAATCTGGGTGGGGAAAGTGAAAGAGCAGCGCTTGCCCCTCCCTCATTACCACCACTGAGGTGCCCTTGAGCAAAGCCCTTAACCCCCACCGCTCCAGTGGAGCTGCTCAGTGGCCAGCAGATCAGACTGTGGTTGTACCGGGCAGCTTCCAGGTATGAATGTGTAACTGTGTGTGATCAGGGTGTTCCTGCAAAAGAGAGGTTGCCTCTCAATGAACCATCCCTGAATAAAACACATCAGGTTTTGATGATGAAAAAGAATGCACGGAATAAAAAAGATGATATATCTGGTTCTACTGCATCAATACTTTTTTATAACTGTCCATTGTGAGTCTAAAAGGAGTGCAAAGCTACATCAGTGGAGTACCCTTGTGTTGACTTCGGGTCACATTGGCCTGTTTAAAATTTTTGTTTTATATCAGAAAATATTGGACGTAGAAATAAGCACTGAAAATGTGTAGAAGAAAAATTTAAAACGTTGGAAAAACCAAAAACAAATTGTGAAAAAAGGCGTCACAAATGTCAGAAAAAATGTGTTTTTTTCAAGGTTGAAACGAAGACAACACAAGGGTTAAGGGAAGATTAGTTCTCCCAGCCAAACCCTTCTTGCTGCTCAGATTCTTTGAAAGCTGCCTCAAAGAGCAGAACTGTTTCTACCACTAACTGTGGAAACTATTTACTATAAATAGTAGAGTCCTTGATGTGTGTCTGACTGAAACAGCGTCTTCACTCCAAAATTCTTCGGCCATCTTCAGAGCTATAGAGCTACACCAGTTTTCACTCTTTGTTTCCGCTATCTCTGGCCCCAGAACTTTGTCTTTCTTCTCATTTTTAGGCTCAGTCTCTGTGTTGTCTACTGGTATAACTGTACTCCTATACTTGACTTGCTCCAGCCCTATCAGCAGGTATAGATAATATATAGATTCTGCAAACAGTGGCCAATGAGCACACGGGTCCTCTTCTTCTGCTGCAAGTAAGCTGTTCCTAACATGGGTGTTGACATGGTGGCCTTCATAAATGTGTGACTACTCATTCTCAACATTTTAAGTTGTGATTTACTGACCAAGGATTGTTTATTTATATATATCTTCTTCTTTTTTTTTTACACAAACATGTCCACACACAGTCACACACATCTGCGAACAGATACTGTACACAACAACTACAGCCAAGAGAGGTTCTCTGTTGGTGGCATCCAGGCAGGTTACAGTGTAAGTCTGTCAGCTCAGACGGAGCCCACGGAGCAGAGATAGCACGCTCAAACGCACGCATATATATATATATACACACACACACACACACACACACACACACACACACACACACACACACACACACACACAGTTTGTTGCTAGTGCATGACATGCAGGAATAAAATATATATCGCAATGTCAGTTTTTTCCACAATCGTGTAGGCCAAGTGGTTGTCAAACCTTTTTCTGTCATACTGCTCTTTGGAAGCAGAAAAAAAACAATGGCGTTGGCATTGGGGGCGTTTTAAGCCATGGATTGAATTTTGTCAGAGGAATAAGCTATATCAGGCTTTGAGTGCATAGGCGATACTTGTTAGAAGGATCAATTTATTGTTGGTTTTGATGTCTTCATAGGATTTATTGAAAATAAGAAAAATGTTGTTGACTATGTTGCTTTAGTGTCATGTAGCACCACTGATGACTAGTCTGCAGAGACCTCATCATTTACCCACTGCAGGGATCCATTTTTATTGCTTTTATGTGGTATATTAAGGTTACATTTTTATGTATTTGTTGTGAGAAAAAGCTTAGCTTGGCTGTGAAAATGTCACCCCAGTGAAAGTCAGATCTCATTTCTCCCCTATGATTCAATGACAGGTTTCCTGATGCACTCAGTTCATAGTCTTTAATCTTCTCTCCCAAGTCACACATCAAACCGCAGATGGTGAAAGTGAAATGAAAACACCATACATTTCATTCACTCACTGCTGCATGTCTGACATTCAAGCATGTCATGGACTCTAAAGGTTCAGTTAAATCCCTGTTCTCTGCAAAGACTTTTTGGAAATGGAGGCTCTAAGGGGACAAACTGTAGCTTGTCAGCCCTTACAACCTCTGTTGCTTCATCTTTCCCAGCATTAAGGTTGTACTGTATTTCCAGCATGTTCAAAGGTTGTTTTCCATCACTTAAGCTAGTAGACATGGCTTTTGTGGATGTGTTTTCAGAATGCAAAGTGAGGTATGTAAGTCCTAAGGAGATGTTTTCCTCTCAACTTGTCAGTGTAACCGACTTCTGTCATATTTACTCTTGCATGACCTCTTTTCTTGCTGCCTCTGTAGAATCCACCGACCTCTCGTTTGCCGTGCCCTCCCGAGTTGCAGCTTTGGTCAAAATGTGAATAAGCGATTGATGCGTAGCCATTGACTCAGAGGTGAGCGACCACCCTCCTCTCCTCTCACCTCAGTGAGTCATGTTGCATTAACCTCGTTGCTGTTATGTGCCTTTATTCTATCGACTTAAATTCCCCACCCTCATGTATATTTTTAGGCCCTCAGCAATTCATCACAGTGCACAGCAAACACAGCTCCACATATGGTAAAACTGATGCTCATTAAGGTCGACATCAGAAGTGCATTTTGAGAACACTTCTTTTTTTTTTACTCCCTACTCCTTGGTTTTAACTCAGCTTAACTGATCTTGATCCAGCTGAAAACATTTGTGTAAGGTATTTGTTTGTGTTCAAAAATATTAAATAATCCCAATTATACCTTATTGGACTATCTAGAAGCAGATATGTGACAGACTGTGGTAAAGACATATTTCTGCAATATCTACTACATATATATATATATATAATTTTTTTTTTTTTTTTTTTTTAATTGAACCTTTATTTAACCAGGAGTAAAAGACTCATTGAGATTAAAAATCTCTTTTTCAAAAGTGTCCTGGCCAAGATAGGCAAGAGCACAAATAACACAATTGAAGACATAAAACAAATATATAACAATTTAAAATGACAACCCATTCTCACTCCTAACTCGTAAAATACTGACGCTTGGTCAGTGGCTCTCAGCGTCGGATACTGACGCAAAAATCACCCTTTAGCGTATGTATGGAACGCAACGGGCATAGCAGCAGCTTGACCACGGCGCTGTAAGATGACGTAGTATTAAGAGCGACAACGGCAGCGAGTAGAATGAAAGGCCGAAAATCGGTAGATCCTAAATCGGATCTTCTAGAATGGTCAATGTAGTTAGGTTTAGGTATGGGGAGTGGGGATTGGTTAAGGTAAGAATACCAGGGTACTGAAACGTACATTTTGTAACTCCACCCACGATCTTTTCCTAAACATAACTGTCCCGTTCTTGTGCCACATGTCAGTTAAACGTACGTCCCGACCCACAGCGTCAAAAAGTGATGCCAAGAGTCCCGACCAAGTGCATCTAAATATGACACCTAAGGGCCAGACGCAAGTCCCAAGAGCGTCAAATAGTGAAAAGGCACCTGACCAAGCATCGCTTTTTGACGAAATAGGAGTGAGAATGTGTTGTTCTTGACGCGCGATTAACGCATTCTGTGATTTGGGCCTCTGGCCGCTCCGTAGTTTGGGAAATCAGGAACCAATGCAGCAGTATGTTGTGGATGGCTAGCAGACACAAAGCTCCTTGAGCAGAAATGGACAAAGGAAAAGCTCTTTTGAATGCAAAGTTCTGTTTCAAAGCCCTTCCAGATGGTTCTCCCGACAAGACTAAAGTCAGTTGCATGTACTGTCTTCACTTAATGTGAATTGTGTTACCACCGGAGTACATTAAGTAGGGCTGCACGATTATAGCCAAAATGATAATTACGATTATTTTGATCAATCTATTGATCATGATTATTTGTTGATTTTAACCAAAACAACATTTTTTATTGTCAAATAGGCTAATTATAACTGCTTTCACATCCATATTGTGCTACATTCCTGCCAATACATCCATATTGTACATTCCTCCTTTGTTGAAGGATACTATGAAGGAGCCATTTCAGCTGTTGTGCGACCGCTATCCAAACGTGATAGCTAAAGATACAGGCAACGCAATTTTCTGTTCATGTTAACGGCGCATGTTAAAATCTGGTGCCAATAGGGCACCAGTGCCCGGTATCTACAGGACGAAATAGCAACGCGGATTACGGTGCCACTGCGTTGCGCTCTGATGCTCCAAAACAGACGTTAGAGGCAACAAAAACATCGCTGCATGTCATGCTAGTAAACACTAATAACACGTTACGCAGCAGCTAACGTTAGCTTACCATTAGCTACAGCAGTAACTGGATTAAACACAGCTAAAATGCTGACAGCTAAACGGTGTAGTGTGACTGTATTTCACTGTAGAGGATTCCAACAGCGGGACGTACAACAGTCTGCCGCTAAAGCTATGCGCTAAAAGACTCAAACTAACACTGGTCACTGCTGTTGTCTGGAAAACAACACTTTTACTGGTAAACTGGTTAATCTCGTGACGACTTATGACCGACTGCTATCTGTTGTGGAATTTTCCTCACGTTACTCTGTCCTCTGTGACTGTCAACATCTAAACTAAACTGCGCAGTGCAGGGAACAACTCTGATTGGCTCATGGAGGCACGTGATCAGAGAGTGGTTTACGGAGCTTTGAAAAAAAAAAACTTTGATACAGAGCGTTCTATGAACGGAATGAAGCATTTTAAATATTGCTCGATCACGTGAATTTGATCGTGGGAAGCCAAAATCGTGATCGTGATTAAAATTTGATTAATTGTGCAGCCCTAACATTGAGTCTTAAATACCACTTGCTGGCCAAGAATACAGCAGATGCAGAGAACCCTCCTCCCCCTCGCCAAAGGCGGGCCACGTTGGATAGTTTGCAACAGAGACGTAAGAAGTATAGAAAGTACAAATAAGCAAGAAGTACAAGTTTAAAGTGGGACACTACATTGTGTTAGTATTACCAAGTAATGTTACATTCAGGTCAATATGCCCATCTGTTGTTGCTTCATGTGCTTGAGCTTACCATATTATGCTTTCAGCATATTTTTTTGAGCATTCATTCAGTTGAGGTTATTCTGGAGAATATTCTAGAGAGTTTTTGTAATTGTTTTGGATTGTTGCAATAATAATAAACATTGGCATAAAATAAGCATATTTGTCCTCTCCCATGTTGATAAGAGCATTGACAACTTGAAAAATATCCCTTTTAAAGAACATTTAGAACAGATGAAAAATGTGCATAAGTTAACTTTGGACAATCATGCGATTAATCACAATTAAATATTTTAATTGATTGACAGCCCTAATACATATTGAACAAATGTACAGAAAAAAACAATGTATAACACATGTAAGGAACATAATTTAAACGTTTGACATTAATGCTATTGCTATGAAGTGAAGTTTGTTGGTTGCAGAAAAGTCTGCAAGTGTAATTATACACAGATTAACAGTGGGTAATGTGCTAGTAGTAGTGTATTTATGCCTATGCATAAGATATGTGTGTGTGTGTGTGTGTGTGTGTGTGTGTGTGTGTGTGTGTGTGTGTGTGTGTGTGTGTGTGTGTGTGTGTGTGTGTGTTCACATATATGAGTGCAGACGGGCATGGTAATGAGGACATGGACATTCTGTGGGGTTAATTGTGTATGTATTTATGTATTAGTGTGTGAGTGTGTGTGCATCTGCATGATAGGTTGAAGCAAGCAGAACAATTACTAGCCCTCTGCGTAACCCCTGAAGCCATGAAATCCTATTTCATGACCACATATCAGGGGCTGTGAGGGGTTGGTGGTGGTGGGGGTGTGTTGTGGTCTGGAGTCTTCTACAGAAAGTCAGTGTATAGTAGCTGTCTCCTCTCATGATGGAGACAGCAATGGGTTGGGCAGAATATGCTTGAGGTCTTTCATAATCTGTCGTGTCCTTTGGCAGGAAGACGAGGCCGTGCTTATCTCCTCCACGTTCTGTCTGCTGCCCACAAGACACCTGGTACCTAATTTGTAACTGCCAGGATGGACTTGACAAGGGAAGTCAGATTTGAAAAGAATGTAGCGTTAATCATATGGTCTGACAGCATTCCTATAGGTTTTCCTTTTTTCTAATTAGCCAGAAAGAGCAAAATCTCCCTCTGGACAATTACAAATGCAACATACATTGTATCTTTCTGCAGTAATGAGGCTTATCATAATGTAGTATTTGTCTAGCAAATGCTGAAACCGTGAATGTTAAATGTCCGTAAAACTTTACAGAATGGTGTAATCTGCTTAGTGAGCTCCCCTCCCATCAATATAAAACTTCAGAAGGTTCTCAGGGTCATTGTCTCAAACAGCAGAATGACTTCCTCAACACTGTAATTTCTTAAGTTTATGAAGTATGGAATATCACATTTAATGATTTAATGTATCTAAATAAAGAGAGATCATAAAATGCCAAACTGGCTTGTAAATGGTTATTGGCCAGCAAAGAGGGTGTTGTAAAGAAAGCACCTGTCATGGTTTATGTGTTGCAACTTTGCATCATGGTGTCACAAAGTGCTTGTTATTAATAAGGGAGGCTATATTTGAAAAAGAAAAAGAAAATCGTGTTTAAAGGCCTCCCCAACTGGTCTTGCATCGTTTTCTTACACATGTTGCAGTAAACATTCTGAGCATAATAGACTTTTCTGTTAAGGTCTGGTCTGTTAGACACCTGCCCTCGGAGTCTTTCTTCTATTGTCCCGTCATTCAAGAGCTCTAAAAACACCAAACACGCTCGGCTGCACTGAATGATCTCTTCTAAAGGAAAATTCAATGAGCTTTGTCTCATTTGTCACTTCTTCTCCCTCCTCCTTACCCTCACCACCTCATCCTTCTTCCCCCCTCCCTATTTACCTCACTCTCGACAAATGGAGTGATGATTTGGAAAGTATTTTGAACCTCAAAATCGGCTTAGTGAGCTGCACAAGACAACGGGACCAGCTCTTTGATGGATATTCCAGTTCTGATTGCCTGACCACAGTGCCATATAAGGAATCTCTCCTTACCTCTAAGAGACTGATGCTGAGATCTGGCTACAGTAGGGGGGATCAGCGATTACTGGATAATGAAACTCTCCTGCAGACGACCACGCAGAGATGCATGTCCACCAGAAAGCACAGGTTGCCAGAAAGATACACACTCACACACAACTGTTCCATGACTGAGCAGCTTTTCTCTCTCAATTGCCAGGTCTGAAGGTGGCGATGGTGTCCTGCTTCTGCTGGAGGGGAGAGTGGAATAGTGAGAGTAATTTCGCCGCTGGCTTATCAAACACCTCCACAGTCAATCTCTGACTCTCACCAGTCTCATCGCTGCATGGAGAAACTCTTTTCTATCTGTGTTCTAATGGGCTAGTGGATTGCATGTGTCATGGCCAATATTCTACAGAACACCTGTTATACGTAGTGATCTTGAAAGGGCTGTTTTGCTTTAAAAGGAACTCTTAGAAACATCTTTTTCCACCTAGTACTGGATTTATACATTTTCAATATGTGCTCTGTAAGCGAAGTTTTTTTGGAATTTTTGTCACAGAGGAAATATTGTTCTACTGGTGCACTCATTGCACAGTTCATCAGTGTATAAATCAATGCCTAAAATGTCACTAATGTGAGATGATGGCACAAAGGGGGATCCTTTATATTCGATTTTATTTTAGATTGATGGGCTTGAAACTGATCTCATCTCACACAAAGTTAAATCTTGATGAAAACTAAGATTTTGTAAGATTTCTTTTGGCTTACATCACACTGCTGTATTAAAGCCAGATATGTTACACATGGCTTTTCTCTTGATTAAATAGTTTCACACTTTTATGCAAGTTCAAATATGCAAAATGTCAGAAGTTAGTGGACATGCTAATTGCTTTAGCACCATTCATTTGGCAAGCTCGCCTCAGCCACCTCACAGTAACGTAGCAGAGTGCCTGTTAGCTGTCTGAACACAGAACATGATGTCTTTTGAAAAGTCAGCTCATTTGCATTCTATCTCAGGGGGATATTCAACAAAGAAAACTAATGAAGCACAGTATATATCATAACAAAGAGCACTGGTTGAGAGCAAACACACTCCCACAAAACCACCCCATGCCACACCTACAGTACATCCACACAACAAATCGAACAGTTGCAGAAAATAAACTGGCAGTCTTTTTAGTTATTTGCACTTTTGGACCTCTTCAAACTAGCTTCTTTTCTTGTAAGACTTAACAACTCCACTCGCAGCAGAGTAGTGACTGGCAGGAATTGGTCCTTTTTCTTTGCTGGTGGCACAATTGGTATTTTTCTTTGTCTACAAAAATCAGACAAATAACCACAATCAGACTTCGATCTAGCTCTATCTATCATCTATCATTCAGTGCACTGATGCACACCAGCTGTTAAAAAAATCAATCCAGGGTGTGAATTGACTTCAATCATTTTTGTAGCTTAACAAGATTATTCATACTTTAAACAAACTAATTTACTTGAATATTCAAAATAGTAGAATCTTTGTGTTTCTAGGCTTTACCTGCTTATTTTGGGGTCTTTGTAGGCAACTTTTCACCTGCTTATACTTTGAGAACAGACAGACAGTGAGTTGCAGACCAGCTTCGATGTAAGTCCATCAAAATACCAACGTTTTTTAGGCCATCTCTCTTTCATTGGGGTGTTTTGACTGGTCACAAACATTCATCTTACAAAGCTCATGTTGAATGGGATTTGAAAGACATTCATTTTATGTGCTGCTCAATTTTCATTGTTTAGTAATCTTTCCCCACTGAGGAGCTGGTGGTTATCATCTTTCAACTGCAAAATGAAAAATTACTGAAACTGGAGTCAGAAGGTCTCCCCATGCAACAGTTATAAGCAACGCATCTACATGCAGCTGTCATCAAACCACATTTATCCCTCAGCGTACCAATTAAACAGAACAAGGGGTGTATGTCTGCACATTCAAGATTCTTCCAGCGATCCACCTGTTTGTATTATCGGCCTCAGCAGACTAGTTGTGATTCGATGGCCAGGAGATGATTGCTGTCTGGAGAGTGTGTGTGAGCGTGTGAAACTGTCAGGGTTCAGACTGGTGCCTTCTTACACAAGCACGCACGCACACACACACACACACACACACACACACACACACACACACACACACACACACACACACACACACACACACAAAAGCAAAATAGGATACAACTGGGAGTCCATCACTTCCAGAGAATATATATTGGAAGTGAACACTAGAAGTGTTTGAGCACTGAAATACGACGATGGCTCAGCACTGTGCTGGTTAAACTCTATTATCCTCTCTGTCTCTCCCACATCCACACACACACACACACACACACACACACACACACACACACACACACACAAACACACACACACACACACACACAAACACACACATTACCATCCCAAACAGAAAAGCAGGTGGATGAGTAAGGGTTAAAACTATTCAAGGTGTTGGAAAAGGTAGACCCTTTGGACCATTTATCTTGCTGCTTAGCAACATACACACACACACACACACACACACACACACACACACACACACACACACACACACAGCTTTTTTCAAACTACTAAACAATAAAATAACATTGCTGGCTGAAATATTTTGCACACAAATCCTAACTGCATAGATCAGGATATTTGTTTTTTCTTCTATATCTACATTTCATATGCATTTTAATCTATAGCCTAATGATTACATTGTGTGTCCAGGTTACATTGAAATATCAAGAATAAGCATATTTTTAATCAGTTTTCTCTAGAAGCCTTACAGTTAGGCTAATTTGGCCATTTTAAAGCAAATTGAAAATCATTTATGCGATTGATTATGTGCCACCGTTTGGCTTAAACTGAACGCTCAGATCACACCAAAGTATTTATTCAGAATGGTGATCAAACAGTTGTCACAGCACTCCAGTTAAATCACGCTTTAAACAAATTTAATCAACAACATAGAAGCCTTTTAGAATCAAATATTCCCCCGGGCAAAAGCATAAATGAAAAATGTACAAGCCTACACACACACACACACACTCACACACACACACACACACTCACACACACACACACACACACACACACACACACACACACACACACACACACACACACACACACACACACACACACACAGACATAGACACACACACAGACATAGACATAGACATACACATATACACACACACATTTTCCTTAATCATATATACACAATTTCCCTGTCACAGTCATTGTGAATAAATGCTGTTATCATCTGTCAGGAAATGCAAGTTGCTTGCAGCTGAAGTAGACATGGAGATTAAAAAAAAATCCTCCTACAAAAAGCCTGGGGCAGGCCAAAAACACAAGACACCCACTGTCACACACACAATGTTTAAATCTGTTTTATTAACAGTAGTATATTCACAATCATGCACATGCCTCTGCTGTCCTGATACGGACCAGTGACTTAAGAAAGATGTCTCATGACAAAATGATCGTGCAGTTTTTTTTTGTTTTCATTTGTGAATTCTATCTTTTACCTCTGCTGTGTTGCTTTAAAGTTGACAAAAATATGCACGTTGAAGCTATATTCAGCTGTGAGTTATGTGTTGTTTCTGCTGGAAAATGAACATGCATCTTCCCGCATCAGGAATCTGAAACTCTCATTTTTTAGCCAAGGGGAACACACCATGGCTTGGAGGTAGGAAGGAGCAGTTCTCTTAATTTCACTGTACTGTAGGCAAGTACCAGAGTATTTAACTAAAAGTGAGCGGCAACAGGGAACCGGTGTAGTGGAGAAGAAGACCTCCAAAACAAATGCCCAAAAGCCCCATACATTTATTTGTTTGCAGCAGCAATAGTCTAGTCTGTCGGAAACAAAAGTGGAAGTAGTGTGATGTTGTTATAGAGTCCACAGAGGTAGGAGGTCCGAGTGGATGGACATTTTCCTCTTTTAACCATAATCATGATCAATCCCTAACATTTAACAATTGTTTATTATTGTAACCATGACAACAAAGGTCCCCTAACCTTAACAAATGTTTTTTCTAACTCTGACTAAGTCACAACCAAGTCATGATTATGTCTAGACCTGAACAAATCTTAACCATAGCTTTGACACATCAGAAAATGCTTCCATTTCTTCAACATGGAAAGCTATGACAATGTCCTACCAATAGGGCCAGCAGATCAGAAAACAAGTTGTTCTGTGGGGTCAAGACAAGCATGTTTGAATGAATGAATGAATGAATTAATGAATGAATGAATGAATGAATGCTTTATTTCGAACATTAAAATTAAAATAAAAACACAGAAACAAACAAAATATTAATTTAACATGTCCGAAAAGAAATAGGAAGAAGCAAAAGCTTATTTAATCCTACCCCCTTTTCTACTACTATATAATAATCATCATGAATAGGTAAATGTTTACATCATAAAGTATTTATATCATATTTAACACATTCTTTACAATTTCCTATAAGTATATTTATACACCACAAGGTAAAGACATTTTTCCGATGTATATATTGAACATATATACCAAATAAATAAATTTGATAGTCAAAACCCTATTTTTGTTGTTGTTTCATTTGGAGGACTTGCTGGGGTCAAGATATCTCAGCTTCTGCTGCTTTAATTTTGACCAATTTTGTTTTGATCAATGTTTGCAAGTTTCCCAACTTTTCTTAAACTTAATTGCTGCAATGCCCCTTTAAACCTTCATTGCCAAAATGGCTCTGTCTCATTCACTGATGTGCATGTTCAGAGAGCACAGAAGATAATTGTATGCAAATGAAAGAAAGGAGTGCAGTGCTACTGTACTGCACCTCTCTCCTCTGAGTGAGCGGTCGCTCCTATCTGCAGGGGAGCCTCTTTTATTCTGAATGACAGCTGCACCAAGTAATGCACATTTATCAGACCATTCATGACTTTGTCATTACTGTTAAGTCTTAGCAGCGTGTATTTAAAATGATCTAAGGCCTCCCTCAGCGGGATAATATCCTACTCCAATCATGTTTGTGTCACTGAATGGATCGCTTGGCACCTCGTCATCAAATGCAATGAACAGTTAACGTAATAGGCCCGCAACAGTAGACTATATCATCTGCCAATTAATTAATCCAATAGAGCCTGGCTAGGCCTATTAAATCCCATTCTAATTAATCAGATTTCACCAGTATACTCTGTTACTTACCCCACATTTGAAGGATAATTACCCAAATGAAAGAGAGTAATATAACTGCAGAGATTTTTTTTTTTAAATATATCCTTTTAAATAAGGAAATGAGACATATTCCTGCATATTTTCAGTATTGAAGTGACAGATTTACGAGGGTGTTAATACATCTTGGCTATGTGTGGTAACTGGCTGCAGAGGGACATTTCTGCAAAGGAACTCTGGTAACTATCGGGATGGGCTACACAAGTTGTGGAGTGGGAATACATTTGGATACATTTGGAGCCACTAAGAGGAAATCCAATTTGGTTTAATATCATTAACGCTTATTGTGTTATATTTTGCCATAAGGTCCAAGGCTTTTACTACTTAAAAGTAGGCTTTGGGGCCAAAGGGAAGGGAAGAACCCTGTAGAGTTAAAAGAAGACCAGGAACTGTGCTGAATACTAAGACTTGTGTCATCTCTACCTCTTACGCACAGCATGCATTAGAGAGAAATATCTCTCTCCCAAACACACCTGTGGATGTGGCAGTGAGAGGACAAGAAAGAAAAAAGTGATATTGGGACAGCATAAGAGAGTGAGGAAAATAGCAGAGAGAGACAGACTCTTTGCTAGTTCACTTAGCAGGACCAACTTTTCAGAGCGCTGAAACCCAACCTTAACATCATTATAAATAGATTCAAAACTGCTTGTTTCTGTCTTTCTGGCTTCTCTCCCTCCTACTGGACTGTAATATCTGTGTAATAATGTATGTGTTGTACACAGTGATAATGACCACAAGCACTGGCTTTCACCTATGGAGCTTTGCTCCAAAATCTCACCACTACTTTTGTTAACTGCAGTACATTGAATGGTGGGTTTACATAGCAATATTTTATATTGGCTATATTAAATGGCTGCTGGACTACCGCCTGCTGCTGTTTTTTTTTGTACAGCGCCCTTTTAGATTCTTTTGTTTTGCATAATAGCCACAGATTTGGAGAATGTTCATAAGCGTTTGTCTGCAAACATGATTTTTCTGTGCTTTCAAGCTACAAAATGTGGACAATTGGAATAATAGATGTTTGACAATAAGTAGCAGAGCTTTTTACATTTCAGACAGGGCTTCTCAGTGTCTCACCACTGTGTGTGTTCTCCTTTGTTAGTTTTCCTTAAATACGGAATATAATAATGAATCAGATTGACCTGCTCTTAAAGACAAAAAAAAAAAAAATATCAAAGAATGTTGTTGTTGTGCTCATTTGCAAAGTGTACCTCTTTGCAGGTATATTTGTAAGTGTGTTTCTACTAAGTGGCTCCCCTTTAAACAACCTCATCCACTAATGACTGTCTTGCAGGCACAGCTGGAATAAAATATAGCTGACACAGGCACTGGGTTCCGTAGCATTGCCCTGTGCAACCAAAACAAAGGGCTGAACAGTCACTATTAGGCGTATACATTGTAAACATCTCTGCAGTCAAAATTAGTGCTGGATAATAAGGAAGCTGCATTGGCTCAAACAACAAGTTCTTATTTTGAAATAAATTCATAGGCAGATTTTCCAGATTTTCCACATGAATACCATTATTTAAACACACAGCAATATTTTGATTCTTGGACCTTCTGGTGCTTTTGGTTTGTTAATATGGTCAAATATTTCTGCAGACAGACAAAGAGATAGAATGACTGGCAGACAGGCAGATAGGCAAACTTACTGTGTATTTACAGTACGGTGTCCCCACAGATTAGTGTTAACAATGAATTATGGATGGAAAAAACAGAAAACACTGACCACATTACATTCCTCCTTTATTTTTAATAGGAGTAACCACAATCCACTCCCAGTTGGACACCAACATGATGCTAAGACATATGGTTAGAGAACAGGGGGGAAAAACAAAGAGCAGAAGAGCTGTTTTTTTTTTTCTTTCCACTTGTCATTTGCAGGCTCAAACAATAAATCCAACAAGAACAACCTCTCCATTTTTCAAACCACAATTGATCATACAACCAGTCTATTCTATTCAGTGCATATGTTTTGTTTAAAAAAAATATTTTTCCACATGTGTTCTTTGTGGGAATAGAATAGAGTGAGACATGAATATAAACTGTACTGTATGAGTTAAAGGTAGATGTGGTTCTGATAAAAAGGGGTCTTCCCTAAACTAACATAAATGATGGGTCACATAATTGTATTTTATAACAAGCCTGCAATAAATGAGCAAGACCATGTTTGAAGGTTGCATACTTGATTTAGACTGAATCCACTGGTATATTTTTCCAAATAATAATTTATGTATTTATTACCTAGTACATATTTCATTAAGTTTCAGCACTGTATAATGTTGAAATATATTATGATGTGGGTAGTCAACAATTCACTCATTGAAATGCAGAGTCTGTAAAGGAGGTTGTGCTTATTCTCCCATAACATGATTAATCTATAATGTTACCTCAGGCTGTGTATTTGGAAGAGAGGGTCTTGCTTATTCACCTCTAGTGCTGCAGACCCGTATTGCTATTCCATATTGGCTTGACATGAATTTATTTTTCAACTTGTCTGAGATTTAATCCTCCTCCAAATTTGTGCATGGGCTTCAGTACCACCATGGGATGGACAGGGCCAACTTCATGGTAAAAGACTTTTCAGTCAACTTGTGATATTAAAGTGTAATCTCTTACTAGCTCTTACAAACGACTTTTTGAATATGCTAACTTACTTATATATATTATCTTTATCTATTATTTCTATCGTTGCAGAACGCTGGTACTGCTCTCAATGCATCCCTCACTGGTAATGCTTGTAGTGACATTGACATACTGTATGTAAGCCACACAGCTGCTGCAGTAACTAGTCTAATTATGTTGACTAAATTAATTTGACTTCTGGCTCTGTCCAGTTCTCTCCATAAACCACAAATATGTTAGGCTTAAGCTGAAGTGATTAAACTCAGACTTATTGCACATCACTATGTATCAAACCATGGCTCCATGTGCAAAGATAAAAGCAAACACAATAAACACAGTTAGTAATTACCCATTACTGTGTAAGAACAAAAAAAGCAGTTTCAGTGAGTATACAATAGCACCACTAGTACTACTAATCAATGACAACAGAGACCAGCTATTCAGGAGCAAGGCATGTGTGCTTCACTGTGAAAAGCAATCACAGGCAGCAGTGTGCATTGTCCCAAGCCATGCATAAGAAAATAATTTCAGAGATGGGAGTCTTCAGAAGAGGCTGAGCACCCAGAAGTCGAAGACGCTATCCTGTGAAAACAATTAATCATGCGGAGACTTGTGCTTTAGGCTTTTGATTGGAGAAGTGTATTATTTCGGAAAGAGGAAAAATTTGTTTATCACAGAAGAATAGCAAGAGGACATTGTGTATTAGTGGTACTTATCTATTCATGGTTAACAGGTTGTTGCTGTTGTTTTTTGCTTTGATACTTCTGCATGTGACAGCTCCTCTTTATCTAAATTCACTTTTTGGCATTGTTCCAAAAAAGGAGGAGAACAAAATCTGTCTTTCCGTTTCACTTCATTGTTCATAGCCATAAACATTAATGACTCAGGTTTGTGTGACAATGAAATTCCACCTTCGTCGCTGAGAGCAGGCGTGACCTACCCGCCAATGTCTCGGTGACTGTTTGCAGCACTTTTGAGACTAACTTATGTTGACACCCGTGGAGATGCACATGTACGCTCCATAACTGGAGCTGAAGCAGAAAAACACTGACAGATGCCAAACATTTTTATAATTTGTAAATAATCATTTAGGGACAATTTTGCACTAAGAACAGAGCCAGTATGAATCAACTGCATAATGATCCCAAAAATGGGTGATTATCCATTGGATGGCCTACTTGACATGGCATGACAAGGTATTCCCTCTATCATATTAAATCTACTTACTATCTTATAAATACCTTTCTATATGCAGAGAATAAATATTAGAGGACATATATTATTTTCAACATGCCTCTCTGATACATGATAGTGGCTAACATAGGATAAGATAGCAAAACTTACCACTTACACTTGCATAGCCTGACTATATGGAGCCTCAGCTTGTTGTATCACAGCTTACATGTGAACCAGAAACAATCACATGATGCTATATGTATTTCACATGCAACATAAATGTTATTGGACAGCTTCATTGCAGCTTATAGGTGGTAGTCAGATGAAACCCATTTGTATTATTCTTATGCAGATTTTGCACAAGTTTCACAACATGTATTACTCAGAAGAGGAGAGAGGTAGAGAAATGGCAGATTTGCATCACATACAAAGAATGAAGCCTTTTCAAGAGCTGTGTCGCAAGTTAAAATGAATACTTGTATGATGAAATCTCAACAACATAATTGTTTCATAGATAAATGAAACTACCTGATTTATTCCCCTGCTGGGATGTGGTGAATTGTTAATGGAAGTGTGGATGCCTGTCATCTTAAAACCCAAATCTCAAGGTTCATGTTTCAGTTTTGATTTCCTTGGAATGATTCTAGATTGAGCTACTGTGTCATGGGAACTGTAATTAGGATCAAAGGGCAAGAATTCCTACGTTCCTTTCCTGTTTTTGTCAAATCTATTGCTCCATATAAACTCTGAAATTTGGCACTGATATGTGAGTTAGCATTATATTCAGACATAAGTACTGTTAAGTTGCACTTTTTAGATATTCATGTTATGGGCGCTTTGTTCTGAAAAAATGTGTTTTAAATTGCATTTTCATCTTTCCCTTAATCCTATTTTTTATCAATCTAAATCACAGAAATTCCATGAATCGTTATGAAAAATGTAAAAGTTTTCCGCAAACACAGCGGCAGTATCAATATATGGCCAGCAGGGGTAGTGTGTGATTTTACAACAACTTTGGAGGCATGGATGTTTATTTCTCTGCTGCAATGAAAACAAGATGATTACCATGATACATGTGAGACTTTGACATGAGAGTGATTTATTTAGTTTTGTCTATGAAAGAAAGAAAAAAAGGGCTGCAGTGTGGGTAAAACATCATTCTCCCTCTCAATATTGAAAGCAGTCCTTGGAAAGAAAAAAAAATCAACAAATAAACAAGCATTGAGGTGTGTCGTAGACTGTGAGATCGCTGACTCGCTCTGTTCTACAGGTGCCTTTTTTCTTGGACTAGTGCAGGTTAGTGAGGGAGCTGTCCTCTGTCGGTGGTGCTGAAAGTTTATGCTCTGCGCCTCTGACAGACGTAACCAAACAATTAAAAGATATTTCCGTTTTTATTGCAGTCACGAAAAATATCCTTTAATTGTAAGATTATGCCTATCTAGAAACTCCGTCTCTTGCACGACTTCTTCCTCTTCTTCACAGCTCTGCACACGCCTGGCATTACTAAAACATAACTGGGACCCAGTAAGAATTACTGGCACCCTGTAGTCTGAATCACACACAACAAACTATCCTTAAAATGAGCCCCAATGCCCTAATCCCGCGATTAAAAAAAAAACAAGGGCGTCAATTTTGCTAAAGCAACAATCAATGAATCAAGTCATGCAGCTATAACACAACATTGGGCTATTTGTGTTTGTTCCTCTGCAAAATGCTCCTCCGGTAACTCAGTGTCAGCTGTGCCCCGGTTCAATCAGGCGTTGTGGCTTCTGTCACGTCTGTCCCTCATCGATCAGCCCTCGCCAAGGAACATGGTTTGTAAATCCTTTTCTCTGCCACCTCAGCAGGGCTCCGTCGCCAGTGAAGTACTACGCTGAAAATGTGTCTCAGCCGCTCTCTGCCCTCACATCATCGCTGGAAAACGGCAACTTCTCCAAAAGTAAACTGTTTACACCGCCGTCGACTTTTCCTCTCTCGAGCCAATTTATGTTTGGTTTTGCGCGTGAGCTTTGTCACGCACTTGTCTTTCTTTTCAGTATATAGGCTGATAGACTTTCTGTTACCTCCAATCATGTGTTTAAATAGGATATCTGCTCTTCAAGCGTCTTTCTCCGGCTAGTCCAAATCATTTCTACCCAGCTTGTCGGGACAGCAGCTGAGTCGTGAAGTCTCTGCAGTCACGTGATCGAGACAGAACTGAAGTGTGTGTGTGTGTGTGTGTGTGTGTGTGTGTGTGTGTGTGTGTGTGTGTGTGTGTGTGTGTGTGTGTGTGTGTGTGTGTGTGTGTGTTTTAGTAGCCTAGTGTGTATGTGAGCGTCTCTCCGTGTGTAGTTAGAGGGGTGTCCCTCCTCCGCATTTTTTGCTGCTTGCCACGCTTTAGACGCCGGAGCGCAGGGAGAGAGGCGAGAGTGAGATAGGTAACGCCGGTCTCTCTCACCGGGCTACCTTCAGTCATACCTCGGGTCCCCGTCGGTTCTTCCTCGTCTTTTTGATCCCGCCTTCCTGCGGTCTGCTTGTTTTTGTTGGTTAAAAAAAAGAGGAAAAAAACTGATAATTTCTGTAGGGTTTCATGCAGGTCTGGTCTGCCAGGAGGAGGACCGCGGTTCTGTTTTGCACTGGGTTTTGATCATCTTTTTTTCTTTTTCTTTGGGTGCTCCATTTGGACAGTACAGGACAGCCGAGCAGAGCTTGGATGAGCCGCTTCGCTGAAATCCCGAGATGGAGTTGCTGCTGATCTGCCTTTCCCTGTGGATATTGCAATGCAATTCGGCCAAAGCGGACTCCATCATACATATCGGTAAGTGTCCGATAAAACAGCACGCTGTTTGGTTAGACAGGTGTAAAGACAAAGAGTGTGGGGATGAAGCTCAGCCAGTGCATACTGTGTTGATCACAGGATTTTGGTGAGAGGGCGGGATAAATAGTCAATTCAGCTTGTATTCTGTGTTTAAGCAAGACTTTCACTCACATGCGAGTTGAAAAGTTTACGTTTTGTAAGCGGCCATGCCGTTGACCTTTACTGCCACAGCTATTTTCTGTATGTATTACAGTTAATTAGTTTAGCCTATTTCTGCACGCATTTCGTACACTTTTCGATGACAAATTAACGCATTAATGCTAGCTTCAGATCTAAATCTCACCACTGTCGGCCTCTAAATTGCAATTTTGTATTCAAAACACGGACTACAGTAAGAAGGCCTGTATCGTCGAAGCTTTGACGAAATGAATGTCTAATAGCCAAATGGCTGAGGCTTTTTTAGACCAAGCTACCTCTTGTCTGTAACCGACAAGCCTCAACTTTCACCGGAACGTGACTGCAATGTCAATAACAAGACAGAGGGAATGTCAGTGGAGTTTTGTTTTAGAGATGCAAAACGCATAGAGCCTCCTTGTTCTCAAACTTAAAACCAGAGCTGCCTTTTTTTCAGAAATGGGGGAATGCTTTAAACTCATCATGATGTTCAAATGATTCTGTTTGTCCCTAAACATTGCATTGCATATCACAGTTTTAAAATACATACATGATCCACACGCACAAACACACACACACACACACACACACACACACACACACACACACACACACACACACACACACACACACACACACACACACACACACACACACACACACATTGAGTAATTGCTTTGGTTTGTGTCCCGTTTTCATGCACACAGCCACGTAGCCACTTATAATGTCTATCTGTAATCTCAGATAAAAATATCAATGTCAATGTGAGCAAATTCGTCTCAGTGCCCCTCCGCTGCTGCTGTAGCTGCTGCTGCTGGTGTTCACAGTTTACTGCAACAGTCTGGCAAGCAGCAGGTGCTCAGTCACTGGCTTAATACTGAGGTGGGACTCCATCCAGATAATATTGGCTGATGCCTCGCATAACGTTAGGGTACCCCAATTATTTTTTTCATTTCCTGAAACCTTTTTTTATGATATATTATGTGCGTTTCCCAATAGCAGCTGATGCCATAAACAGAGGGAGAAAGAAGGGAGGGGGAGAGACAGAGAGACAGTTAAGCTTCAGCATGCCTCCCACACTATGCCTATAATGCTTATTGGCTAGCGTGCCATCGATCTAGTAGACACGACAGCCATTTCTTTTCTAATTCTCGCTACTTTATGCATCAAAGTAGTTTTTGTGATGTGGCCGTGTCGCTCTCCATGGTGCTGAAATCTTGAGACGCACATATTGCGCAAGGCGAAATAAACCATAAAAAGATATATTCCACTTGCAATTATAAAAGTATGCATCCCTTTGACTTGTTTTGGACAATAACATTAAACGCTTCAATTTAGTATGTAATATAGCGATGGTCCATTAATGAAGGTACAACTCATTTACTACTTCCTCCACCTTCAACTCTACCTCACCTCTTCGCGTTTTCTCTCGAAATAACCTGTGATTATTTAACTCAACAGGTGCCATATTCGAGGAAAACGCTGGCAGAGATGACGAGATTTTCCAACTTGCCATCTCAGATCTGAGTCTGAACGATGACATTCTGCAGAGCGAGAAAATCACCCACTCTGTGAAACTTATCGAGCCAAACAACCCTTTCCAGGCTGTGCAGGAAGGTAAGCGCGATTCCCCCAATCGCAATACATTTCCCCTGCTATTTGATTTGATTACTTGGGCCCACATGGCACGTCAAAAAGGCAGTCTCCTTTGCTCAGTTGCTTTTAGTTATGAGCAGGCAAGAAGTCTGATGGTAAAAGTCTTGACTGCCTTGACTGCCTTGATTGCATTGATTGATTTTTTGGGCCATGAGCAGCTGATGTTGTTCATTTCGCATGTTGATCAGTCAGTGTGGTTGCTCAGGTAAATTGATGATAATCCATGTGCCTCTGTGAGTACAATGCAATGGCTCTGTGTGTGTGTGTGTGTGTGTGTGTGTGTGTGTGTGTGTGTGTGTGTGTGTGTGTGTGTGTGTGTGTGTGTATTGCCATCTGCAAAGTGCTGTGCCACTGTACTAAAGCAAGGTGTCTTCTGTGGTTGAAAAGCTAGGTGGAAGCATTGAGTTAGAGCACAGCAGCTAAGGATATGTTACGTGCAATACAAATCATTTGATCAGATGATCAAATACAATTCCAGCACCAATACTCACTTCTGTAATTGCAGGAGAGAAAAATATTTCTAGTTTTTATGTCTCCTTTGAAGGATGAGCACTGCAATCTTGTTCATGCACATGTATCACTCCTCAGCCTTTTTCCTTGAAATGTTTGAAATGCCTCATTTGGATTCCGAATGAGTGCTTAGAATGCACACACCTCTACAAACCAGACAGGAAATTAGCAATGAAATTATTTTAGTCAAGGTCATCTCGCTCAGTCATTGAAAGGTGCTGCTATACAGTTCACTGCAAAAAGTGATTACAAATTCTTCCTTAATCATTAAGACTTTAATAGGTTCATAGGGACCTTCAAATGCTGTTTGTGTTCCCAGCACTTAGTTACCAGCCTGTACTTTTCCCCCACAAAGTTGCACAAATGCCTTGATGAGTCATTGCTATTCATAGTGCCCTTGTCAGACACAGAAAGATAATATGGCACACCGTTTAAAGAAAAAAGCACTTTATTAATCCCTCAATAGTGAAATTCCATTTTATTGTTATAATTATGTCATTTAGCTGTGGTCTTCAACGGTGTCACAGATATCTAGTATTATAATTCACATTACTTTTGTAAACTTAAATCCTGATTTGGCTCACATGAAGCAAAGTGGCATTCAGGCTCTTTAAATAAACATGAAGTATACAGATGAGATAATCCAGGTTGCTGCTGCAGAGACAAAATAAAAAAAGATGGCTAGTTTACTAGTCAATGTAGCTTGGGATACAAAAGTATAGTAATTAAACGACTTTTCAGCAAATAATTTGCCATTTGTGCAGTGCTCTGCTTTCTTTTTAAACAAATCAAGTGTTTACAACTAGACTTGGTGGAGCATATGCACACTGAAGTGTTTACGGTTAGGCTCCTTAATGATCTTAAAGTTGTTTTATTGGCAATCCCCCAGATAATATTATAATTACATTACATTGTGTTATAACACAACGGCATGCCTGTACAGAAGCCTAAGGACATACAGAAGTTATTAATGGTGCTGTACAAAACATTAAAGATGTGAATAGAATTTGTAACTGCAGAGCTTTTTATTGCTCATTGAAAATTATTCAGAGCTTACTTCCTCTGCTTGAATTGCCTTTCGTTAGCCTTGATTGGGTATCATTTAACATGATTAATTACTGTTTACGGTTAGGCTCCTGATTATCAAATATTCACAGAAGTGGGTGATTAGTGATTAGTTTCTAGTGAGAGTTTAATATTGTGCAGTCGTTGACGTGAGAATCAATGGGTGGCCCCAGACGCTTACACTAGACACAAGGCAGGGTTGTGAGTGTTGAGTGGTAACTGGGATAAGTTGACCTTTTGTTTTGCTCTTTGGTTCACTGTCATCCCACGGCAGTGACAGGAGCTTGGCAAATAGGGAGGGGTGGGTGGAGGTAAACAGAGAGTGAACGGGTGGCGGGGTGGATGGAAAAGATAGTGGCTGTAGAAAAGAAGAAAAGCATGGAAATTAAGGGTGAGAAGAGCAATGAGGATAAAAAATACCCATGAGTACCAGTAGAGAGAGGATAATTATGATCAAGACCTGAATAAACATGAGTGGACAAAACGAGAGCATGAGGAGAGTTAAGATAGGAGTGAGGTGATGAGGAAAATTTGCCAGCCAAGGAGTAGTTGCAGCATCATATTTGTCCTTTGGTTTTCTCTGTCCTTGCCCTGGTTGAACATATATTAACAAGGATGTCACTCCGACACCATGCACACAGAAACACTCAACTATTCAGTTCTTCCCATGCTCTTATCGTTTAAAGATGACAGCTCAAGGCTGGATATACTGCTTGACCACACAACTGGCAGATACTGTCCTATTTATAGGCTGGGGCAACTGGAGAGGATAAATAGGGTGATTTTAACACCGGGAGCAAAAACTCAGAATAATATCTATTTTGGTAATAGCTTATCTGATCACAAGGTTTTTAGATGCCATCAGCTTGCAATACTGTCACAGAATGTGGTTAGTGGAACAGCCCCACCCCATATTTATTACATTTCCCCTCAGTTCTTATACTTAGGCACTGGCAAGGATGATAACAAATAGTCAAAATCATGTTGTTTTTTTTAAATTGTACACATTTGTCTCTGGAAGGAATGGTTGTGATGACTCCCATAATGTGGCTATGCACGATTTAACTGCATGTACTGCCATTCTGATCAATTTTTATGTTAATGCCTCACTTATCTCGTAACAGCCAGTCATCACTCGGGAGAGCCAGTCTGGATCTTGCAGGGACGAGAGCATCAGCAAAGTCTGTAATAACCTGAGAAAGTTGAAGTTCAGAGCATGACCACAGCCTATTAAAGGAATTTTTACGTTAATCTTGATCGCTATAAATATATGAGTACTGTAGATAGCAAAAAAACGAACAGATCGGTCTTAGCAAACTGGAGTTGCTGCAGCTAATGCCCATAGCTCCCAGTTAGCTAAAACAGCAGTTTTGGGGGCATATTCTAAAGAGTGCCTTTGTGCCTCTTAACAGACACAAAATACAATTATAATGTCTGTGCAACATGAACAGGGCTCTTACGTGACAACAAGATGCGTTTTCAACTCAGACATCCTGCTGCTAGCTCGTCCTGCTAGCTGACAGCTGCTAGCTGCCGTCTGGGATGAGTGTATTCAGCCAGGCTTCGATGATAATCATCACGCAGCAGTTTCATGTGTATTTGTAGCTATCTATTGTGTGTGATATCGATCTGGCGTTGGTGAGTAGGAGTCTTCGCAGTGGCAATTTGTGTGGTAGTTTCCTTAGCCGGTTTAGGAGGCCCGACCGGCGTCCTTTCTTCTCCTTCTTCCCCCGCCTTCCCCGCCTTCCCCGCCTTCCTCGCCTGCCGACAACAATACAACTACATGGAAACGGGATAAATTATGTCAGTTTATCCCACGGCAGGCGAGGAAGGCGTGGAGGAAGGAGAAGCAAGGACGTCGGTCGGGCCTGCTCATTCATAGAAAGGCGAAGCATTTCTACTCTCTGCTCGGGGCTTCAAGCATATCACTCCGCCCAAGTAGCAGAAGCAGCACGGCTTTGCCTTTCTGAGAATATAGTTCCCAGTTTATATACGGTTAGAAGATGGCTGTGTCTCATGTGACCTTGTTTTTTGTACACACTGTGACTATACAAATCACAACATGTAAATAGGAAAATGTTGGCGTTATTTTGTCACTTATTCGGAGCAGTAGGCTAGTTGGAACCGATTACCTTCAGGATCCGTGCTAGGCTAAGCTATCGGTAGAGTTGTCGGAAAGAGTTACAACATGCACGGAGATGAGAAGGGTATGTATGGACTTATCTAATTCTGGGGGTTACGGTGAATAAGCTAAAGTCCCAATAAGTCGGCATGTTCTTTTAAGAGAACTTGCAGTGCACTTCTTTTTTCTCTTTTTCCTCAATAAAAAAAGTTGAAATAATGGTTCCTTTGAAAGTGTTGGCATGGGTAATGTAATATCTTCCACCTGATTGTCTGCTTGACAACTCAAGCAGACAAGGGAGGGGTGGGGGGGGGGTGATCAGGTCATTTTACCAGCCACTGTTAATTACCCAGTGGTTATTTTAATTCGTCATAAGCTCCCCAGTGGGCTGTATAAAGGCCTGCTGGTACCCTAATTAGCTAAGTGATGTTGCGGCAGAGGTATACCTTTTACCATTTAGTCCATCACAGTGTAAGCCCCACTACTCAGCATCCTGTCATCTTAACCTTTGTTGGTTGCACACTGTTGGTCCAGTTCGTGGTACAGAAAATGTTTAATTCTTGTTTAGAACAACTATTAGAAAGGCTGAGTATTAGGCCTACTCTTTTTAGCCATTCCATAATAATAATAATAATAATAATAATAATAATCATCCAGTAATTCCAGACTAGACAGGCTACTTCTGCTGTTGCCACAGGGTAACTGGAAAGATTAGCTCAGCCAGTTTAAAAAATATGATTTGGTTATAAATACATCCACACATTTGCATTTAAGAAGGAAATAAACACATAATAGACTTACAAAGTGGTGTAGCTGATCTTCATTATATTTATTGTCAAATTAACCAAATATCTGCCAGCTATGATAAGCGGACTCTACAGGGCACGTCTCCCCCTAGAGCCCACCCAGTCGAAACTGATTAGGTAGCATATAAGCAGAACATTTAATTTATATGAAAAGTAATGCAAAAATTGTTGAACACGTCCGTCTTCTGCCACTACAAATGGTACAGTAGCACAAAAAACAAACCAACCAGCTGATAAGGATTTGTCCGGATTTTGGATTGGTTGAACGAACGCTGAGACACACAAACAAACACACTTGAAAATGGATGTCCTGCCTCCTGATAGCCTGAAAAGTTGTATCTTGAACTTGTGCCATCCTATTGGTTTAAGCTTCTGATAACACAGTGAGAGATGCCCACATGCTGCTGGGCTTGTGTGGACTGTTCTTGCATTTGTTGTAAAAAAGTGCAACTAAGAATGCGTGATTAACAGTATATCACAGGGCTTGCACGTGTTGGTATTGTAATTGTGCAAAGTGCCATGTTTTTATGTGTTGTGGATATTATTGCAGTGCTGTATGTTAAGTGTTGTGATCGTTTGGTTCCCTGCTGATTCCTTACTCTACATTACTGTTATACTTGATTGTTGTCTGCTTGCTTACAACTCATCTTATCTCCTGGAAGAGACTTCCAATGCACAATTCTACTTCTTTGTCACACTGCACCTGTTATGTAATGGACAGTGCAGTTCTGTGGATTACAAACCTATACTTGTCCCTCTATACCTATCCCATTCACACCATACATTGTGGATGACACAGGGGAGGCCCAATGGAACCTGTAGTCCGCTGTGGAATGACACACTCACAAAAGAATATGTATTCCTCCAGCTTTTCTTTTAGAATAGCCAGAGTCAGCGATGTCTGGCAACTGCTGCAGAAAGAGAGAGACGAATGAAGGAAGGGAGACAGAGGGAGGTCATGGCTGTTAAATGCTGGATCTGCTTAGTATAGGCCTACAGGTTTTGTCGTCTGTGCTGCACAGGAATACGTCAGTATTAATCATATTACCTGCAGTGGGATATCTCTGTGTCACATATATTTGGCAGTTCTCAAAGTACTCTTGAAAGGAGCACAGAGACATTTCTAAGTATCCAATTATAAAAATTGAAAAAACATGAAGACTTTGAAAGATTATGGCTTTTGAGTCAGAAGGCTTGGTATGCTGATTAACTTCGAGAAAAACGTCAATTCACTTAAATGCCACGTCTGATCTGTATTCAAAGGAATCATCGGCAGCGTGCTAAATGTCACCATGAGCAGGGATTTTAGTAATCTTCTAATTTAAGTAAACAGGGCCAGTGTTGTTTTGAAGCACAGAGACATTTCTTTTCCAAATACAATATAAATAAATAAAGAGAGTGAGAGCAATGCACTGCTTTGCTGGCTGTAATATTTCAACAGATTTTTTGCAGGTATTTTAAGAAAGTTATGTTTGATTTAAACAGAATTAGAGTATTGAGCAAATTAGAAAGTGGCAGTCATACTGGGCCTTTGTGCGTTTATGTATTCATCACACTCCCCATGCTGCCAGCAGACAGCTGAGGGCTGATTTCAAAGTATTCTCATCACTTTTCACACTGGCATGTTTGATTGAGGATGTTCTGGGGGTCATTGTGTATAAGGCTGACTAATGGCTTCTGGGTGGTATGATGGTTGTCTGTCTCTGAAGGACAAATGCAGGAAAAACACATTTGAAAAGCGGATACATTTTGAATACAAATGTTGATTAATGTGCAACTGTTTGTTCCTCCTTTGGTGCGCACACATTTCTAAAATTTGACATCAGAGAATATTATTTGGGTCATTTAGCACTGTCAGACAATGACATTGAACTATCAGGCGACCAAATTCATCCTGCCCTGTTCCTGTAATTGTTGTTTGAAAAACATTTACCACCTGTATTGATTTTATGATATGACAGCAGCATCTGATGCACGAGGAATGGCTTAAAGACCAAAAAATGTATGGCTATCAGAACACCTGCCTGCATGCCATACATAACTCAACAGGCTGCCTGTTACACATACACATGACCTTACAACATATGCTTTCCCTTTCACAGGTCTCTCAGCCGCATGTCTTATTCATGTTCCTGTCTTCTCTGGTGTGACAGATTTATAACGGGCTGTAGAGAACACTGTGACAGATGTTAGTGCATTGCCACAACCCCCAAACAGCTCCCAACCACTGCTGGGGATTGGCCATCAATACTACTCTACCTGTTAGAGAGAGAGAGAGAGAGAGAGAGAGAGAGAGAGAGAGAGAGAGAGAGAGAGAGAAATAGAGAGAGAGAGAGAGAGAGAGAGAGAGAAATAGAGAGAGAGAGAGAGAGAGAAATAGAGAGAGAGAGAGAGAGAGAGAGAGAGAGAGAGAGAGAGAGAGAGAGAGAGAGAGAGAGAGAAATAGAGAGAGAGAGAGAGAGAGAGAGAGAGAGAGAGAGAGAGAGAGAGAGAGAGAGAGAGAGAGAGACAGAGGATGCCCAAAGGAGATGTCCTGTCCAATCAGATTGATGCAGATGAGCCCTCCGGCCTCTGTCCGTTCTGTTGTAATACATCGCAGTCCCACATGATATGATCATCATTTCTCTTTGAACACACTGTTATGCATCGACTTTATTGAGCTGCTGAGATGACAGGGACTGGGAGGGTGGCTGAGGTAGAGTGGGTGTATCAATGGTCGGGGGGGATTTGCTTGTTTGTGCATCGTGATATGAATATATGCCTTTATGTGGGTATGCTATGATGTATTGTGGTGGTTTTATAGACACAGGTTCGCGTTTGTGGATGTTTTTGAAAAATGGTTTGGTGGGAGGTAGTGTGTGGTCTTAATAGTCCGGGAATAGCAGGGTGTAACCCCCCCTCCACTCACTTCTGATGCTGACTAGCTCAAAGGAAAATGTGTATAATTTACTACCCACCACCTGTACCATTAGCGGCAAGAAGACTCCATTCCAGGAAGGAAGACAAGGAGCAGAAAATCAGCCCCCAAGAAAATCCTTTTAGGGAGTCAGCCAAAGAAATGCTGCGCAGCTATCTCCGACTTTACACTCTTTTCAGACAGACGGAGGAGGGAGATGTAGGGGGTGAAATGTGGGGTGGAATTGGAGTCTTAGTGTGGGTAAAACGGTGAAGCAGAGTGAACTGGTCAGCAAACGTGATGATGAGGGAGAAATCAGGATGATGGAGATGGCAGAAGGCAGAGGGAAAGATAATGCAGGGGAAAAAAGAAGCAGAGGCTGTGAAATTTGGGGCCTTATGGAAGACAAGAGGTGCGAAGTCATTCGAAACTGCAGACTCGGCTCACTAGCCTCATTGATGAAGAGATGCCAAAATGTATCTGGGAGCCATTGGTTGCATTACTGTCCACAGACACGGATACCGAGTGGGACCATCTGTCACAAGACTCCCTCCAAATTCTTACTCGCTGAGTATCTGACTCTCTGTCTCTCTCTCACTGCCATGGGCCTCTACAATGCCCAGGCAACATGGATTTTATCCAAAGATGAGGCTAAGCTAGTGCGTAAGCCCTCTCCGAGTGAAATCAAAACCCAGCTTAAACCTCATGAATGAAAGCCTAAAAGAGTGTAGAGGGCGAAACATGCAGGCATCACTGAAAACTGGGTCAAATATGCATCCTAAGATGCAATTCAAACAGTTTGGCTAAGGAGTAAGTATGTTACTCTATTCTACATTGAAAATCATCACAAGCCATTGCAATATAACTCAGCTTTTTTGAACTCATAATGATAAACATAATACTGTATTATTTGACTCACTCATTTAATTGCTCATTCATCTTGTGTTTTCCCTTTTACTGTAACAGTACATGATCCATGACAGCTGTTACTCTCTTTTACATGGGATGTTTAACCTGTTATTGCCTGTAAATGCAATTTATTGGAATAGTGATAAAAAACACACCAGAGCCCAGACAGATTGTCTCAGCTGAAGATAAGTCTCAGATAAATAATACATTTGTAATTGTTTTGAAAAAATGAGCTGAGTACATATTTCAGTATTACAGTTAGTAGGCCACGATTTGTCATGTTATCTATCTATTACATTACCATTCTGTTGTACTAACCCATTACAAGTATGTGAGTTCTCCTTAGGTCCTATCAAAGCTAGGTGTTATTTTTAGGTTTTAATCATCACTAGAACAAGCTTTTGAAATCCCACGCCTCAGAATTCATTGAATCTCTCTTTTTCCTTTAATTATCTCAATGTAAAGAGCAATTCATTAGATGGCTTTATACAGCAGAAAAAAAAACACACCAACGTGACCAGCTCATGTTTGTCCCTTCAACTGATGACAGACATATTTCTCTACAGAAGTGGTTCCTAAAACCATGGCACCCTTTCATAATTATTTTTGCACAGAGTTTAAAGACATATCCTAAACTTTAAAGTAAGAATCATACCATGAATATGTATATGTTACAAATTACTTTGGTCTGATGTCCATTGTGATGGCCACCCCTGCTATCAGCTGAAGCCACAAAGGCACTCCACAGTGCTTTAACATTTTTTCTCTGAGCTAGAAGCACAACCCAGACTCTTATCATCAGTTAAACGTGTGTTCAATTTCATGGCAATCCATCCAATATGTGTTGATACATTTCACTAAAGAGCACACATATGAACCTCATAATGGCACTAAAGGGAATGTCATGGGATCACCAAAGTCAGAAGGATACACCATCTGGGAACCATAAATGTCTGTACAAAGTTTTGCGCCAATCCGTCAGGTAGATGTTGAGATATTTCACTGGATAAGTGAAATATTCGACCTGGTTGGGATGCTTGATGAAAGGTTGGAGGATCACCAAAGTAATTAGGATTCACCCTCTACGGCAGCGTCAGTATCTGTTCCAAATTTCTTGTAATCCATCTGGTAGTTATTGAGCTATTTTAGTCTGGGGGACTGATGGACCAACATTGCCATTCTTAAAGCCACAGCGCTAATGTGGCTAAAGATATATAGATAACAAATAAATCAAAGAAAGCCATATTCACAATATGTCCCCCTTAATTAGTGCGTGTAAGAAAATGTAAATGTGTTATCTGTCTATGATTTTACAGTTGCAAATTCATGCATAAAACCACAATTTCTTTTTACATGCTGAGACAGGTTTAACCCATTTGTGCAACCGTGAATGTTTTCCAAAATCCAACCTTTGTCTCAAAGAGATATACTAGCCACCTTCATGCAGGGTAGAGTCATTGTATTATTGCAGCAGTATTCCGTCCACTATATATGTATCCTGTTGTACAAGCTGTCATCGTCATTATTGTTAGCTTATCTGCTGTGTCTGTACAGGTCTAATGCCTTCACAGAGGGTAAACTCTGTCTGTGAAAATAATATAGGGTGCTGGATCTTTTCTTCATTTTGTCAGTTGTTTTTTTAGGTCGTTTTTTTATTAGGTTGAACCAGATTTTTTATCTTTTTGGGAAGGAAAGTGTGAGCACACGTTTCCTTCCCAAAAAGATAAAAAACCTAACAAAGGTTTCACTATCTGAACTTTTTTTTCACAGCATAGAAGAGGTTTCAAGAAGGCACTAATGCTTCTGACTGGGCCATTTACCTTTAACCTCAGCTGGATGAAGGTTTTACATGATAAGGAGGAGCACTTCACTCAGAGAAAGAGTTGCTGAAAAGAGTAGCATTAATGTGCTGTTTGCCTCTTTAAGCCTTTTCAAACCCAAGGCAATGTGGATGATTGATTATTATTTTGTTTGCCTTAAACAACATGTTTGCAAAGGGTTTTGCTGCGACAGTTTTCCGCTGTCACTTCGATCACTGCATGTTTACTTTTCCCGCAAAGAAATGAGAAGCACATTAGAACTGTGTAAATAATTAGAGTGTACACGTCATAGCGTTTACTGTGTGTGTAATGGAGTGTGTTTTACCTGTCATGTTTGGTACATTTTTGTGTACCTTGCCTTGAATGTTGACATATTTGTGTGTGTTTGTGTGTTATTGTGGGCAGGGGTGTCGGACTGGGGGAAAAATTGGACTAAGTATACTGTTACTGGGCCCTCATATGAGACGGGGGCACACAGAGATGCTGGAATGAATAGCTGTGGATGCGGGGAGGGGCACATAGAGGATTCCTATGTACAGGGTCCAGAATTTTGTACCATGTCCCTGATTGTGGGGTGCAAAATCACAACCCCCAAATGTTTCGAAGTCCAGATAGACGTTCACAGAGTTATAGTGATGTTTGTTTGCCCCTTTAGGGGCTCTATATAAAACACTGGTCCCCTTAAGTAGTACTTCCAGGACAGGAACTACGCTCCCCTACTTGAAAGTCCTGTGTTTTGGGATCGATTCATCATACCCCATCCCCACATCCTCCCTATGTGGATTTTCATGGTCTTATACTAGGTGCTCCGGTCATAGGTAGTACGGCCACTAGCGGTTGCTGCCTTATGAATGGTTAATTAGAACAGCCTGATCAATGTGACTTGCTGAGAGAGACTATTTAATCACCACATCATCCAATCTACTGTATATTCCACTTCACATACATGAACAAAAGCCGATGCCCACACAGTCTATGCGCCCAAGACCTACCGCTTTGCATTTGCACTTACAAGGTTCAAATAGGGCCCATGGTCTTGTTTGGAACCAGATATGTGGTTTAATTTGCCTTTGATAGTTTAACAATGGTAGATTTTGTGACGAAGCAAGGTGTTGTAACTCACTAACTCTTATGGCAAAGTTACACCACCATGTTGTCATACCAGTTGTGTCCTCAGAGGGCTGGTCCCACTATACTAATAAATAACTGACCCCATGCTGGCCTAAGATAACTCTACAGTCATCAGAAATGGGTAACTTACTGTGATTGTCTAGCCAGGGTTAGCGATGTCCTCCAGATAACTGCAAACATTTAATATATGAGCTCAGGATGTGAAGGGATGTGACAAGTGGCTTTAAATATTATAAGCATATGCCTAGACTCCCACATAAGGGAATTGCATAATGCATTTTCTCATCCATTATATGCCTCCCATATATATATTGGACACAGTCTCCAGATTCTCTGTGTGGTTCTTGAAAATAAGCATCATGAATCAGGATCATTTTCTGTTTTTCAATGAGAGGAAAAAACCAGCAGGTCTAGTCTCTAATGCCATGAGGAGGAGGATTTAGCTTCATTTTATCTAAAAAACATAAGAATCGGCCTTTAAACAACCAGATGGGATCGTATCATCAGTTCAAACAGCAGATTTTTCCATGGCAATTATTCACAAACAGTCAGTTTGCAGAGAGATAAGGGAAATGAGCACAAGAACATTTTTAAATCTGGAAAAAGCAAAACCCACCTACTAACTTCCAAACGATGAGGTGCTTGGCCCTTAGGTATGGTGCACTTAGTAACATACCTCCATCGAGCTAGAAATTGGACCCCCCTCCCCCCCCCCACTCCCGCCCCAGGCTAAAATAACTCTGGCTCTAGTGAATTTTAACAACTTAAAACCCTAGATTGTATTGCCTTCACCACTGGCACAGCAACAAACTGAGTCCTGGGCAACAACAGAAAAAAAGTTTAATCAAATGCTCAGAGGATCTACATTTTCATGAGGTCAAACACAGGAGATACGACAACAACTTTTAGTATGTACTGAGTCTCCAGTACAACAGTATCACATTCAGGAAAAAATATGTCTTAATGGCAGTATGAAAATATACAAAAGAGATCAGTAGGAAGACAAGAGAAGCAGATCCCCTCAAGGGGAGTAGGAAAGGAACAGTGGTGGAGGAGGAGGTGGCAGCAGCGATTCAGAGCATCTCTCTATCTTTCCCTTTTCTCTTGGACAGCAGGAGGATGTCTATCAAGGCAAAGTCATCTTTTCTGGCAGTGCTAGCTTCCTCCTAGCAACGCCCTGGCAGGACATGCAACCAGGAAGAGAGGCTAGGAAAATGAGGCTTCTCCCCATTAAATAGTTGTCCCTCACTGACTCACCGCACGCCCACTCACTGCCATAACACAGCCTCCTTTTAACAGCACAAAAATGGAAGCTCTTGGACACAGTCACATTCATTCCGGCACAAACAGTGTGTGTGCTATTGTCACATGCTTGTATGTGGTTTGTGAGAGAGCTTGTTTGTTATTCCTGCATTGGCAGCATGTTAATTAATTGCAATTCATCAAAAACCACATCAACAAGTTGTCAAAATACCACTATGCTGTATGGTCATGATGCACTGTACAGTTGTCTTAATAAGGCATGTTTCTTATATCAGACTGCACTTCCACTGAAATCCACAGATTGGACTGAGCAATCTAATGCCTTGATCCAATGCATCGGTTGATATGGCAACTGCTCCCTTCTCGAGAGAAGAAATTGTCCCCGTCCACCTGTTGACGACGGGGAAAAAAAGGCTGTGAGACATAAGAATTGAAATCTGTTGCATTTTCAGGCAAGATTAAAATCAAGGCACATGCAAGAGTGCAAGGGAGGCATTATCTTTACAACATCCATCATAGGCGTAATGATATTCTACCTCTCGATAACTAAAAATCAGTCACTTGAAGGGGGATGTTTGGAGCTTCTTTTCTTTCTTTTTTTTTAAATGCCAATGCAGACTCACGACTCAGAATTCATATTCTATTTGTCATAATGACTGTGTACTAAGCAGTGCCCTATTTTCCTTTAAATTAGCCACGCTCATTTCACAAATGCTTGTTATAATGCAATCCTGTGTAGTGTATAAGGTAGCAGAGGTTAGCGACAGGAATATTCAGCTTTGTTCTGTGTCATGATGAAAAAGAAAGAGCGCAAGCAGTAATGACCCTCTCTCTCTTCAAAGCCCAGAGGAGAGAAATTACATCAGCCTGAAACTCAGAATCGCTGCATGGTTGTGGCTACTGCGATTTCCTTTGTTTTTCTTGCTTCTTCCAGACTGAGTGGTGATGGAATGGTTGCAGTGTGTGTTTGTGGGTCAATATTTCAAGGGCTGGCTGCTATTTTTATTTGTCATTAATTTAGTAGAATGTGTGTGAAATATCTCCTGAGACCACACATCTATTCATCTGGTTAGTTAAGTGGAATAAAGTGCTTGAGCTGAATTTGTTTTTAATACTGGTGTGCTGTCCTGAATTTGATCTGAACAATATTAATGTGATTTAACCAGGATCATAGTCGACCTCAACCCCAATAGCCACAAATTCAACACATTATCCATGTTTAATAGTTCTCGGGGCAGATTGTGATAGTTAATTGTTTGGCTCTGTTTGCTTTACCTTCAGAGAGCATTGAGACAAGCTGCTCTTGCTGCTTGCTGGTTTACAGTAAGAACATTTGGAGGGGATTTATTTTTTAGGTTGAAAATTCCTGCCTGGCATCAAGTCCATTTGTTAAGGGACTAATAGCAGCTTTTGTTATGAGCCAGATCCAGATTGTGTTGCTGTTAGTGTTTTAATGTGTTTGCAAATATTAATGCATGTGTATGGCTGTGTGTGTATGGCTGTGTGTGTGTGTGTGTGTGTGTGTGTGTGTGTGTGTGTGTGTGTGTGTGTGTGTGTGTGTGTGTGTGTGTGTGTGTGTGTGTGTGTGTTGCATGTATGCCTTTGCAAAGGCTCAGTGTCATCCCCCCTCAGTGACGAACAGGTGCACAGCTTTTAGGATTTCGCCTTAAACAGTATAAATCTGTGAGGTCTGAATAGGAAAGGCTCTTGCAATGTGTCATCAATAATCTCGGTAGTCCTGTAATGCCTTTCAATCCTCAATGTTCAGTGCTGTCAATGCCATTTTAGCTTCTGCTATCCCTCTAAACCAACCTATACCATAGCTTTCTTATCCAGCACAGCCTATCACAGCTTCTTTTATTGCCTCTTAATGTCACCCTTTTGCAGTATTTCTGACTGTATGTGCAGTATGAATAGAGTTGATCCCTCTGCTGTGTTGCTGTAGTGGAAGAGGTTTTAAAAAACTTTGTAGAAGCTGCTCTCAGCAGAAATTGATTACACCTGGCACTGGATTTTGGTTAGGATCAATGCTGGGCTTGATATAAGGAGAACAAGATCAGGGTTGGTGGATTATTACTTACCCAAGGACCTCAAATTTAAGAGGGGTGTTATTAGGATCTTAAATATAAAGGGGCCACAATAAATGTGGTGCTGGGAGTAAAATAGCTCAATAAATAATGTAGAATGTCCAATGTTTGCTTTGCATACAGGTCACAATTATATATAAATGTCTATGCTTTGTTTTTCAATTTTGGAGCACATTCATTTACTTTCTGGCTGGGCAATCATTTATTTTAACCTTTAATAGTTTTATCATGATATTACAGGTGATCTTGTATGTATGATCTTTTCATGTTATCGTTCCACAAATGTCTGTGGTATATAATCATACAGTTGTAATCTTTCAATTTTATTCCTCGCCCCATGCTAACGGCCAGTAGCATATTTAGCTACTTCATTGATTCTGTTGCTACTTACTATTAAGCGATTAACCATCTGAAAAGCTCTGAGGCTTATCAGTACAACCATAGGAACCTCTAAATTAAACAACAAAATATACATTGTTTGTGACTGCCCTCCAGAACGACAAATGTAAGCGTTTTGTGACTGGACTCTACCAGCAGGATGTGATTTGTGGGTGGTGGGATGGGTCAACAAACGGCATTCACTTCCAGTTTCATCCCATCAGTCAACGTAGGATTGGTTTGGTCAATGTTGGCCATGATCACTCCTTAGCCCTAAGAAAGTAGTTAAACCTTGACAACAAAGGTCCCCTAACCTTGATGAAGTAGTTTTTTTTAACCCAAACCATGATCTTTCCCTTCTCCCAACCAAGTCATTTTTGTGTTTAAACTAAACCAAACCTTAACCATAGCAGTGTCAGTATTTTATACACTGTTCTGGAAGGCCATAGTCACACATTCATAAGTATAGGTCATACATTATATAAAAATGAAACAAAAACTATTAAAGCCATTGGCCTTTATGCATTTATTTCCACTGGTACTGATTGTTATTGTCATGGTTAACTTGAACGTGAATACATGATCAATATATCTGATGCTGCTGTTTTTCATGGGAGAACAGTCTCATATAGAGTTATTGAAAATCAGTGTTAATATTGTGATAATGAATTCAACCTAGTCTTAATTTCCATTCATAGTTTGCTCAACAGGTACTCTTTTTTAACAAACTCCTGCTTCACAGTGTTGACCGTTAGATATTAATTCATGCTCCTGGACAGCAAAGCTAAACAATAAATAGATATATTTATATATTTTATACCATAGCACAAAGCTACCTTATATTTCTTCTGGGGGATGATAATAATGACCCAACAGTTGCCTAAGATTTCTGGTTTACAAAAATCTTCGTGCTAAAAGTCATATCAGCAGGCGTTGCAGAGTGAAAGAGATCCACTTTCATCTTCTTTCTTTGCCTGAGGATTTCATCTTATGAGCTCAGTTCTTGAACCTTGAGGCTCCCACTGACTCTCTAATGATGTGTGCATTTGCTCTTTGTAGACAGAGAGTAGGTTAAAGCATAGGTCGTTATGCACATTGGAGCCTGGAGAGGAGTTGGTGCCTATTCTGCTCATCTTTCCCTGGAGCATTGTCATCAGGATGGTGGTGTCAATGCTGGCCTCATTTTGGACTCATCACAGGCTCACAGTGTAACGATCTTGTGATTAAGTATGATCAGCAGTGTTGGAGCAACAGGATTTGACCGTGCTGTCTGAATTGATGATTCCCTTGTTTAATTCCCTGTAGGGCTCCAGCTTCTAAATGACCTCACCCCCCTCCCCTTAAAGCTGTAATGAACAAAGGAAGGGGTGTCTTTCTATCCACTCAGCAGAAATCACTGGACTCGAGAGTTCAGGCCACACAATTAATAAAGAACCTTTGAAGTTCCCACTTATTACATATGGGATATTTTAGGATGAGATTATAGCCTTCCATGAATATTAATTTACAGTACATGCCAGGCAGAGTTCACATTGTCAACACATTCACATTGGACAGCAGACTGCTTTTTATGATAACATTAATATTACTGTGAGAGTAATAAATTCAACTTTTTTGTTATTTTTATGCAGGAAAAAAGGTTTGTTGTCATGCTTGTCTCATTCTTAAACTGTATTTGAATGGAAGGTTAGAACAAAGAGAATCTCTGGAAAAAAATAATAATAATAATAATAAATATATATATATATATATATATATATATATATATATATATATATATATATATATATATATATATATATATATTTTAATACCCACTTGCTTACATATAATACCTGTTTGTTTAGATTTGTTGTCTTGGCTGAATTGAAGTTGATTCTAATGTAAATAATGGTCCCTTCACCCACAGTGATGCAGCCTAGCTTCTTATTTGCCATCCAGTCAGTGGCGATAGAACCTCTTTGGCACAACACATGCTTTATTACAAACGGCAGTATATAACCTGATGAGTGTGACCTTTCTATCACAAGTGGTAATTGTGCCACAAAAAGAATGACTTTTCCATTTATCAACGGGAAAGTGGATTAGTTGCCTGGCCGCACCTTTTGCTTTTCACATGTATAGCAGAAAGTTAGTAAAAGCAGCCTACTGAGGCTCCAACTTACAGTATTTGCAGTTCTCCTCCTCCTTTGCCGAATGCTGTTGACCCTGCATAGAAGAGAGAAAGAGTGGTGCTACACTTTTCTTGTTGTTGATGCATGCTTATTTTTGTATTGTCTTCTCCTTTGCCCATGTTTAGCCTCTAGAGGAAATCTCATTATAGACTAAATGTTAACATCCAGGTCCACTTGTTTTCTCATTACTTTTTTATATATCTCTCTGTTACTCTGTCTAATGGTGTGCTCTGTTTCTGTTTTTTCTCATCATGTACCTCCGATTTCCCTAAGGATTATAACGTGGCACGTGACAACAACTTTGCATGCAATTAATGTAAAAACAATGGAGATATTAATCAAATCAAGTCTTATTTTTCGTACTTCTATTTAAAGCCCCCCTCAAGGGGCTTTACAATCTTAACAATCACACCCTCGCTTTAGACTCTCAATTCATCGATAATTAAAATAATTATTGTTTGCAGCCGTAGTACAGAGTTGATATTTGGCTATGACCTCATCACCCCCCCGTAACCATGCATTGATTTCCCTAAGGGGTTGTGGGTAATGCTAAAGCCTGTCAGAGGTCTTACCTGGACTCAAGCTCTGCCCATATCACATAGATCACAAATTGAGTTGATGCTAATTAATTCCCCCCTGTTATAATTTGTGCTTGAACTGCCTCTGATTCATGTGATGCTGGCAGTTTTCGCTCTGTCTGGTGCAGATATACAGCCTGTGTAAATACCGAAACCCCTCTCTGCTTACGATGGAAAATAAAGTACTGGTGTTGTGCCATAAGCTTTTCTGATGTGATTAGGTGTTCATTAAGTGATATATACACACACAATTGCATGGTTTATTTCCTGCAAATCTGTTCACTTTACCACTCCCAGCTTATGTTGAGCACACAGACAAGCACACATACACATGCATCAACTTAAAAAAACATGTGCTTTTACACATTTGTACATCCTTTTTAAGTTCTATACACATTGTTCAGGGTTTCATAAATCTGTTTCACATTGTTTCACCCTCCAACTCAGCCTCTCTCATGTAGTCATTATTGTGTTGTTTGAAGCTGAGCTAATATTTGCTCAGGGTTATTAACCTCATTCTAACATTCATGAGATCTCAACCTTGCTGTGTGTGTCCCAGTTTGCAGCACTTTAACTGATTTTGAAGGCATAAAATCACATTGAATAAAAAGAAACCATTTGCACAGAAAACGAAAACTTAAAAAACAAACATTAACACTAAGATCCAGATTTATTGTAAGTGTTTTTTATATTTTGAAATTGGTAGTGAAATCATCCGATCTAGGTCGCATAGAGGTTAAAAAAATCAGATTGTTCTTGAGTAAATCCAGCCAAAGGGTAAAACCGTGTCCTTTAGGGTGGGAAATTGGTTGTGATTTATGTACAGATCATGCAGCCATTTGGTATGGGCTATTATCCTGCATATGATTATCATTATTCTCTTTTGCCTGTTAATCATGGCAATCTCCCAGGGTATGTTGGCAAGGTGATCACATTTAATCTGGTTGTGTAAAGACCACTCCACAGAGGTTGTTTTATCACTTAGGAGAGGAGGCTAGCATTATCCAAATGAAAAACAAGCTGGAGAATGGGCTGATTTGTCACAGGCTGATTAGACCTACAAGGAGACCTACAGGAGCTTTTCAAAGGTGAGACACAGAGGGGCCCTTAGATCCATTGTGACACCATAGAAGAACAGCATGCAATCTCTGTTATTGCAATATGCATCTTAGCTTTTATTCTGTACTGTCTGTATTATTTTCTCACCTTTAACCAATGTATTAATTTACTTACTTACTATACTTTTTTTTTATGGATGCTCTTGATGAAGAGCTTAGAGGCAGCAGACAGAACGTTATACAATAAACAGAACAGCGGGTGTCAGGCGTCTACATTGGAAACAAAAGGCGCAGAACAAATGATGAACAAGAGCATAAGGAAACATCCATTCTTACTCACTTATTTATGAATTGTTTAGCGCTGTCAATGTTGTTCATGCGGTTTTTCTTAGACACTGTGTTGTGAAGTTAAACTATTATGGCACAGACTTTTATGCATTTTTTTATAGAAACATGACCCCAAAGATTTCCTTTTGTTTTATAATGGATGTGGGGGAATTTGACAGTGTATGACTCACTGCTGATGTTTATATGTTTGTGTGTGTGTGTTCTCAGATTAGTTCACCTCGAAAGATGAGAGCATGATCGCACACTAAAACAGCACAAATTACAAGGTTCCATATTGCATAATAAGGCATCTCTGGCTTCTTTTCCCCAGCGGCCAGATGCTTACAATCCATTAAATACAACATGTTTAAAAGGGTCATTTACACCTTGTCCCTGGAGCAATCACAAGATCAGCCTCACTAATTACTGGTGGCCCCACATCACTGGCCAACAGGTAGTGGAGGGGAAGTTATAAAAGTGGCTCACTGGAGGCTGAGGAGTGGCATAGTAAGTGAGGAAGCCACTCTTCTTCATCTAAAGGTTGCTGCTTTATTCTAACATTTCTTCTGATAAAGCATCCTTGAACCAGGTGCCATGTTCCTGCAAGTTCTACAAGCACCATATCAGGTAGTATAGGCAAACAAACACTCTAACTTGAAGTATTCAAAGATCTTTTTCACATTACTGGTTACTGAGGCATTTGTCTGTCAGTCTGTTTAACATGAGATAATGCACGTACTGTGAAACCCTCTTGACATCTGTGGCTAATACAAACATGATACTCGCAATTTAAACACTAGGGCAGAGATCTTCAACAGGGGGTTCGGGACCCCTAGGGGGTCCTCAAAATTACTGCAGGGGGGCTGCCAAATTATCGTTCAAATTATTATTTTTTTTTAAGTTTCCAAGAAAATTAAAATACCTTAATATAAATCCAACATATTATTTGCAATATTATTAGCAAATATAAATCTGCCTCACAATCAACTCCTCTGTAGGCTAACTGGCCCATAGGTAAGGTAGTCACTAAGCTCCACAGTTAATCCTAAGGATTCACTGTGCCACGTGTGTTTTACATTAAAACATGATTTATAAAATCATGCCAACAATTATTTTAATAGCTTAGTATTCTATGCACTAAATAGGTATGAAAAAAGGCTTTAGGCAGCCCTACACGTTATTGTAAGCCCAGTTTAATATGCAACTTAATTTTATACAATATAAGTAGTACTGGGTCCCTGATCTGTCTCTCTTTTACTTAAGGGGTCCTTGGCTTAAAAAACCTTGAAGAGCCCTGCACTAGAGTATTTCAGCAGTCAACTCATGTAAAGAAGATTATAACGTGGCACGTGACAACAATTTTACATTCAATTAATGTAAAAACAATGGAGATATTAATCAAATCAAGTCTTATTTTTCTTACTTCTATTTCAAGGAACTTTACAATCTTAACAATCACACCCTCTCTTTAGACTCTCGATTCATCGGAAATTTAAATAATTATTGTTTGCAGCTGTAGTACAGAGTTGATATTTGGCTATGACCTCGTCACCCCCCATAACCATGCATTGGCCTCTGCAGAGAATGGGAAGGGATGGTAGTAATCCCCCCCCCCCCCCCCCCCCTCCAGGGAACTGGACTCAGAGAATACAGGTCGATGCTGGGGTGGATGTGGGAGCTTATGAAACTCTGCATGGAGCATCTCCAGCAGTGCTTTCAGATGAGCAGTGCAGCAGCAGGCAATGCAGAGATAAAAAATAAGCAAAGCACTGAGTGTTCAAAAAGACTGCACTTTTGCAAAGAGTGCGTTGGATATATGGTATGTTGCAGTGAGTAGAGCATGTGTAATTAAAATATTAGATGCAAGTTGTCTGCCTACCCCACCTCATATAGGCTTGGCACCATGTATATTAACTAGAAACACACCAATAATTTGTTTTATTTAAACTAAACTAAATGATCTGACTACTTCTTCCACCACTGGTGTTTATTATCACGTCTTCTTGTTCATCATTTATCAATTGGAATAATATTGGCATTTATCATTGCAAAAGACTTGTAGTGCCTAGAAGAAAAGAAAGCAACATTTGAGCAGTTAATAAATGCAGGGATAAAGGTATAATCGCATGAAGGCATGAACACACAGTCAAACTGAACAAAATGAGTGCAGTGAACAGTGGAAAGATCATGGAACATAATTCTCATTGTGTTTCAAGCAGTGAGGAAGGCAGGGCTGTGATCCCTGTTGTGACGGGCACTCAAGCAAGTTTTAGTGTACAGTGGGCTGGTGGTAGGTGGTAAGAGAGGGAGGTGACCTGAGGGTCAGGAAAAAATATGTTTCACTCATTTGCTATGCCCCAATTCATCCTCACTGTTTACATCTCGCTCCCCATGATATACTGTTTTTCTGCAGTTTGTCTCTCAGTAGGTGTTCTTTCCAGCGTTAATTCTGCTATTGAGCTCTCTGTACCTATCCCCAGAAGCTTTTCTTCCTATTGAGAGGATGTGAGCTTCTATTTGTGATTCAAGGTTAGTTGTTCAGATAACAGCTAACAATTTTGGTTTGCACATTTTACTGTAAATATACTCTTTTCAAAGAAAGTGACATAGTTCATTGCCACTTGGAGTAGTGGTTGCACACCCGTCCGTAGAGCCTCCATAGACTCTCATTGTTTAGGCTGCAAAGGGCTGCTGCTGGACGGTGAAGACATACCTAGGCCCCAGAGGCTTTATTCAAAAAACATCTTAAAGTTAAAAGTAGATCCTAACTGGCGGAGTTAAGAGAACCTGCTTAAAAATAAGGGAGGGTGGCATGTCAGTCCTAATTTTAAGACTCTAAGTTCTTGGTCTAATTTTAATTCACAAAGCCTTTTAGTGCTAAACTTAGCTGCTGAGTCTGCTCATAATCAATCAGTTAATGCCAGTAATATGCCTCACAGCATCAGCATTTTGGAAAAATGCAACTATAATGAATTTTTAAAAACATATTTGGATGATGGGTCATGGGTGAGTTAATCTGGATTAAATAGACTCACCAACAAATCAAAATAATCCAATAACACCAGAGGTGACGATTTGCACAACTCTCTGCTACTGTGACTCCGGAAATATTCAGTTTGCACTGCTGATGAACTTGGGATATCTCAGCCGTCTATCAGAATTATTCATCAAACCAAAATGTGATCCAGATCCCAGTTGGTTTGACACATCATTACTGTAAGTGTACATTAAATAATCACCAATGTAGGATAATTTAATACATAAATAGGATATATAAAGATATCCTGGCCATCCCCAAAATACCCACTAATATTGGCATTATATGTACAATTACCTTATCAAAGGATAAAGGAAAAATCACAGTATCAAGATGGTGTTGCCAGATACAATCCACTTCACAATTCAGTATTTTACTTTGTTACATGTATACAATTTGTGACACAGTTTATAAAAAAAACCAAATCAATCTATCTTTAATCTACCTAATCAGGTCTTAAAATTAAATTCAAGACCTCCACTCCTATATATTTAACTACATCTTTTCACATTTACTGACAAAGTCTGGTCACCTGTCCACCAGTCACTGTAGACATAGTGATTTAAATCATTCATCACACATGACTGATACCATGATAGCACCAGGATGTTGTCAACTATCAGTCTAATAATGTGGTTATACCATATAAACTGTGATTTCACAAAAACTAGAGAGGTTTATGCCTAGGTGGCTGGTGGATTAGAGGCCTTAAAGAGATTAGAGCTGGTAGCACAGGGACAACAGCTATGTGGCAATGAGTCAGAGCCATAAGCCTCTGCTCTCCTGTGATTAGCCCAGTTTATCTTTTCCACTTTCTCTGCAGACCTTCCAAAACACTAGCCCATGAGCTCCACTCGTGTTTCTCTCTTTCTCTCTGCTCATCCCTGGTCTAAGAGTGAGAGATACAAAAGGTTGCTGGTTAGACAGTGCAAGTTTTTTTGGCACCATTTAGTCTGAAAAAAGTTACTCGAATGGATTTTTAGAACTTAAATGGGATGGAAAGACCTGTTGGTAGATGTAGGCTGGATGTGATCTGACTCCATTTATTGAAACTGTGGTTCTAACTATTGATTGGTGGTTGGAGAGTGATGGTCCATGTCGAGTGCAGTCTCAGTCTTCCATGGGTCTGCTACAAAGTCAAAGAGAAGCTTGGCTCTTCAGTTTTGTCTGTTGACTTTCATACAACAGTGAGAGAGAAAGAGAGAGAGAGAGAGAGAGAGAGAGAGTGAGTAAAACTAGAGGTATGGGTTGTCATTTGCTCTTTCTCTCTCAGACACACATATACGTCATGCATGAATACACATTTACACATAATCCATGTACATATAATCACCTTATCTTTAATATGTTTACTGTAAGAACCTTATCAGTTGAAGGGGCAGCTAGTTGCATGTTTATATTCATCTTAAAGAGAACATGAGCAGGTGAAAGGAGACCATTTACCATCTTTCCACTGGTAGCTAATTGTCAGGCTGTGGCTAAATCTACGTTAGAGGTCATGCACTAATTAGTCTACAGAGATTTAATTGTTGTATTTATGTAAATATGTTTGTGTCGTTTTTATCTGCTAACAGTAAAGAATAGTGTGTGTGTGTGTGTGTGTGTGTGTGTGTGTGTGTGTGTGTGTGTGTGTGTGTGTGTGTGAGCTTGCTGCCCATGGCTCATTCCTCTCTCTATCTATGTATTGATCACTTTGCTGCAGAAGACCCCTAATCAGATGACTGGATTTATTGGGATTAATCCTGTTGACAGCCTATCACAGAAGTACACAGGCAGGAATGTAGGAATGTGAATGTAGACACACACACACACACACACACACACACACACACACACACACACACATCAAGTTCAAGTGTAAGTTCCAGTGCACACATAGAGGCAGACATACTGCTGCCTTGCAAGTACAGCAGAACAGAGTCCTGCACATGTTCTGTATGCACACTTCAAGTTAGACTATCCACATAGAAATAGACGGCTGCAATAGTTGCAACGGCATTAGGTTCCTTTTATTCATTTAGATAAAAGATTAAAAGATTACACTTCACAATATTTGTGTCTTTTTAGGGGTCACTGCCAGATGACCTGTCATAGAGACTGAAATACTTGCTTTGAGTGGTGGAGAAATATGGCACACTACACATTAGCTTGTTGTCTTTCACAAGAAGAGAAGGCAAAACATTCTGACACATTAGTCTTTTTGTCATCTTGGATGCTGCGTCAATTGTCCTATACTATGATATACTACACTAGTCTGATCCTGGCATGAATATGAGAGGTTTATAACATTGGCCTATTGGATAAGTTTCAGTTTCATTTCAGCTCCCTCTCTCTTTGGCTTTTGGGTTTTTTACATGTCACAGTAGAAAAAAGCACACGAATAATACAACTAGTTGTGATATTTGACAAATATTAATCGATCACAAGACAGCAAATAAGCAAATTATCCAAATTGTCAAACTATTCCTTTAATTGGTCAAACTGTCTGCTGTGAAAATGCCCTTTGAGGTTTAAATATCATTGACATTAGAGGTCATTTCAGGTATTCTGGCTCATTAAACCTCTGCTTAGGCTGAACTTAGGTGGACACTGTGATGGGAATTATGTAAGGTCACCAGACTTTATGTATTAATAATAATAATGAAATAGTTGTAAATTGCAAAGATGCAACAAAGCTGACAGGTGAGTGAAAGAGATGTCAGTCAATCACAGTCCGTACACACCCACACAGTCCTGAGAAGAGGATCAACACAGATATAACACTTCTGCTCTAACGTCTGATGTTCCAACATGTGTTGTTAGCGGAAACAACATGAACAACACATCAGAGAAATGGATCCATAAAAAAAAAATGTTATCACTTTTTTGTTGCCAGTGTCTCAGACTGAAGCTATTTTCTTTTTTTCTATTTGAGGGCTTTTTATAAGACTTGGGTTCATAGTGTTCCATAGGTGACTCATTAAATACTTAAATGACCAATAGCCAAAAGGGCTACATTCTTTATTATTGTACCTGCAGGAAACAGTGCAACAATGGGATTAGAAAATGCTTCCATGCAGAGTGAGAGAGACAAAAACACTGTCACTCTTTCTCTCACACATACACAACCTGCATTACACACACAGGAGGTTGTAGTTTATTTTTATACTATGTCCCAAATGTCAGAGAGTGGATGATGATGGTCATTGTGCTGATGAAAGAGTCGTCATTTTCTTGTTATTGTCTACATTGCTTTTATCTATTTTCTGTTCAACAGTAAGCATATATATTTAAGTGTTTTGAGTTGCTCTTGAATATCACAGTCCAACAGGTCCTACAGATATTCATGTGGTACTACAGGGTTTTACTGCAAATTGTTTTGTTGTATGTTTATTGTTTTGTATTGTATTGTTTATGCCCATCACTTTGCATTCCTGTCATTCCTTTTGCCTGAATAAAACGCCATCCAGGGGCAAATTAAGCTGAAACAGACACAAACAATGCATCACTTAATAGATGCTCCAGCATTAATGTTATTGGCCACTCCAGTGGAGAAACAAACAATCTTCCCTTCCTCCTTACTTCCTTCATTACTTTTTTTACCTCTTCCTTTATTAACCCCTCATTCCTTCCTTCTCTACTTATTTACTTCCTTCCTTACCTTCCTATCTTCTTAACTCCATACTTCCTCACTCCTTCTGAAGTACTTCCATTCTTTCTTCCTGCCTTATATTATGTCTTACTTAAATACTTCCTTCCACCATTCATCACCTCATTCCTTCCTTTCTTAACCTCTTCCTTCCTTCCTTTCTTCCTTCCTTCCTTCCATGTATTTCCTTACTTTCTTAACCCCTTACTTCCTAACATTTTTTCCTTTTTTCCCTACTTACCTTACCTCCTCATCATTCCTTCATGATTTACTTGTTTGTCTCCTTTCATCCTTATCTACTTACCTGCTTCCTTCCTTAACCCCTTCCATCCTTCCATCCCTCCCTCTTTCTTTCACTACGGCATTCATTCCTTCTTTCCCTCCTTCCTTCCTTCTGTCCCTCCTTCGACCAACTTCTCTTGAGCCGTCTCCCCCTGCCTGGCTTGGAGTCAAGCCTTTCGGTACTGCATCATCCACTGTCAGTGTGGGTGGGGGGCTGAGATCAATCACTGTGCCTCTAATGCAGTGCTTTAGCATATAAAGAGTGCTTTGAGGTTGATAAGGTCCACAGGGAAATCACGTGATGCACTATTTATACTGAAGGTACCTGTAGCTGGCATTTTCACTCTGCCGCAATTTTATGTAACCTATCTCTTCTGATTCATTTCATGGTCAGTATAGTATTATTTTTTATCAGACATTATGTACTCAACTCAGTCAGCGAAATAAAAGTCAGCCTTTTGAATCTCTTTATTTTTTATCTGTCAATGGCCCAAAGCAGCAGCGGGCAGCCCTTTAAAAACGCTGCAAGTCAATACCTGTCTTGGGTTTATTCTTGGGTGTTGGCAACTCCCCTGAATTCCCCGCATATGACATATATCTTACTACTGACCTTTCTCAAGATTGCCAGGAAATCAGATCATAACATCTCAAATCTCTGGCTCCTCCACGCTGATAAATTACTTTCCTAAAATTAAATTGTCATCCTCCTCAACGCCCCTGTGTTTCCTACGTATGAGTCAGTCAAAAACAAAATGAATGGGACATGCCCTATTGTTCCTCAGTGAATCCCAAGTAATAAGGCAGTCTAACCAGGAGAAATGAATACTGTTCTCTTGTCGAGGAAGGACATTATCTTGCCTTTCACCCTGTTTTCACTCATGATCGAATTGAGAGATTTAGTATATTTGGTGTTCACATCTTACACATGCCAGGTTCACATATCTAACCAGCCAATTATACAGAGTTGGATAGAAGCCTGTCTATTCTCTATAGATTTCCTGCTGCGGTGTGGGGCTTGGATTGATCACATCCAGCAGTTACTTGGAAATGGAAGCTGCAACAGGGATGCTGACAGGCATTTAACACGCAAACACACTACAAATCCCCATGCATGCATGCACAAAGACACTCATAATGTACAATGCCTGCCAATGAAGTATACACTTCTTACCTGTTTTTACTTGGACTCAAAGGTTGAGATTCTATGAGAGAACTTTGTAGGTTGTGTATTGATGTCGACCTCCTATTGCCAAAGGCATACTAATTAGAAACCTGGAGCTTTATGCTCCACCCTTGAGCAAACAAACCATTAATTCCAGCTGCCCCTCAGGCATCGCTTTAAATGACAGCCCCAACCATGTCACGCTCTGCAAGCATCTACAACATGACTTGTGTTTAAAGAAGATATGTCTTTATGACTACCATATGTGCAATGGCCCATTGATTGTATACAGTACATGTGTGGGCTGCATGTGTGCTGATAATCCTAATTGTTTTGCAATGATGCAGCTATGCACAAGGTGAAAAGCAGGGCATGCAGATCATTTTCAAACCACTGCATCATAAGCACGTCATCAAGTCCCTATACTCTCAGGTCATTTTTCTCAATTGCTTAGGCACATTTTATGGAACAGTTCTCAAAACAGTAAGCACAATTACCTGTTCAGTGTGTACTGCATACCACTTAATTGTTCTGCAAAGGGTCATCACTCACTCAAAACATTGAACTACTGTGTCAAAAGTAAATTAAAGGGATATTTCACGGCTGGAAAATTGAATATGTATTAAATTGGGTCATTTATGTAGTAGAAATGTGAATTTTGTTTTCGAAGTTGGTGCCTTCTAGACTGAGAAAAGCTAGAAAATGCATTTTTGGCTCATGTGGATGAAAGACAACAACTCCCAGAATGCACTTGCTTTGCTTCCCTACGAGTCCACTCCCATAGACAGTGAGGCAATCAAGTCAACTCAAATGTGTTTCATTATCATTTCAACCATATACACGAAACAACGTTTCACCGTGGCTCAAGTGGTGTTACACATTTAAAATATATAAAAACGGCATTATATAAAAACGAAACAGGCTACATTTAGTGCACACACATTATAGGCTCCGTAAAGTTCAGCTAACGCATTGGTAGCATTAGAGCTTGGTGTGATGTAAGTGACTGTAAATGAGTATAAACACAGCCGTGAATTTGCGTGTAATGTAGAATGGTCGGCATTTAACAGTCACAAACTCCACCAGCGGTTGGCAGTAGTTGGATAAAAGCACCCCATTTCACCAGTCCGTGTCTGTGTTAACACAACCCACCTCCACAAGTCTTACCTGACAGAGCAGCATCTGCTCGGAAGGCTAGCAGGCCTGGTAGCTGGATAGCGGAGTCCGTTACACTGTTGTTCAGCCATGTTTACACTAAACAAAAACACAGCAGTCTCTGAACTTGCGTTGGGAGTTTCGTTGGAGTCAGATGTAGTCCAGTTTGTTGTCTAATGAGCGGACACTTGCAAGCAGGACGGATGGGACAGGTGGCCGGCTAGCATTAGCTTTCCACCTAGGTCGAACTCCTGCCCTTGGTCTGCGTTTCCGCTTTCACACACACCGCTTTCCATGTCCCCTTACCCGGCTAGCAGCATCAAGCGACACCGCAGGCTGAGGTGCTGGTCTCCGTAGCAGGCGAAGCTTGCGTAGTGTGTCGAGTATTCCGTCTGTAATAAAGTTTCCTGCATATTCTCCGATCTGTACCAATATATCCCGGTGGTACACATGTGCGGTAGTTTGCACGTAATTGTTGTAAAAGTTTGCTGCTGAAAAGAGAGAGCCTGTTTAGCTTAGCTTCAAGATGGCTGATACTTGTTTCGCACAACACAAACATGCGGAACTAGCTGGCTGTAGTCCATAGCCTCCGGGCAAAAATGCCTCCGATGATGCTAAATGACGATTTTTGAGTCATCAGAGGCTTTTTTCCAGACCCACATTACAGAGAAATCTAGTCTCAGGGGGACATGAGGGAGGGAAGCACTGTCATTCGGAAATACTACCGGGTTTCTACTGATACAAAGCTTAATGCTAATCGGTGAAGTATCACTTTAATGTCTTAACCAGTTCATCACTGTCACTGAAATGAAATATCATGAAGTCAAACATTCAAAAGTCTAAGGAACAGTGTAAGTAAAGTCTCTTTCACAGTTTGACTATTTATTTTACATGCAATTACAATCAGTAACACTATACAAACTCGAAAGAGAAATCTTGAAATGTCTATATTCACAGGTTTCTCAATTACAGTGTGAACCTCTTACCTATAAGTACACACATTATATTGACAGTAATGTACTTCAAAATTGAAAGCTAGTATAACAGTAAAGACAAGTGTCTTAACACAACAAATTCAATTATTGAAGAAATGTTCTTGTATGGCCACAACGTTTCATCTACTTTACTTTTGATATTTGCTCTTCCAATACACCAACAGACACAAACCCCTCTACATGTCTCTGCTGTGACCTGTGTACAGACAGCATGACGGCTCTGTCCTCCCCTGTCTCTTCTTCTGTGTCCACCACTAGTACAATGGACAAATGTCATTTGATGATTGTGCCACAACAACTTATGTAAAGGAATGTGGATGATTATGGAGAATGCAAAATAAGCTGTTAATTAAAGAATTGTTTCACTTATGTGAAAATCAACATCTCCATCAATACCCACCCGTGACTCCGGAGACCATGGTATAATCACCAGCAGGAGTACTAGTACAGCTTAATATTCCTCATTTTATCAGAGCTCAATTTAGCATTTGTGGCATTTAGTAAAGGTTGATAATTCATCATTAGCATTGTTTACTGGGGTGTTTGTATGTGCTCGTGTTTCCTGATTTGACAATTACAAGTTTGTTCACAAAGTTAAGGCTTACCTGCACACACATTCTGTTTTAAGGTGGCTTTGCATACAAAATGGTTACCACCTAGTTTGGCAGTGTGTTCGTCTAGATGTGTTTCCTCTTTGAAGTCAGCTCCGTGCCTTGTTATCCATCCCTTAGCCCAACATGGCTTCTCCCTGTATTAGCCTGCATCTGATGAAAGGGCTACATAGCCGACCCAGAGCTCCCTCAGAGACACACAGAGAGATGTAGAGAGGATTCAGAGGGAGATGTTTAATCACCTTCTCTTTTATTTAGTACAGTGCTGAGTCCAGACGTGCAGAGTCACATCTACATTAGGAGGATGGGAGAAAAAAGATTAAAAAATAGTGAAATAAAAAATGTAATCAAATATTAACTCAAATATTCCATAAAGTGAATATAGAGACAGACTCCTCAAAAAAGATGGGGTTTATAAGACCTCAGATCTGAACTGGACAAGAAATAGGCATTCTGAAAACATTGTTAATGGTTTAGGCTTAAAGGTTACTGAAAGAAAAACAAGTTTGGAATTGTTGATAAGATGTATCGACAAAGAGGAGAGGTTTTAATGACCGAGGCAAACTAATCAGTAATATACTCATCTTACAGTTCAACAGGCCCTCATTTTGTCAATCTGAGGTGGCAACTGTCATCAAATAATGCAGATTTTGAGACGGACTGCTTTTACTTCCCGTTAGTTTTTACATGTAAAGATGCTAATCTTGCCTACCAACCATATCACGTGAGAGAATTGCTCTACTCCTTTTTTATTTTTGAGATATTTTTGAGTCAATGAGAAAGAAAGAGCATAAACATGTTGATGGGAGTTCTAAGACACAACAGCGCATTCAGATTTAATTTGATGTAGTTTTGTTACAGTAAGGTCACTTGTAGCACATTGAAAAGGTGAAAACTACAATATTTAGCCTTTTTTGCTAAATCCTCTTGCTTTCCTGTGATGGTTTATGTGAGTTAAAATAGAAAAGATGACTTATCTAATACCGGAAAGTGTTTTTTTATTGCTTTTAGTGTTCAGCACATTCACTACACACATAGCTTATGGCAGGGCATAAATCAATTAGATATCCATGAAAATATTTTAATAACAAAGAAAGATGTTGATCAGAAAATACACACAGCTAGCAACAGAAATACAATTTCCTTTCTGGAAGAAAAAAGGAACGAATTGTGAGGATTAACCTTAAGGGTTTTTGTTCCTCCGATATATACAGCTCTGGTTCAAGGTGGTCTTGAGCTCTATTGGTTAGGTCAGCAGCACTGATTTGCTGGGCAGTAAGAACCGGGCATGCGACAGCTGCCTTTGTGTTTCATTGACCTATGTCTGTAATTACAGTGTGAAAATATCAGCTGTCCTCTCACGTAAATGTCGTCCCAGAGTGAGCAAAGTTTAATCGAAACAGAATCCTTTGCCTGATCTGATTCAGAGGTTATGAATGCTGATGGAAATGATGGGCTGGATGGGGAATATATCTACTTCTTTTAATCCTCCCAAACTAAGAAAAAGATACACACTTTCTGCAGATTGTAACTAAACCAAGACATAAATGAAAAAAGGAATATAATGTCATTCCCACTCCTAGGACTAGGATGTCACTCTACACAGAAGCTTCTGCGCATATTTGTGAAATTTACGCTACAGTGTGGATGGAATGTGTTGACAGACATAATAAAATCTCTCCCTGCTGCAACATTTGGCCAAGATTTCAAAGTGAGATGTGGAACACAAATCGCTTGCCAAAAGTGCATATGAACGCTCAATGTAATACATAAAATAGTAGTCATGTCAAAATGTAAATTTATAGAGACTTTCAGCATGTATAAATGTCTCACTTTGAGACGTTTGTTATTGACATCCTCTCAGAATATGAAATGGCAACGGAATTAAGTATATTCTGTATCACTGCAGGACCTTTTCCCATTGCACAATTAGCAGGATTATGCTCCGATGTTTCATCTCAGTGTAGTCATCCAACAAATAAATGCCTGGGTTTCTTGACATTGGACAGCCCACAACTCAGCACAGAACAAGCAAGCCTTCTGTTGTAAAAGGCTTTCATTTAACAGCTGAGGTTAAGCCAACGCTCTCTTCTCCTGTATATGTAAACTATATGAATATCATCCAATGTTGTTCCTGCATGCTGTAAATAGATGTAAGGGTGAGTAGTTGTGTATGACTGAAAACATTCACCACCTACATGCTGTACAGTAACTTACAATTGTTCTCATCGATATTGGCTTTCAGGAAAGTGGTTGCCAAAGCAAGACAATATGTTTTATGGTTTTAATACGTTTTTTATCACAAGCTACAGTACAGCGAGGGATCACAGAGATATAAGCCCACTCTCTTTACATTTTCTTTAAGTGCAAGATGTTTTTCTAGTTTCTTGGCCGTCTGTCTTTTTCTGTTTTAGTTTGTTCACTGATATTTTTTTGTAGATTTTTCTCATGCATATCAATGAAATCACCATTTGAAATGCTGGATCGATAGAGTGTCCGTCATTGTTTGAATATGCCTAAACAAATGTCACCTATCTTAGTGTGCATCCCTGCGCAAAGAGCATCGGGGCTTAGTCGTGGAATAGTTTGAGCTCCAAATTTTCCTCCTGTCCTTTCTGTGTGAGTTTGTGTAAGTATGCTCTGACTTATCTTGGTTGTGAGCTGACATGGTAGGGGATGGGAATCAAAGCACAATAAATCTCCCCAACAAGGAAATAACTCCTTCCACTATCTCAAAAAGCACCATTCATCCCTGGATGCTCCACTGAATACACTGACATGCTTCCACTAATATAACTACAGGACATCTGATGCACTCAGGGAAGAAGGTGCTGAATGTAAAATGAGAAAAATATCAGCCGCTGTACATGAGCCATCAAAGGAACTGATAGACTTAAATACAGAAGCATTAGTTATAGCTGCAGCCATGCTCAATGTTTGATGGGAATTTTCATCCCTCACAAAGCAGTATGCTTATTGATAATGCAACATCATGCTTCAGTGGCTCCCACTGAAACACCCAATTACTTCCTCACATTGGCTCCATGGCATCTTAAACATTGCATTTCCTCCAACACGTTATGATTTGTGCAAAAATAATGGCATTCGATTATACTGTGCATAGATGTTGGTAATATCGACTATTCTGTTTACAGATATGCATGGCAGAGGAAGGGGGGAGGGGGACATCAGTGACAGCAGGCGCCACTGGCTCAATCTGTTAAATCTCCACACCCAAACCTCCCTTTCATTATCTGGTCATCCTTTCATCTCTCTCTTTCTCTTTCTGCCTCTCTCTCTCCAACACTCCATTATCAGTCTCTCCCTGCCTCTTTCCTTCCAGGGAAGCGTGGCCTCACCTGGGGGCTATGATAACACAAGGCAGAGTCATAAATGGCTGGAGAGTGAGGAGGGAAATCTGCAATGGTCAAGCAGTTAGCTAGAGAAAATGCAGCTGTGTGTGTCGGCTGCCACAGGGGACAGTGAAGGATTTCACTCAAGCTTGACCCTTTTCATGAGGGAGCAGGAAAACCGTAGCATCTTCTAACCGACTAACATGGCTAAATCCCACCACAAACACCACACTGAGAAGGAGAAAATCAGTTGCATAAAAACAGTTTCATGCTGGGCAGACTCGGGCACGTTGAGTCCTCCCAGATAGTGTATGTATCTGTTGCATGTACAAACACTGTGCACAAGATATTAGGGAGATCTAGAAGTTGCAGCTCTTTGCACTGGTGGACAGGAACTTTACTCCCGTGCCACATGTAAGCCCCTCAAAGTCATTTCTGATTGATTTGCCTCAGTTATAAATGTATATATTACTCGTATTTTATCAGTGTTGGGAGTAACGTGTTAAAAAAGTAAAAGCAATTACAGTAATTCAGCCTATTTTTGCATTAATATGATCTGTAATCTACACGTCTAAGTTCTCTTCACATCCAGTCTGAACACAGCTTTACACCTTTGGCAGTGGTGTAACAACACTCTCCTGATGTTGCATTTGAGTGTAGCTATACAGTATGTCACTTAAATTATCAGGGCAGTTCTTTCTTCTAAAGAAGATGGTCTTACACACACACATACACAGACAAAATGAGTTGGCTTACACATAAGTAATAGTGCATGTCTTGCAGGTTCACACACACACACTTAGGCTATCTGCATTACACATTTGCATATAAGTATAAAAGTATGAGTGCAAATACACAGACACACATTTCCGAACACACAAGTGCATTCATATTGTTTAAGGCATCTGAGTAACTACAAGAGTAGCATGTGTAGGATATTTGCTGTAGAGGAAAAACTCAATGATGTTATGTAAAATGACAATGAGATGAGGTGATGACAGAAAAATAAAGAGGAAAATAGAACCAGTGAGACATGAGAAATATGGGATTTAATTCCTCCCCCAAGACTCAGCCTCTGCTTAATGCAGTTTGCTGAACCACCCCTCAACTCTGACTTGTCTATTAGAGGAGGATCAACGTGTCTTTCTGTTGTGCATGTGGCTTAGATAGCGATATTTTGTTGAATATGTGTAATGGGGCCTTATTTCATACACTTATTGTAGGAAAGTTCATTTGGATATGCATCGCTGTGGCCGGTCCTCATCTTTTTTATTATTTTCTCCTTTCCTTTCCTTTCTCTTCTCTTCTCTTCTCTTTTCTTCTCTTTCCTTTCCCTTTTCTTTTTTTTTTCTTTTCTTTTCTTTTCTTTTCTTTTCTTTTCTTTTCTTTTCTTTTCTTCTCTTCTCGAATCTTCTCTCTGCTTTCTGTCACAGCTTTGGCTCCTGCTGAAGACAGATAACAGAAACTGGAGGTTTATATTTGCTTTATTGAGCGTTAGATTCACAAGTGTGTATTCAGTGCTGATGGATGTTCCTTATGAGCCGTGCCCAATGAGAGTGTGAATGAGTGTCTGTGTGCATGTGTGTCTATACATGAGTTTGTGTGTATGGTAATGTGTGTAGGTTGCTTAAAGTGATCTGCATGGAGTGTAGAAATCTGTATAATAAAGGCAACTGGGAATGTGATAGTGTTTGCTATACATAGGCAAATGTGTTCACAAGCCAGACCGACATCAAGATGTTGGGTCTGGGAACTCACCATTGACAGGGCTCAATCCGAGGGGTGGGATAAACGGTTGTCTTTCAAATTCCCTCTGCACTCATAGCCAACCAGAGCAACGCTAGTTGATAGATTAAACTTTTGCTGTATCCGGTCGGCAAAACTCTGAACACATCTTCCTTTTTTAAGAATGACTTCAGTGCTTAACTCCAAGTCTTCCAGAGTCGCGGCTAAAGCCGATTTGAAAGACCGCTGTTCGCCAGCAGCAGCCATCTTCTTTGTTTTCAAGTAACTGGGAATTCGCGCGGAACTGTCTTTAACTCTGCCGTCCTTATGTTAAGCCCGCCCATCGACTCTATACACGATGTGATTAGCCTGACCAGAATTAGTTTTTTCCAGCTCGCAAGCAAACGGAGAGTTGCTAGACTGACCCTGGTTCCAAATGACATTTGCTGCCGCTAGGGTGCGTCTAGATTTCTAGGTTATGGTTGTGTAACATGAAGATAACAATGACACCATGCAACAAAATTGAAATTACTCTTTTATCCCATTAAGTGTTCCACTGCTTGACATTTTCATCTCATTTCAACTCAGTTTTCTGAGGTTAGATAATCTTCCATCTGATTTCTCCTTGCAGCATGATATTAGCACATTGTGACTTTTACCAGATATTCCTCCTTTCATTTCTGATTTTACTCTCCCCCTCCGGGAGCTGCATCTTTTCAAGGAATTTTTATTAAATTGATTTTCGTTTTTTCTCTTTGACCTTTTTTTGTAAGCATCAAGTGTCTTTAAATATATTCACTATGCCATTCCTCTCCATCACCAAAATGAGGCCTTAATTAACCATCTATTCCGCTTTGAGTTTAGTGTGAAAGCGTCTCTTACCATTGTGGCTGATCTGACATTAAGTCAAGTGCACTCGGCCATACCACACCTCATGAGTGCCATCTGCTTAGTAGCTCTCCAGGGAGGGTACCCTCTCTCTGTTTGGCACTGGTCCTTAGTGTGTGTGTAAGGACCTATATGGTAATAAAATACGCAGCTGTATTTGATAAGCTTTACACTATGTGTGTATGTATGTATGTGTATGCATATGTATGCGTATTTGTATATTTACACTTTTTTACATACAAACTTGTATCTGTACATAGTAGTCAATGTTTATGTTTACCTTGTTCGGCTTTGTTGTCTATTGTGTCTAATATGTATGTACTTTGAGAGCAACAAAAAACCAGCGTCAAATTCCCTGTGTTCACACTTATTGGCCATTAAAGCTGATTCTGATAAAAATCACAAGTAAATCCCATTGGGGAGTCTGTTCAGGGCTACACATCATTTGCACATTCATGTAGCTCATAGGAAGAGCTAAATGTACATAACAAGGAGTCATAAAGACCAGTGGTGGAAGAAATACCCATATCCTTTACTATAAGTACTGTACCTATACAACATGAACATGTACAAATACTCTATTGCAAGTAAATTCTTGCACTTTAAGATCATTACTAAATAAAACTACAGAAGTATTATAAACATTTACTTGTTAAAGTTTCAAAATTAAAAGGACAATTGCTCCTGTGACTCATATGTGATCTTTACAGTTTTGCTTTGGTACATTTCTCAGATCAGAATTGAAATTCTCAAAACTACCTGTTCAATCGTCACATCATTGTGTCACTTGTGCACATCAAAAAAGCAGTTTCTCATTTCTATAAACAAGTTGCAAATGCTTTGGTACATCCCTGCAAATGATTATGTACAATTATCTGCTGTTTCCTACATTATCAATTGCTTATGTCCTGTTGATCAAAATGTATTATAATGGGTCTCTGTTGTATAGTCTCACCCCCCACAACATTTAGACATTAGTTCATAGCATAAGTCTTTACATGCAAAATGGTTGAACAAGTTGTCATAATATGTCAAGCATATTTCTATACATTTCCATTATACTTTTTTTCTAAATCTGTCCTGAATTGGTAAATAGCTCCCAGGTGAATTTTGACATTCTTTAACGATGCATCTCATGAACCATCAACTGGCAAGTATATATATAGCCAGAGCACAACACAATGTTACTTTGAATATCAGGAGATGTAGGAAGACTGCACTATAATTCCTACAGCACTGCATGTACAGTTTTCCCTAAGGAGATGTCCTATGTTCATATTTCTTTGTTTTTTCTTTTTTTTTTCTTTGTGCTATGCAGTGCTATCTTTTCCTTTCTGTATCGCAATGACATGGTCTGTCAACAAATTACAGTACAAACAGTAAAAGCGTAAATGTGAATCTTGTCCAGTCTCTTGCAATCAAACTCCCACATACACTAAGGTGTAACCTACAATTTACAATAAATGTCATCAAAACTTTAGCCATAGTTTATTCAGAACATCCCTCCAGAGTACACTGTTATATTGACATCATGACTAAGCAATTTGTCTTATCCGTACACAGTGACACAAGGACTTGTCATTCTGATGGCACTGACATGTTCATTGACACAGATATTTACTTTGGAGAGATGAACTAAGGATTTTGAGCAAGAGACTGGCTTTTGCAGGTAATCCATGGTGTTTTGCTATTTGTACGAATTGTTTTGAGAAATGCACTTACTGTTTTGCAAATGTCGAGGATGATTCGAAAAATGTACCCACGCGATTCTGACACCACAGGCTCTGCATGGGTTGTACCATGTGAGGGAGTTCTCTCCTCCCCTCCCAAATAGAGTTGGTTGGGTCCATAGCCCGTCTTTTCCAAAACGTTTTCTCAGGTAGGCAGCTACCGATAGCTGGGCCGTGCCAAGGTACTTATCCCCGCCAGGATTTGTATCCCCTGGCCGCGGGAGCGCGCGTGCACTCAGAGCGGAGATTAACTGCTGCACTTTGAATTGTTTAACTGCTGCACTTCGAATTCACCTCTTAAATGGAACAAATAGCGACGTGGAAGACTCGACAGGGTTTTCCATAGTAACAAGGGTCTCATTTATCTACATAAATACGTTTATTTATTTGTTACATTAAGGCGACGTGTGCATTGTTTAATGCGTCGTTTAGTATTGTGGATTAATGGACAGTGTTTTCCAAAGTTCCATACTGCCATGCACCTTAGCTACATAGGCCGACTGATAGGCCTATCTATGTGAGTCATGCAGGTTTATGAACAATATTTTTTCCTTTAAAGTGGCCATATTATGCTCATTTTCAGGTTCATAATTGTAATTTCTCTCATGTTGTTTAATTAGTTAAGTTAATTTATCAACCTATCCTTGTGGAATAGTGGAATCTTTTTGTTAACTTCTCAGCTTAAGTGAATTATTATTTAACCTTCACATTATTTGTTGGGCATGAAACTCCCGGGCAGAAAAGTGGTCCCTCTCCGGCCCTGAATCAGTGTATTACCTACAGTAAATGGTGGTCAACATGCCCCCAGTTTGGAGTAGCAGCAGGATGGAAAGGCACAGAAGCTACAAAATGTACAGTACTGCTGTGGATGGGGGCAGCAGCTAAATGTATTTTAGCCACCTAAAGAAGGTCCACCTGAAAAAAAATAATTATCTTCCCCTATGTAAACTTAAACATGGCTGCTGTCATCAAGGTAAAGCAGTGAAACTATTCTAAATATAGCATAAACTTAAACTGATATTGAGTTTTCTTTACGGGGGGCTTATTTAGGTGGCTAAAATGCATTAAACTGCTGCCCCCATCCAACGTAGTACATTGTTAAGCTTCGGCGTAGCTAATACACTAATACACTAATACACTGCATACCTAGAGAGCAGCGGATTGTACAAGAGTACTTAAGGGTCAAAATGCGTGCCGAGTACGACAAAAGAGTACATGTTGGCAGGTCTGGAATATTTGACCTCCTTGGGTCTCAAACTGTTATTTACATTAAAACATCTGAGCAGTTTTGAAGGGAAATCTGTCTTTGGAGGAACTGCTAACAACTCGATATAGATACTCGATGTAGATATCTGAACTCATAGACATCTAAAACTAAAATGGTTTTAATCTTTAACAATGTAGTACATTTCCCAGCCTTATCCAATGATTTTTAATGTAAAATCGTAATCTAATAAGTAGTAGCTATAGCTCTAAAATAAATGGTAGGGGAGTAAAAAGTACAATATTTATGTCTGAAATGTTGTAAAAGACGAACAAATAAATACTAAGTTTCTCCAATTTATACTCACAGTATTTGAGTAAATGTACTTGCAGTCAGTTTTCACCACTGCGTAGAAACCATTTTAGTAAATTCAGTGACCGACATTAACCTCGGATGAGATATGATAAAAAGACAGTGACACACAAAAGAAGTGGTTCCATGCTCTCATTGGCACTGCTGGCAAAATGTCCTACGCCATAAGTTTAGCACCATCCATATTTAATTAGCAGTTCCTTTTGTGCTTTTAGGCCTTTGTTAGATGTGTGAGGCACTAAACTCAGAGGGTGCTGCTCACTCACAGTCAGTTTGGATGAGCCTGTGCAGCCGTGAAGTGATGGAGATACACTGCACTGTGGGAAACAACAAAAGAGCATTTGATTGGAGCTGTAGTAGCAGTCCTGTACTCTTGTATATCTAGAATTGTTCCCCTTTAAATAGCTTTTTGAGTTTGTGTGTGCATGTACTTTGTTGCATTCGTGTGTTTGGAGGTTTTCTGTGTGTAACTGTGCAGTAATGTTGGTAAGAAGAGAGAGAAACGGGAAGACAACGGATCAAAAGATGTAGGGGCCACTGTAATCCAACTTTGTGGATCTGTATTCTATCTCTGGTGATTTTCTCAGGGCTAATTTGTTATTAATTATATTGACACAGATGCTTAGATCTCAAAGGACCACACATCTTTACTTCCCCCTCCATCTATCTATTGCTTACATGCACGCATAGACACATACACACACACACACACACACACACACACACACACACACTCAAAAGCATAAACAGTAAACCCCCAGTGTGTTGTAGCCTCCTGTCATTGGTGTCCTGATCAGATTTGATTCTGATTCTATGATAGGCTCTGACTTAATTCTGCTCATTGACAAGCTGATACTATTGGTAACCATTTAAACATTGGTTGCCAGTTTCCACTTGATTCTCCATAGGCAATCGATTGTTAGAGCTCAGCTCAATCGCTAGCAGGGCTAACCATATCCTTTATTAATGTTTTCCTTAAGGCTGGTGCAAAACTCATTATTTCAATGAAATACAATGAAATTGATAATCTATTAGTTGCTTTGGTTCTTTTTTTTGTCTTAGTGGAAACATGTTTTTTGTGATAAGCATCATAGCTTCTGTTGTCTTACATTGTATTTTTCAGTAATACTTTTTTTAGGGAAATCACTGGACTAACCTCCAATTAAATTACTGAATTAAAGTATGGAATGCTGTGACTGCTAATTTTAGACCTGCAGTCACAGAGAATGGCATCGGCTACAAAGATGGTGATAGGTAAACTACATTACACAGCAAACATGTTTCGTGAGTATTGTTTAGTTACATTTTAACTCTATTAAACTGAAAAGAAAATACTCAAATGAAAATAATGTAATGTCAAAATGTTATAGCCATACTTTGTGCAGACACCGGCCAAAAACAATGATAAAGAAGCTACTCAGTGTCAGCTGCAGCTAACAAACAATGGTGAAACTAAGTTGCAAAGAGCCAACCAGAGAGAAAAGAGCAGCAATTCAGGACTCACATCTATATTACTCACTCATCATCACTTTGAGTGGTCTTCATCTTGAAAAAGTAATTGCCAATGTTCACTCTACGTTTGGCTCGGAGACAGTTTTTTATTTTTATATTAAGCAACTTCTTTTTCCATGAATTTTGTGTTTATGCTGTAAAATGTTCTGTCTCCGTTTTTCTCTTTCTCTCTTTTTGTTTTATGCTCATTTTTATTCTTCTAATTGGTGATGATTAGTTAAACAACCAATGCCTTCTTTTTACTCTGAACTAATCACTTAATATAAATATAAATAAAACAAGTAATATCTATTGTGTGTTATGCTATTATGTCCACTTAAGCTTAAATACTTTTGTATATTATTTGCATATATTAGCATAGCAATTTAATGTAGTCATGAGTAGAATGTAGTGGTGCTTTAAAACTTGCAACATGTGCTTAGAAGACATGTTTTGTGTTAAAAGATGGTACGATAAGCTCACAGCATATTTATACCTGACGTAACACATACATAGTGAGATACAATTACCATATAGTGAGAGTTCAACAACTAAAAGTGTTTTAGCATATTGCACGAAGGCCAGCACCAGCATCAGAAGAAAACTGCTGCAAACCAGCTTTCACTTACTACGCATGGTGTTGCCATGGTTACACAGTAGGGACCGGCCACCGCCTGGCACTGTCTACATGTTTTTTTTGCGTTAAGTGCCACCTTATTTGTCCTAATCTTTAGTGTATAAATAAGTATAAATAAAAGCAAAGCGGAGCAGTTTCCTGCCTACACCAGGTTTTTGAGCTGCGTAGCATCAGAGGTTGGAACTGTAACAAAGCGACGTTTGGCCATGGCAGTGCCCTTTTCCCGCTTTCCGTGGGATAGGCTCTCCAAATTATGCAAACCACTCCATGTCCGCCCAAGTGGGCAGAGGTGGAGTTTGTCATTATAACACACACAGTCGTTGGCCTATAGCCTAATCTAACCTGATAAAGAGAATATAATATAATTCCCTTTTCTTAGCCAAGTGTAGGCAAGTAATTACTCTCTTTAATAATTCATAACACTCAAAACATTTTTATCTTACAAACACTACATCTACACTGAAATGTTGCACACTATTATCGATAATTAGCCATACAGCCTTACCAGAAAAATTTATATTTTTGTTGATATTCGCTGGTACATTTTTTACATACTACGTGTATGTAGTTGGACAAGTTAGTAAATTACATTTGAGAAATCCCCTTGATTATGTTTGATATTTTTGCCAGGAGGACAGCATGGGTAAAGGGGGTGGTGGATGGGGGGGTGTTTGGCCTTTGAGGTATAGTGCCCAGGGGCACCACGTTGTCTTAATACGGGCCTGACACACACACACACACACACACACACACACACACACACACACACACACACACACACACATACACACACACACACACACACACACACACACACACACACACACAGCCTCTTCTTTACATGAGTGATTGGAAAATGTGATGCAAATAAATGAGTTTGCAGTTACTAATAGTGAGTAAAATGATTTTTTTGATGTAGTCCTGCTCTAAAATAGAATAGACTTAATATACACAAAATATTCATTATTCAGAATAACAACACATTAAATGTTCACTTAAATTTGTTGCGCATGAGGAGGTGGAATTCACTAAATGAGTAAATGAGTACATTTGAAGATACATCATATAAATTTACTACATCTAAAATATGTTACTCTGTGATAAAGTGCAATATATTGCTAGCTTATGGCTGGAACATGGGCAACCCACACCTCATTATCTTTAATTAGCCTAACGTTGTCCATTACCACCAGATTTACAGAGTCTGCATGTGTTTCAGCCTCCGCTTGCGCTGCTGATGACATTTAGCGATATCAGCCCAAATGGCCTGAATGTGAGCTGCTTGGGCAACGTGTACTCTGAAGTTCAGAGAAATGAAAGCTTGAAAACCCGTGTGAAGGATGGAGGAGACCAGGGTGGTTGAAGGAGGATGTGAAGTTGTGTGTGTTTTGGCAGTGAAACAAATTAACAACCTGTTAAATGGGTGTGGCTGTCCCCCGTGTGATCTACCCCCTAACCAAAGGTTGCCTGCATCTGTTGCTGCCTCAAAGCTGTGCTATTCACTCTTGGAGTGTTTGTTTGTCATTCCTCCTGAGATGCAACCGTTGTCCGATTTTAGTGCTTTTATTACCCCAGACTGTATGAGAATTCCTGATTGATGTGTGAATGTGGGTGTTTGGTTTGATTGGCATTAAGCTTCCTTCACCACAGAAGCTCTCCTCTGGTCCAGTTGTGTCTGACGGGTGCTGATTGGGTTCAAGTACACCTTGACTGCAGATGCCATTTGAAGATTGCTTTCATCCCCGCTTGAAACACAAGCACAGATAAGACACATACTTTTTTTTCTCTGGGGCTTTGAAAGCTCCCTCTCACATAGACACAAATGCATGTACACAGGACAACTTTTCAATTTACCTACTTCCCTTCTTTCTTGTGCCTTCTGTCAGGTGGGTATACATGCATAAACACACACACACACACACACACACACACACACACACACACACACACACACACACACACACACACACACACACACACACACCCAGAAAGAAAACACCACAAATAGTATTTGCTTGCTCCAAGGCAATTCCCTTCAAAAGACAAAAAGATGTTGAGAATGATTGGTCCTGAAACCTCTTTAACTCCCTAGTCGTCCACCACTCCTCCAAGCCATCTTATCTTCCCCATACAGCATGCTAATCAAAAGAGGTCGCGCCCTGCTATCTCTCAATGGGATCAGCAGCTTTGTCTAAGTCCTTGCCATGAATGTCTTAAAAGCAGCACCATTTAAATTAGCACAGGTGTTGTGTTGGCTTTGAATCCTATGTAGCACACATCAAAAGATAAACAAAACTACCAACAGAGTGAAATAACAAATCATTTTTAAGGTGTGGGAATGGTGACTATTATGCCGAACAGGCAACTTCCTCTCCAGCTTTAATCTCAATTAACAAGGTGCATCTGTTAAGGATGTTCAGTAAGCTCATTTGAGACTACATTGCAGTAGAAATCACATTTTATAAGCGTATATGTTTCATAAAGGAGGTTTAGAAAAGCAGGGCTCTGTGTGAAAAGCCTGTCTTGAATGTATTTAACAATCTAAAACAGAAGCAGTTTCATAAAGCAAATTCAGAGCTATTGTAATCTGACTAAATCAGTTAGGTTTAAGAAATGCAGCCATGACTTTACATGTAAAACACGGACATCAGACATAAATCGTAAATCCAATCAATTTACAATGAAAACTATCAAGATGTTAAGAGAAAATTGCCATGTTCACAAATTCTGTCAATAAGTCAATTAACATTTTCTGGAGTCTACACTACACAATTTTCATCAGTTGGATTACAACATGCTACTTTGCATGTACAGTAACATCACAGCCTCTATGGTGAAGATGCTTCATCCTTCAGCCCCTTTTATAATTTCAATAGAGGGATTTTTGGTTGTATGTTTATTTAATTGTATTTGGATAACATGTTAAATAAGCCTTGGGTCAAAGTTGTTTATTATTTCACGTAAAGTAGTTAAGTAGCCTAAAGCAAATATTTTACCAGTCTTGTCTGGAGAGTTAAGTTTTCATAGGTATGAATCGTATGATAATTAGGCAAGCCTTATTTACCGTTAACCTGCTTTATGATTCAGAAACTAATACATTTAATTTATTCAATTTCACTTATTTACAAAAGTGAGCCTGGCTTAACTGGTAATCTTGTTTTAGTGTGTAAAATAAAGGGAATAGTTGATATTTGTCTTGTAGTGAAGCCCAAAGTAACATACTGTAGCTATTACTTGCGATCACATTGTACAACCATACAAATGTTGCTCCACTTTAAATCTGTTTTCGATCTATATGCCGACTTCTTTTGACATCATGCCTGGCATGCAACACTGATGTCTTTTGATGAAGCGTTCTTCCCTCTCTTGGAGTAGACTGTAATACACAACTTTGCACCCTCTACAACTTTAAAATCCTGCAAAGTACTGAGAGTAGATGCTCGTCAAAGGGAAGCGGACTACTTATGATACTCCTGGGATTTGTGGATGTGTATAGCACAAGCTGTTGGCAAGCGCTGGAGCACAGTGTGCACATCACATAGCAATATTAATACAATCTGAAGTTCTTTCAGGCAACCCTCACCATTTCCTTCCACTGAATACTCAAAGCAATGGAAATGTCCACAGGTGTGTGAGCGGTGATGGTGGGTAAGACACCAGTTTGATGGAGGAGCGATGTCTAAAGACTTGCATTTACCACTGTTTGAGGGGATTTGAAAGCAGCCTGCATCTGCACTTTCACAAGAGCAGAATGTAGTGTTGTATGAGTTTGTGATAATGCAGGCTTTTTGTGGGTTTACAGGAAGAGAAACCTGATAATGGATGAGATGTAGGGAGCGGTGAGTGGAGGGATGTGTTGACTAAGTTTCAGAACATCTGTCGCATCAGGAGTCAGATATACATAATGAATATATTTCATATCATCCTCCAACATTTACTCTCTTTCTCTCTGTGTATTTATATCTTGTCTCTCCATTTTCTGTTTCCCTGGCTTCTATTGCACATATTAATATGCATACCTTGTTTTATTCTTGCCTCATTGTATTTTCTCAGTCCATCACTTTCTATGTCTTGTATTTATCTACCACCCTCTAGCTCTTGTTTTTGTGGATCTCCATTTCTCTTGCTGCCTTCATAACCAGTTATTTATACCCCTTACTTTTTCACTCCATTATCCCATCATTCCTCTTCACAGATCCATCTCTCCCTTTCCCACCTCTTTTATCTCCCCTTTCTCTTTTTAATAGCCCCCTGGAAGTAAACTACTTCTTATGGATATCGTTCTCCATTTCTCCCTCTAGCTTTCTTATTTCTTTTTCTTTTGTTCTCCGCCCATGCCCTATCCTTTCATCGATAAGGATTTATACTACTGCTGGGAGCAGGCAGGAACAGGACAGGAGGGGAAAGAGAGAGGAGAAATCAGAGTGACCATTAGATGAAGTGCAAGAATGTGAGAATGAATAGTAAACCAGAGTGAGCTCCTCAGGCTAGACTAATTGAATTCCCTTCTCCACTCTGAGTCGGGTTAGCTGCAGCAGTCACAAGGAAATTCTGACTGCGATAGGGAGAAAAGAGAAAAGGGGGAGGAAAAAGACAACGAGAATAGTGAGCATAGCAAGAGAGCAAGTTAGAGAAGGGCCAAGAGATTGGATAACAAACATAAGAGAGAGAAAGAGAGAGAGATTGCTCCTCTGGCCAGACTAATTGAATTCCAATTCCCCCTCTGAGATTGGTTAGCAGCAGCAGACAGGCAGACAGACTGCCCCCAGCGTGGATCAGCTCTACCCAACCAATCACACTAATACAGTGTTTATGTCCAATTCACTGCAGCCCGGTCAATAGCGTCTTCTCCAGTGCAAGGCCAAGAGGGAGTATACTGGGTCCAGAGCCAACTTAAAAAAAATATCCATAATTGAAAAGGTCCAGCTGGAACTACAGTCCTACTTACAAATCATCTCAATTTGAAAACAACGTGCGGAGGGAATTGCAAGTTTATTCATTTTTATGTAAGAGTATTTAAATATCAAGCAGTGGTTAAGTGATGCAGTGTAAACCACAGCACAAAGGTGGATTCTGTTTATCAAGGTCAAACTCGTTCTGCTTTCTCTCTGGAGGCAGTGGCCAATAGGAATTCAATTTGTGGAAAACCCACTCTAAACCAGTTTACTTCATCCTTAAAGGATGAGTCTGGTGATATTCTGTTTCTTATTGTCAACAAACCCCATGAAAAGACCCATAGTGAAATAAACTAATTGTACTAACTATTTGTACATGTGTAGCCAAAGCCTATAGCTTATTCCTCAGTGCCACAGACCTCCATTGTTGTCCGGAAACCATTAAAATCATATAAATGAGCCACACGGTTGCACTGGCAACCTTTCCTTCATAACAATGAACATGGGCACTGTAATTTATTTTGTGTCAATCCACCGTCATGCTGCCGTAAATACTTACTAGCTCACCAAATGTGTCTTCATTTGGGACTAAAATTGTACCCATCAAGTGCTTTACTCCTCTTAAAGTAACATTTGCTGAAAACTACAGCACCGTTTTTTTAAAGATTTACATCAACAGTAAGAGTCAATGGGCTCAGGACAGACCGGGTAGGAAAGTGGGAACGTATTTAAAGACAGCTTACACATTGGTGGATTTGCTCTTTCATGGAATGTGTAAACAGTAAGTAAAATATTGAAAGCCAGCTTTTAACTACTAGCAATTTACTCATGACAAAGCTTGCACATGTTCAGTAAAGAGTAAAGAGATCACTTTCTGTGTGTAAGGGGAGGTTTGCCTGCAAAGTATGTGCAAGTTTGCATGCACATGTGTTTGCTTCTCCATAATTGCACATTTGTATTTGTGAGTTTGTGTCTGTGCCTTGGCTGTCTGTGAGCCTCCAGCTGTGTCAAAATGCATGGGGGTGTATCTCCCTATGTTCATTATTCGCCTCTTTCCCACAGTCTCCTCTATCTCCCTCGCTGCTCTACGTCACTGCCCAGCACCACACAGCCTTTATGAATATTTAACCAGTCCTCAAGCTTCTCTGCTTTTTTTTCATGCTCCCTCTTTTATTCCCTTGCTTTTTTTCTCATCCTTTGTCATACCTTTTTGTTGCTGTTGCACACATTTCTCTGTCTCTGTCTCCCTCTGAAACTCTTGTAAGTTGTTCCTTCCTCCCTTTCTCTATCTCCCACTGCCTGTCTCTCTCTATCTCTGTTTTAGCACATCACTCGCTCTTCCCTACAGTGGGGGAGTAAGCTACTGCTACACACCCTGCCCCTTAATGCCCAATCGTTGTTTCTTATTTAATCTGTTCCGCTTTATTGAATTTAATTATTTCCAAATGATTAACTCAGAGTTCAGAGGGAGGGAGGGGGGCAGAGGGACATATGTTGTGAGATGGGGTGGAAGGGCCACTGGAAGAAAGATAGTGGGGATCGTGGCTTTTTGTTTTGGAGCCAGCCAGAGTAAATAGCCTGGTATGCACACTCATCAGTCTTTGATTCCATTACTGCAGCATGGCTGCAAATGTATGCCCCACTCTCATCCACCAGCTCTCCTCACCCTCAAACTCACCAAACGCAATCCTAATATGTACGTTTGTGTGTGTGTGTGTGTGTGTGTGTGTGTGTGTGTGTGTGTGTGTGTGTGTGTGTGGTTGGTTATGAGAGACAGAAAAAGAAAATTTGCATTTTCTTGAAATATCATGCTACGTAGCTACAGGTACCAAGTTAGTCTATTTTTCAGGGTCTCGGTGTATGTGTTTGTTTATGTGTTTCTGTGTGACAGGTGTAAAGGAGCAGCAGGTACTGTTTACTTTCACATTGCCGTACCTCAAAAAGAGGTATTCATTACAGTGCCAGAAGGCACTGAAAGCATAGCTATACTTATGTCCAATAGGCTGTCAGCTATTTATATTAAAACATTTGACTGGTGGAGAAAAGAAAAGCTAGAATTATGAGATTTTACAATGCTGCAGTCTCACTCCAATCACTGTGGAAATACTGATATAGACTTGCATCAAGCATACACGAAAAGATAGAAATGGAGATGCATAAATACATGCACATGCTTATACACACTCATGCAGGGCAATAAACACACCAGTAGTTCTTCCACACACCTTTCTCTGAAATTACAATTCTAGGCCATTGTATTATTTAAAATAAAAAACACTATACTGTCTGTTAAAACGGCGTCCTTCTTCACATTACTACACATTACATTACAAAAAGTTTTGGAAGGATGGATTAATGCTTAATCTAGGCTAGACTTTTCAGTCAATGCCCTATGCATACTTGGTGACTAGCACTATTCTGGTAACACATCAGGAAGGAAACCAAAACCTTACTAAGGGATGAATAATGAAAAGATTCAGAGTAAGGCTTCAACTGATCATTATATATATTTTTCAATCGCGTAATTAATTAATCGGCTAATTGTTTCATCTTTAATCTGATTAATACATTACTGAAAATTAATCAAATTACTCAGAATCAAGCTTTTTAAATAGGATTTATAATTGTTAATGGCTTTGATATTATAGGAATATTTTTATTGTATCTAGTAAATTATAATTAATTTGAGAAAGAACTGCTAGAAGTGTGTAATGATTGGCTCAAAGATATTTATGTACTGAAATGCTTTCAAACTGTGTCAATGCATATATTATTATTATTATTATTATTATTATTATTATTATTATTATTATTATTATTATTATTATTATTATATAGATTGCATCTAGCTTAACTTAATTAATGTTCGGTTTATTTGTTTTATTTGATTTATTTTAATTTTGATTCACCGCCCAGCGAGCACCCAAAGTGACGCAAATCGGACCCTCCCTTAACGGAATTACGGGACCCGTCTGTAAAATACATACTTTATACTTTCTATAAAGGAGGGCCTAATAAGCAGTGGTCATTTGAAATGGTAAAAAATGTGAAATTCGGAGCAAGACGTTTCCCAACTCAGAAGATACTTTGTTGTTGTTTCTATATGGTCGCCAGCAACGGGAAGGAAAGATGGGCGAGAGGATCCGCCAACGGTAACTTATGAGCTAGCAAACTTTGCTGTTGATTGTATTCGTTTAGCTAAATGCGACACCCGCCGTGGTGTTCCTACCATAATGGATTTATTGTAGGACATGGTTAGCTAGCTAGTTGTATTAAATGGCGTAAATTCATGCTGCTCAGATTATTGTTAGGCTAACGTTAGCTAGCTAGCTACACGGAAAATAATGCTAATTGTATTACAGTAGTAACGTTAGCAAATAGAAAACATTTATAGTACAGGCTCAGCATAGACTGCCACTCTATGGACTATAACTTTTTAGGTGCGTTAAAACAAGAAATAACATGTTTTTTTAATATATATATATATATATATATATATATATATATATATATATATATATTTTTTTTTTTTTTTAATCTGGAGGTACACTGTTATTGATATAAAATGTATGTGTAAAAACTCAAGCGGTGTTGGTGGATGTTTACACAAGTGGCACGTGTCCAACAGGTGCAGCTAATTTTGTTATTGAGAGAAATGGTCGTTTTAAGCTTGCTTGCCAGGATAGTGTGGAGTTGGAGAGAGTTGTCACTTTTAAATTTGATAAGATAATAGAGGGAAGTGGGTAAAATATGAATGGTCAGTAGGCAACAGTGTGAAAGAAATAAGAGAAGGATTTGGCTTCGCAGTGTTTCAGCTAAAACGGTTTCTCTGTTGATGAGGGACAGTAGTCAGATTATGTTATTGAGGATTGACAGAGACAACTGATAGTTCTCATTTTAAATATCTGTTTCACAATATAAATGCCGTATTTTAAGATACATTAAATGCATGTAATATTTCACATCACAGTATTTATCCTGTCTGCCTGCTTGTGTATATAAGGTAGCTTAATTCTCTGTAGGAACCCACATCACATTGTTGTGAGAGCACAAGGTCTGCTATAGGTTATCCTACTGCAGATGGGGCTTCACTGTGAAGGTTTGTTTACACTAACCCTACGGTGGCCGACAGGGGCAAACGCCCTGCAACTTAAGAAAACACACGCAAAAAGACAAAACACAAGCAAATTAAGAAATTAATTTGACAACACACGAGCGGCAGTCAGCAAACGTGCTGCAAATAAAAAACGATGCAAAAAGAAAAGCACGCAAACCCCGAAAAAAGAAGCGATACAAAAAGAAAAACAACATCATTAATTTGACAACACATGCGCAGCATTCAGCAAACACGCTGCAAACACGCACAACCAAATACATAAACGTGTTGCAAATATGAAACAATGCAAAAAGAAAAGCACACAAACCCAGAAAACAAATGCAAAAAACGCTGCATCCCGATTACACAACGGAAGTTCCCCAGGCCTCTAGAGGGAGCAGCTAAGTTGAACAGCTTGATTTTCGACGAGAGAGAGAGAGAGAGTTAAGTCTATAGGCTCGTTCGAGATGAACTGCGCCTCGCCTGTAAAGCGGACGAGAGCAGGCGGTAGCAGCCGGGGCCGGTGACAAAAATCCACTTTCAAGTTGGACAGTTTTCCAGCCGTTTCTAGCAACATTCAGGCTGAACAGGAAGTGACAGAAACACTGTGGTCCAATTCCGATTTAATAAAATGTTATCAGACCCATATATCAGCTTATACACGGTCTCCAGTTGTTTTTATTATGACAGAGTAGCTGTCAACGGTGGAGAGCAACTGCGGCGCCTGGCTCTAAAAACTGCGGCTGCCTTGATCTCGTGAGGTTATTGTTGCCCACGTGTGCATGACGTCAGAGCAAGTCGGGCTCAAGTTGGACACAAATCTAACCGGCATGCATTGGGCGGCGATCGCCAGTGATCGATTCTGCGCAGATCTGGCTCATCTCGAACGAGCCTTATGTTTGAGATATGTTTTCTCTCGTTTGGTGGGTGTGTCTCGGGCTCAGGTCACAGGTGATACTCAGTCAGCAGAGACGTCAGTAAACTCGTGGTGATAAAACATTTAAAACTGCATCAGCGTTTAACGTTGATGTTTGTTTAAGCCATATTACATGTGAGGGTTTCATTTCGAGGTCCGAAAGGCGAGTTACTGAAGTATAGACCTCAAGTGTAGGCTAATATTGTGATTATACAACAACGGTTACCAACAAAATAAGTGATCAATCTGTATTCATATTGTGGAGCAATTCTCTCTTGAAATACAAAAAACAGACAGGATTTATAGTCCCTCCCTGTTTAGTAAACCAGCCAATTTACCATGGGCTTTATCAAACTGAATAAATCCCGCCCGCACATATAAATATAAAGCTTTATTGCAGACACAGGTCCATATAACACATAATACAGTAATACACACAAAACTGCTTTGCTAACTCCATCGTGTGGTAAGTAAGACATCTGCTGAAAAAGTTATTGTATTCATTAGCATGACTGCCGTACTGTTTAGTTCACAAACATCCAACACACCAAAGTACAGAGACATAGGGACCAGACGCAAGCTTTTATTTTGAAAAGCTCGGGGACTGCACCAGCCAGGAGGGCATGAGACGGGAGCATAGACTGTATATTATCTTATTATTATTAATAATAATAATAATAATAACAATATTAATTTAATATACAGTCTATGGAGTTCTCCAGGCTGCAGCCATACCCGACTTTAATAAAAAGGCAGAACGCTCTCTCCCCATGCGGTCGAAAATCAAGCTGTTCCACTTAGCTGCTCCCTCTGTCTGGAGAACTTCCGTTGTGTAATCTGGATGCAGCGTTTTTTTGTTGCATTTGTTTTCGGGGTTTGTGTGCATTTCTTTTTGCATCGTTTCATATTTGCAACGCGTTTATGTATTTGGTTGTGTTGTGTATATTTGCAGCGTATTTGCTGAATGCTGCTCATGTGTTGTCAAATTAATGAAGATGTCTTTTGTCTATTTGCATGTTTCCTTAAGTTGCAGGGCGTTTGCCCCTGTCGGCCACCGTACTAACCAGTTAAAAGCATTTACTTTAGTTTGGATCGTTTGGGCAGGTGGAAAAAAAATAGACCCAGGTCACACCAAATAACTTTCCCTGATATGCCTGAAACATCTGTCTTGTTTGTCTTCCAGAGTCCTGAAAAGTACTTCAAAATGCATTTGATCACAGTGGTGTAAACGGAAGGGTATTGACATCTGAAAACCCGAACACAGAAATGCAGTAATCTAAATGTAGAATGTTGTTATTGTACACTATTATTGTGACTGCTTCCCAGCATGGAGGAATGAGCTTATTTCCTGGACTGATGGAAAGTATTTTTACCTATGATTTTTACTCATGTCCAGTGTGTGTAGTGTTTTGCCTGTGAGAATTCAATTTTACGGCACAATACGCTAGGGCTGTTGCTTTTTCAAAAAGTTTAATTACGTGTTGTGTGTACACAACCGATATAGCGTAATGAGTGAGATACAGGGATCAGAGAGGGTATCTACCCTTCAGTATAGTCTTTATATTTTCTCTTATGGTGTCATACAACTGCACTTGTGTCTTGAGGTAGGCAGTCAAAAGATGTTGTACAGTGAGTTGATGTTGCTCCACTACTTACTGGTGTGCCTCCGCTGGCTGACTTGGGTGGTGAGCTAGCCGGTGAGTCCTCATATTTGTTGTTATTAAGGCAGTTTCTTTTTACGAAGTTGGCAAACAGCCTTATTAATTTTGCAATCTACGGTGTAGAACCCATACTTTCACACACTGCTTCTCGAATGCTTCTGTGTTGTGATTATCCGATCAGAACAGCTTTGCACGTCTTGTTAATTTTTTATTTATTAGCTTAGGTAACTGAAAGGTCAATGAGTCCTGCACTAGGTCAAGCTGATGATGAGTTTAAGAACGCCCTCTTCTGGACCCCAAGGCAAACAACTTCAAACTGTCAGTTGCACTAGCTATAGATTATAAATCTTAAATTCGAACAGGTCATTACAATTCACGGTTTCCCATGTTTGAACAAAAAGTGACAGCCCTACAATACAAAAACATGGATTATCCTTGGCTGGTTGTGTATGAAAGCATTTTAACCACAAACATGCTTTGTTGTGTTGTGGCTTAAACCTTAGTTAAGTTTGTGTCTGGAGTGTGATGAGAGTGATAGACATTATTTATTACTGCAAAGGCGAATGTTGAAAGCTACATCTTGCTACTCTATTACTGTTCTTGTACATACATTTTGTAGATCAAATGAACTGATTTTGTTCATAACTGTTTTTTTATTGTCAGAAAAAAATGATTTCATCTGCAATTGTAACACAACGTAGATATTTTTGTAAATTGACATATTAGAGATCTTGTGAAAACCAGTACATTTTCCTCCTCAGGATGATAACCCATTGTGAAGGCTCAGTGTCTCCTCAAAACCCTATTCATAATAGATTGTTATTGAGCTGAAGATCATTTTTCACCTGGGATGACACAGTAGGGATTTCTCAAAATGTCAACAGCTCAGTGTGATTGCTCAGTGTGACACGGCTATCTCATTTCATAAGAAACCTAGCCACGGTAGAGCTGTGCTATCCAAAGGAATCTAACTAAGAGTCCCTTTCAAACTGGGAAGCTTTGGGGAATGATGAGTCGTGATAGTGTTTAATCAAATGGGAACACATTGTTTAACATTTTTGCTATAAATCTAAAAGCACTGCTAAATGATACATCCACCAGCCAGCCTGTAGTGAACTTAAAGACCCCTTAGGACTCTGTGCACCTCGTTTTAATGCAGTTTCTTTCCGGACCATCACTGCTTTTAATCGCTGTGCATGATCACAAATACAGAAACATGTAGTTAATCACCATGGCGGGTCCAGTGTGCACTTCTCTCACCAAGCCTGCTTATTGACTCAGCCGGCATCAACAATCACCCTATTAAGCTTTTAATCTAAAACACAATTACCACCTATGACTCAATGGCTCCAGGCAATAATGTTTTCTGTTACTCCATGGGAACGGCGGCTTGAGCCCTAATTTGCACACTCCGTTGGCCAGTTAAGCCAATAAACTAAAATGCACAAAACATATTCTTATTGCAATTATTTATTTGTAAAAAACAAAGCCACTCATCCACATTTCTGTTATGATTATGCAATAAGATAGCCAGCACAATCATTAACATTAATAGATAATAAACATAACACAATCCATTGCTAGTGAACAATGAAATACAATACATCTGTAGTTTGCATCCCAACGATTTTAGTTTGAACACTCTGGACAGTCTTATTTATAATTGCCGTGATATTATAATCATTAATAGTTACCAAACTAATAGTAATGATTGTTTCTAACTGTTGTTTTGAATGGATTGGCATTGGGCTAACAACAATAAAACATCTATATTAAAAGTAGGAGTGGGGGAAAAAATGGATACAGCATAGTATCGCGATATTTTCCATGGTGATACTGTATCGATACTCAGATGCCAAGTATCGATCTATTATTATATATGTGTTTGTCTGCTTGACAATCCCATTTTGCAGCAGTGCTGAACAGACAGAGAAATGTATATTTTTAGATAAAACAGATGTTGACAAAATTTCCTTTTGGGGACATATTTTGAAATTGGGAAAAAATTTAAAGTTGGAAAAAAGGTAACAAATTGCAATAAATAACAGAATATTGCAATATGTTTAAAATTGCAATAATATTGTATCGTGACATAAGTATCGTGATAATATCGTATCGTGAGACCTCTGGTGATTCCCACCCCTAATTAAAAGAGACGGTGCCCGCCATAATAGTGTGCCATCATTCCATGGCATTCTTTTTATCCTCTGGGTCCCTAGTCTTGTTGGTATCTGTGTAGGGCAAATGGGAAGTTGGATAGTCCCACAGGTAGCTCCTGCCTCCTCTCTACTTCCCCCTCACTCCACCACAGATGCATTTTTCTTTATCTTTCTAAAAAAAAAGTATGTGACGTATTTTCACATAATGCATATGCGATATGCCAGGACCATAAATGAATACATTAAAATTGACATTGCATCGGAAAAATGCAGTGATGGTTATTTCCACAGCGAATTAAATAACTGTTTTAGCAACATAATAATGAAAATGTGAAAAGGTCCCATACCTGTTTACAGTTACTGACTGCCTCATTTGAATGGGGTTAATAAGGTTTCCAATATGTTTTGTCTTAGGCAAATTAAATATGCTGTCTTTTATGCAGACTACAATTATGCAGTTCCTTTTAAAACAGCCATTTTCTTTCTAACACAAAATTGTTTTTGTGGCAAAAAAACCTTATTAATATCCCTTTTTTTATTTTCCCTTGCCCAGTATTTATCTCATACATACCTTTCACACCTGATTTAATTAATAGGCTACCTTTTTTGTATCTATTTAGCTACTTGACTGACCATCTTGTATTTTGTTAAAGAGGCAAAACTGTTGTCACACTTCGTCGCAAAGCCACTTTCAGACTGCTGCGTAAAGTTGTAGAGTAAATTTAGTAGAGTAAAAACGGTAAATTTATCCCAGTCCTCATCGATATAGTGGCATGTGTCACATAGCTGTCCATAGTGAGCGCCGTTCAGCAGTCATCTGTAAGAGCCACGAACTCAGCAGAAAAAGCAGCTTACTTTTGCAGTAGAAAGTTACTAGCAGTTAAGAAATAGATTGTATAGACTATTTTTCTTTTACCCAAGCATGCAAACTCCTCACATTTCGATGAAATTCGTTACAAAGAAATCTGTGACCCGTCAGAATGTGTTACTATAGTGCCGTCTACCTGCCACAAATCATTCTTTGACCGCACAGGGAAAATCAAACCCGGGCAGAGGCCTTACTAAAAACTATATAAACATGCCGTTCTTTTCACTGTTAGTCTCGTTTGCTGTTACAGGTCATTTATGATCATTGTATGAAAAATGACAGAGCTATCTATAAAGTTACATATAGTCACTTTAACTGATCGTATTAATCGTTAAAAATTCTTCTCTGGTTAATGGTTAAACGGTAATTGTTAACATGTCTAGAGATGATAATTGGTAATTGACAATAATGAAAAATGTGTTTAATCAAATTTTGACTGTAACCAATTAAAGTTACTTAAAGTCCTTACTTCAGCAGACTGAAGTAAAAGTAAGCAGGCGCATAAGTGGCATGTAAATGATAGCCTCTTCAAAGTATGTTAATGCCCTGTGGTTCTGAACAGTCTGTTGAAGCATGAGTAATAGTTTCTGTCAAAGCAATCTGATGGTGCACACAGTGGAAACTATTTTACCTGCCTGTTTCCATGTCTGACAAAGTGACATCAATGAATTGCTAATTAAAAACAATCTTTACAGTATTTCCTTCACTAAGATTGTTGTAGGGTGTAGAGCTGCAGGTGTTGCAGCTCAACAGGATCAAAGTTCTTCCGACAGCCAAATAAACATAAAAAGGAACATAACCCTAACAAAACTTGTTTATTTGTATAGGCCTTCGTGGGTTAAAACCTCAGTTGATTTGAAAGGAAACTTACATTTTAAAGCTCAAAATTAAAATGTTAAAGAAAAATTATACCCATGTATAGTTAATAGATAAATGGATGGATATTGAACATGCTCTTTAAAACAGCAGAACTATCAAGAGTACATCTGCTGCGTCTCTCAGTTCTGTTCTGTATGAAACCTGTTTTTATACAGGATCAAACGGGTAGACGAGAAATAAAAAAGAGACTCTAGAAATGAAAGAGAAGCTGTTATTTGTTTACAATGATGTGATATCTTCTCCTTGTAGTAAATAAAAAGCCTTGTCTGATAATACAAACAAATTAGCTGACCTAGCGGTTTTGTTTACTCTACAAAATAGGTATTTACATTCAAAAGCAGTCTGAATTCATCAAAGATAGCAGATTGCTGACTTGGGTTTTTAGTAATGAATGTTGCATGCAGTAGGTGTATCGTTTAGCCTATGTGCTTGTAAGTACCTTTTTTTTGAACAGGGAAGTCAGTGGTTACAATCCAAGCACTATAATTTAGACTCCATGCCAAAAAAATACTTTATCCCAACAAAAAATTGAGCTTCACAAATGTATAGCCTAAAGTCGAAGGTAACAAATGTAGTACTCTTTGAAAGGCTATTGCTGTGGATTGCATTGCAATAGTTATTTTTATGTCTGCAGTGTTTCCTATGTGTTGATTGGCAAGTGGCGGTCGGCCACGGTTAGATTTCTCCCGCCACAGTATCAGAAATGTACAAAAGCCGTCTATCAGCAGTGATTGTTAGAGGGCACGTCGGAGAATAGCGCTGACACGCGCTTCACAACGCAAGTGGGCACGCGTGCCACTAGGAGAAAAGGGAGAAAGAGACAGGCTGTCCGGAGGACCCAGTTGAGATGTCATGTGTGCATCCTTGAGAACTGTAAGTCGTATAACTTATGTTGTCAGTTCATTTAAGCCTGTATTAGTGTATAGTTCTTTTTTTGTTTCACCTTCACCTGCTAGCTAAATTGCACGTGGCTGTTGATTCAATACAACGCCCTTGCTCACGTTTGTATTTTAGGTGCATTATTTACATGCTGAAGTAGTTATACTGCATTAAGATACTGGAAGTGCCGGAATTCCATAACTACTAGAACTGCCATGAGTGGTCATTTTAACCGCCAGATTCCAAACTCTATAGTCTCTCATGATAAATACCCAATTGCGATATTAATGCATGTATTGTCTTAGGATATCTTTAGAACAACGTAATAACACCGACATGTACATTTTAACGATTTCAATTATACTTTTGAGTAGTAGCCTAATATGCGTTTCAATAATTCATATCATGGCATAGTAGGCTAAACCGTGATTATTTCATACATTCATTTCAAATTTATTGTAAAATTCATTTTGTAGACCTACAGTTCCTCAAAAATACAGTTTAATCAAAACGAAATGAAAATATGCCTCATTGTGTTAGAGGTGAATAAATATATTTGTTTGTGTTGCAGCGAAGTGTCAGTTCCGTTTAATACATAAAACATTTGGAGGCAGGGGCTTCCTACAGATCTGCCCCCACTGCTAAAAAAAAAATCCTAAAGGAAACACTGCTGTCTGCCTTCTGCAACTTATTCATGTGCCTCTAATTTGACTTGTAAGGGTTGCTGTGACAAAGGAATATTACTGAAATGAATCATTACTCAACATTAATTACCAACACGCCACATTCTACGAGTATAATTATATTTGCCCTCTGTCAATACTGAAATTTATCCTAAATATGGAAAACGCTGGCTGTTGTCTATTGTAGATGAATATGTGAAGACTTATTTGAAGCCATTGTTTTGTAAGCATTACAATGGAGGTTCATAAGGTAAAAGCCTCGGAGGGCTGTCGCTTTGAGCCCTAATGAAGAGCAGTATGTCACTGGCCATATGGCAGGTGTGTGTGTGTGTGTGTGTGTGTGTGTGTGTGTGTGTGTGTGTGTGTGTGTGTGTGTGTGTGTGTGTGTGTGTGTGTGTGTGTGTGTGTGTGTGTGTGTGTGTGTGTGTGTGTGTGTGTGTGTGTGTGTGTGTGTGTGTGTGTGTGTGTGTGTGTGTGTGTGTGTGCGCCAACAAGCCTGGCCTGAGAAAGCTGACAGACGGCTTAGATTTTCAGTGCGGGTCAGTGGCTGAAAGTAAGGGCTGAGAGGACCTGCTGGGTAGACAGACTGCAGTCAGCCACATCAAGTAGACAAATGGCACTGTCCAGGTCCTGGGGGCATCCAACAAGGTCAAGGGTCATTAGCAGCACATAGGTGCATGTGACAACAGTCAGTTGCTCTAATGCAGATGCAGCCCTTGTCAATATGTTTGCATTTCTTTATGCAGCTACGAGGGCAGCAACTAACGATTATTATCGATTTAATCTGCCGATTTATTTTCTGTTATCATTTGGTCTTTAAAATATCAGGAAAGAAGTGAAAACTGACAATCACAATTTCCTAAAGCCCAAGGTGACGTCACCAAATTGCTGGTCCGGTTCAACACAAAACCCAAAAATATTGACTTTACCATTGCATGAAACAGAGAAAACCAATGAGAAGCTGGAATATTTGGCACTTCTGCTTGAAAAATGCAGAAAATATTAAACAATAAAAAATAGTTGCCAACGTCGATTAATTTACTAATGACTAATTGTTGCTTTTCTAGAAGCTACCATTACATTTTTTAAATATTTGCATTTACAATTGACTGCTGTTAGGAAGAGATATTTTAGACTTTAGATTTTTTTATTTTAAGTTATTTGGTCATTTTATAAAACAAAAAGATCCAGCATAAGAACTTGTCTTCATTCCTTTTACTAGACACTTGAGGTAATCCACAGCCAAGAGTGGCTCCATTATTTCATACAGCCATCAGTGTGAAATATAAAAGTAAGACAATAAAATAGAAAGAGAATCTATCTGTTATATATTCAAGTGATGCAAATTATACTTTAGCCTCTGTCATAATCCAGGCATTGCCTCGGTGTATAAAGGACATAAAACATAGACCGTAATGACCTTATTCATTTGACACCATTACAATTACCCAGCCCAGAGGCTCTGGGGAGCTCTCTCTTTTTTCAGAGTCTCCCTGTCTCTCACCCTTTAACCCTCTCTGTCATTTTCTCTCCAATGCTGCTATTCAGCTCGCATTCGCTTATCATGCATACATCATCCCGGCAAGACAGCTTTTCATCAAGCGGAACACACTGACGAGCATGAACGCACACAAATGGACAACAATAGTGCAAACACATTTATCTTTTTTTTTTTTTTTAAGATTATTTTTTTGGGGCTTTTCCCTTTTATTAGATAGTAACATTGGATAGACAGGAACGGGGGAGAGAGATGGGGGATGACACGCAGCAAAGGGCAGCAGGTCGGATTCGAACCCGCGCTGCTGCAAAGGACTCAGCCTACATGGGGCGCACGCTCTTACTGGGTGAGCTAGAGGCCGCCCCCGAACACATTTATCTTTAAACACCTTTTGAAATTTGAGGACGCTCGCGCAAGTACTGCAGTAAATTAGTACAAAACTGTGTAGAACTAATTAGCGACTGTTTTGCTGAGGGAGGTTGCGAGAGAGAGAGAGAGAGCATGAGGGATGAGATCTGTTTAACAGATGATCTATACGCAGGGTGCTTTGCAGTGCTATCCCCCACTGAGAGAAATTATTATCTGTAAACAGAAGCTTGCATCTCATAAATGCATCTGCATTCATTTGACTTGACGGCAGACCTCATGATTCCATCTTTGGCAGTAGGTGATATCTCTCTCAGAAAGAATACCATTGACTACCATCCATGGTAAAACTGAGGAAAATGAGCGGAGAGAAGTAAGAGTTGGGACAGGCCTTGGCATCTGGTGTGAAAGTAGAAAGCGGCAGCACCTCAATGACCTCAGTGACTGCACACACTTATTTGTCCAAAATGCTGCGTCACCTATAATAAAGCTGTAGAGATATGGGGGAAGGAATGACCCTAATTGATGCTGGGAACTCAATGATTATGATCTTTCCTGGGAGAGTAATTCCTCTATAATGTTCAAGCTGCTCTAGGCTAGGGCAGCTAACCATATGCTAAGGCTTAAAAAAAAATTGTTTGGTTCTGGTTGGTTGTCAGTTGAGGTCATGGGTCGATAGGAAATTTATTTTGTTAGTAGCGATGGATACTGACAGAGCAGACTGAAATATTGGTTTCTACATGTTTATGCCTGTAGAATAGGTAGGTGGTTATTGATAAATATTGACTTTTTAATCATGGAGGGTTTATTGTAGGCTACTTACAGTAACGAGTGTAGCGTTAGTTCCTCTGTGCCAGCGGCAGTAAATAATGTATAGCCTAATCTGTATAGTTTCCAATCAGTTACATGTGCTGCGTTAAGTAACGTGTGTGTGTGTGTGTGTGTGTGTGTGTGTGTGTGTGTGTGTGTGTGTGTGCGTGTGCGTGTGCGTGTGCGTGTGCGTGTGTGTCGCGTGCCTCGCAGTTCAGAATCCATTCTGTCTTCCATAATGCAACGCTTGTATTGTGTTGTGAAGTTGTCATTAGCTTCACTGTTAGCCACCTCCATTGAGCCACAGGGACTTGCTGTAACGTTAGAGCACTCTAAAGGGTGTTTACCTTTCATTTGATCGGGTTTGCTTGCTACGTTGCCTTCCTCTTGAACGACATTAAACACAATATATAGTTCATGAGTGGTTTCATCTGCCCTGTTAAATGTGTTGAAGCTCGCCGACGGCGCAGTAGCACTGTAGCTGGCCGATAAAGCTGCCGTAACACTGGACACGGCAACGTTAAGTGCCGCTGACATCGGATCCTCTTCCAGTATTGCTGGAGGACAACAGGCATCTTGCAACGCAAGAGTGCTGTACAAAAATGTAATTATAGTTCGCCTCAAACTTTTTATTTGGGTATTTATTTAATTTGTATCATTTCTTCCCCAAACTCATAAAATAAATTTGGGTCACACATAAATTGACAGGGTTGGTCGGAAACCGGAACCAAACAATAATTTTTTTTAGGCCTAAAGTTGGTTTATTAACTAGGGCTTCTCTGTTTTTCTTGTTTAATTGGTCTTCTGAACATACATTCACACATACACAATGTATGTCATAATCAGTCCCTCTCCCATTATGTATGAGTGTAAAATAGATGATAGGTCAGGTCACTACATGATATTGAAAATAATGTGTATTTAAATATAATTGCTTGCTTCAGAGAAACTATCTTGATATACTATGTCACTCTGTCCAGGGTTTCGAGGGCTTTTTTTGAGATTGTTGCAGCCCAAAATGGCTGATTTTGCGGGAGATTTTGTAAAGAATTGCGATAAAAGTTGCAATGTCTTTTGTATTTTTGTTGCAATGAAGTTGCGAGAGACACTGAAAATTGCATAAAAAAAGTTTTTTTTTGGTATAGTTCTTTAAAAATAAAAAGGAAACTTGTTTCGGGGAGAATAAAATTACTGTGGGCTGGGTTTTCCTAGTAACCTTACCAAAAAGGCTCAGGATGCTTCAAATGTTGGTATAATATGAAAATGGCTGGTGGATTTAAGAAAAAAATAAAATGTATTGAATGAATCAAATTTGAATATATGTGTCAGTGGCATTATGATCTTTACGTTGTTAGTTCATTTCCTATCCTGGCCTGGAACACACACGTACGGTTTGATAAAGTACTTATTGGACTTTAACTTATCATTGCACTTACAATAACGAGCTTAGTTGTCCTCAATTTAGGTCATCGTGTACATCTCAGCTCCATTTTTTCCTGCATCCACCGCGTGTGTTTGTGTGTGTGTGTGTGCGTGCGTCAGTCGCAGGGGAGAAATGAGAAGTAGCCCCGCCCGCTGCAGAGAGCCGACCAGATTGAAACAGCAGCAGCTTTCTGCAACTTAAGAGTGAAAAAACATTAAAGCGTACATTGATGTTAAAATGTATACAGGTTGGCAGGACGGTCTGAAATGTTTTGCACGGTCTTTCTCTGTGCGTTTTGTAAACGTTGGTAAATGTGAGATGTTACACATGTGAGACAAAAAGGTCTAATGTATTATGACAGGAGGGCATTGAGAGAATATGATGTGTTTTACTAGACCAAACCTGAACCTAAAAATATGTTTGTTTTGAATAATTTTTATAATGTTTGACTTATCTCTTACAGAGGGCAGACAGTATGATAACAATAGGCTTTCTGCTCTCTGCTTGTTGCAATTGAACACATCACAAATATTGCTAGAGGCATTTAACACATAGCCGGGTTTGACTGACTTCCTCAGATTGCAATATGTATTAATAATAAATAAATAAATTAATAAATTCATTAAACAGCATAAAGGCTGTTTAATGTGCTTAAATCACATGTTTAGATCAGTGAAATATGGATGCATGTATGTTATAGCATACAATGCACCATCATTTTTTAAATTTTTTTATTTGTAATGCATGACTCAGACGGCATTAGCTTTTTCAATAAAGCTTGTGTATTTAAAAAACAAAAAACAAAAACATTTATTCTGTTTACTTTCCAAACCATTAAAGCCTTCTGCACAAATGGGTCCCTGTGCCTTAGCTGATATGGTATACCATGCTGTTTCTGAACAGCAAAAAAACAAACAAACATCAAAACAATGCAGATTACTGACAATGTCATAATTGCCTATGTCATCCCAAACAATAGGCTAGCTCATTCCTTTTGTCACAAAGCATGAGCTACATTTTTCAACAAGTGCTAATAGGAGGCTCATGCTCTAATTGAATGACAGTGAGATCCTCAGGGGGACATGTATTCATATTTACTACACAGTTCAATAGTGTATGGTCTCACCTCATTTTAAGACCCAAGCATGAATTGCTCTGGCAGATAGGGGGGGCTGTGGCTGGACTCCGTTCAAGGTCATCCATTGCAGGCATAGATGTAAAGCTTTAATCTTTGTATATATTTCCCTGTAATTTTACATGCTGATCCCTAACCTCCTGCTTTGGATTTGAAAGGCTGCATGTTACTACCAAGTACATTGATTCTACTGCTGTTTTACTTTTAGTCTATAGTTTCTTAGTTATATTGAGTTATTTTACCAGGCACTGTATGCAGGATGCAATCACTTATGCCAACTTTTAAGCCCTAGACCAGGGGTCACCAACACCGTGCCCGCCGGCACCAGGTAGCCCCCAAGGACCACATGAGTAGCCCTCAGGCCTGTTCTAAAAATGAAAATTGAATATTGATATTATCTGTTTCCCACCTTGTTAAGTCATTGTTGATCATTATTGATGATAAATCATTAACGTGATCAGTGTCTTCACATAGGTGAGTATCATTAATCATTAATAATCATATATAACTAAAGGCAAACTGAGCAAATTTGTTATTTCAGAAGAGTGTATGAAACTGGTAGCCCTTCGTATGACTCAGTGCCCATGAAGTAGCTCTCAGTTTCAAAAAGGTTGGTGACCCCTGCCCTAGACTAAGCCTAAACCAGGCTCAAAAACTATGGAGCCTAAATGGCTGAAGACAAACAGAAAATTGGTACTCCTTGTTAGCTGTTGCTACAAAGGCACACAGAAAAGCTTGTCATATGACAAACATTTTATATTAGTGCTTGTGGAATTATTCTCAATTTGACATCACACCAGTGATCAGTGTTTTCTTACATAACTGATGTAAACAAACCTTTAGTAGCATACATTACATACATAATAGACACAATACAGGTTAGAGCTTCTGTTGTCACAGTGTCCAGTACAGTGTAGCCTGGGAGTAAAACAAAATACCCAGTTTGGATGTGTGTGGCTGTGTTTAGGCATATTTACTGTGTATGTGTGAATCGGTATTTTTTGTGTTTGTGTATTGGTGTGTATGGAATTATGTTCATATGCATGTGGCTGTATGCGTTTTTAGTTTTTTTTTTTTTTTTGTATATATTTATTTTAATTTTTATTATGTGCAGGCAGCTCCATGTGTCTGCTTGAGATTAATCTAATGGTGGGGAATTCAATCAGTTCCTGCTGTTGAATCCACCCTGCGAAGATCCATCAGCAAAGCAGGGGACATTTACACAGCAGCAGTGATGAGGGGACATTCTTTACAGCACAGACAAAGGGGAGGAGGAACATGCTGGCACTCTAGACTTATTTCAGAAGCTTCCATTTGTGCAGGCGTGGCGCTGCGAGCTGGGAGAGCAGGAAAATGACAAAGTTAACAAAAACAGTGAAAGTCAAAGCAAATCCATGTGAAATAATGCATGTCATTTATTCATAATGTTCCCTAGTTTTGGTCATGCTTTGGTCCTGGCAAATGAAATGGGCCTCCCTTGTGCGGTCATGTGGCATTTTCTCCCTTTATCTCTAAGCTTTCTTTTGCTTCATCTTCTGCTCTCCCATCTGTTGGAAATGGATAGTCCAGTAAAGAAAAAGAAAACAGTTCAAGTAGACGCAGTCATGAGAGCCGTGCTTTTCACTCTTCACAAAGCTCAGTTGATGAGAGTATTTTTTTAGTGCAGAGTATTATGGAATACACCTTCATATTGTCTCAAATACATCTGATCTCTGCCATCGATTAAGTTTGCTCAGAATAATATATATACAGTGCCTTGCGAAAGTATTTGGCCCCCTTGAACTTTTCGACCTTTTGCCACATTTCAGGCTTCAAACATAAAGATATAAAACTGTAATTTTTTGTGAAGAATCAACAACAAGTGGGACACAATCATGAAGTGGAACGAAATTTATTGGATATTTCAAACTTTTTTAACAGATAAAAAACTGAAAAATTGGGCGTGCAAAATTATTCAGCCCCTTTACTTTCAGTGCAGCAAACTCTCTCCAGAAGTTCAGTGAGGATCTGTGAATGATCCAATGTTGACCTAAATGACTAATGATGAAAAATAGAATCCACCTGTGTGTAATCAAGTCTCCGTATAAATGCACCTGCTCTGTGATAGTCTCAGAGGTCCGTTTAAAGAGCAGAGAGCATCATGAAGAACAAGGAACACACCAGGCAGGTCCCAGATACTGTTGTGGAGAAGTTTAAAGCCGGATTTGGATACAAAAAGATTTCCCAAGCTTTAAACATCCCAAGGAGCACTGTGCAAGCGATAATATTGAAATGGAAGGAGTATCAGACCACTGCAAATCTACGAAGACCCGGCCGTCCCTCTAAACTTTCAGCTCATACAAGGAGAAGACTGATCAGAGATGGAGCCAAGAGGCCCATGATCACTCTGGATGAACTGCAGAGATCTACAGCTGAGGTGGGAGACTCTGTCCATAGGACAACAATCAGTTGTATACTGCACAAATCTGGCCTTTATGGAAGAGTGGCAAGAAGAAAGCCATTTCTTAAAGATATCCATAAAAAGTGTTGTTTAAAGTTTGCCACAAGCCACCTGGGAGACACACCAAACATGTGGAAGAAGGTGCTCTGGTCAGATGAAACCAAAATCAAACTTTTTGGCAACAATGCAAAACGTTATGTTTGGCGTAAAAGCAACACAGCTCATCACCCTGAACACACCATCCCCACTGTCAAACATGGTGGTGGCAGCATCATGGTTTGGGCCTGCTTTTCTTCAGCAGGGACAGGGAAGATGGTTAAAATTGATGGGAAGATGGATGGAGCCAAATACAGGACCATTCTGGAAGAAAACCTGATGGAGTCTGCAAAACACCTGAGACTGGGACGGAGATTTGTCTTCCAACAAGACAATGATCCAAAACATAAAGCAAAATCGACAATGGAATGGTTCACAAATAAACATATCCAGGTGTTAGAATGGCCAAGTCGAAGTCCAGACCTGAATCCAATCGAGAATCTGTGGAAAGAACTGAAAACTGCTGTTCACAAACGCTCTCCATCCAACCTCACTGAGCTCCAGCTGTTTTGCAAGGAGGAATGGGCAAAAATGTCAGTCTCTCGATGTGCAAAACTGATAGACATACCCCAAGCAACTTACAGCTGTAATCGCAGCAAAAGGTGGCGCTACAAAGTATTAACTTAAGGGGGCTGAATAATTTTGCACGCCCAATTTTTCAGTTTTTTATCTGTTAAAACAGTTTGAAATATCCAATAAATTTCGTTCCACTTTATGATTGTGTCCCACTTGTTGTTGATTCTTCACAAAAAATTACAGTTTTATATCTTTATGTTTGAAGCCTGAAATGTGGCAAAAGGTCGAAAAGTTCAAGGGGGCCGAATACTTTCGCAAGGCACTGTATATAATATTGTTTTATTTAATTTATGTGTGCACAGTTTAGGTTAGAGCTGATGTTATTTTTGCCCAACTACGGCACGTCGTTCATATTCAAACATTGGAGCATGTTATTTCAAGTCTGTAACAAATTGTTTCTTGGAAATATGATTCTATAAAGATACTCATTTCATCAGGTAGGATTGTATACTGTATCACTTTGGGAAGTCTACAAGATTACATCTTTTTAAGAAGATCTCCATTATTGCACTAAGTTCGTAAGTGAGAGTACTGCACTGTATTAAATATTGTTTTCTATTTGTATTTTCTTTAAAACTTAATAACTAAATTGATTGTATTGGAGTACAATAACTTTACATAGGTGCAAGTTTACAGTCTATTTGACATTTGAACGTTAAACTGCTAAAAGCTCATGCAACAGGAAAATATAATTTATAAAAGGAACATCTTTTACAAATTACCCACATATTTTGTTGATGTATTGTTTTTTTATATTCCTCCTCCTGTGTATGTTATTACTGGTATTCATTTTTGAGGACATGTTTTACATACATAAAGTTATAGGCATCGGTACCAAATACCATTTAAGTCATTATCATTCATCACTCTGCTTCACAGCCCTTTACCTCCTCGTTATTTTTTTTCTTTGCTTCTTAAGATACACAACACTCCTTCAGTTTCTTCTTGCATTAGTAATCTGGTGATCTTTGGTCAGGTCCCAGCCACTGATAATTAGCTTGCTTGTCAAGTGGATGCAACTAGATGAACAAGCGGCTCTCTCCAAATGAAATGGAAGTGTAGCCATGGAAATAGCTCTATGAAATTAACATCTCAGCCAATCAGTCAGCTCTTTCTTTCTGTGACTACTGGGCTTTACCACTGAGAGATAGCCCGCCGGGGGCCATGCTAGCCGGAATACAAGAGCCACAATTAAATCCCTGTGTCACTGCCATTACTGATGCTAATCTATTCATCTATCTGGAGAACTTCCGGCCTTGTCTTGTTGAACTGTGGACACTGCTTTGATCAGGCTGAGATACTGAGGGCTCTGCACATGAAGGCAGCATATGCCAAAAGCATTTGTAAGAGGATATTGCTGTTGGTTATGAAGAATACACACTGGGTAGGCATATCCAAACAGTTGTAGAAATATAATAGATTGAGCTTTTGATAGCATTTTATTTTAGTGCAACACACTTTGAAACATTTTAGGATACATTACATTATTTTCTTTCTACTTTGGTACTTACGTGTATTTTCCCAAAAAATAGTATGAATTCCAAGCCATTTTTAGAGATGGAACGAAATCTAAAGATGCAGTAAAAGCATCCATTGCCTTGAGTGGAATCCAGCTTGTGGGTATGTAAATGTATCCTTCCTATGCTATAGGATTATTCAAATGAGGTTGGTTAAGACTCTGCTACTTTTGTCTAAGCTATTATACAAGTCAGGGAGAATATGTGTTGAATTAAAAGTGTGGGAATCTTGAAGCTACCTACAAGGCAGTATCACACCATTCACTGTCAATCAATATGTGGGAATCAAGTACAAGTGAGCTGAGAGGTGGAAAGAGGTGAAAGGAGACTATGAAACGATGAGTAGCACCTGGGTCCCATTCATATCTGTATGTACATATCTCCTCTTTTTCTTTTAGTAGGTGGTGAACTCTGGGGAAGAAAGCACAAGCAGAGAAAGACTGAGAAAGGCAAAGAGACTGATGTAGGGAAGATGATGGGGAGTAGGTAGCACTTGTCTCATTAGGCTTCCCCTCACCTTTCTTCACTTCCTTTATGAATACTCAACAGGGCTCCAGACTGTGACCACATTTTTTGAGACAGTGCGAGTATTTGTAACAACTACTCGCACGTGTGATCTGAAAATTTCATGACATTTCTTTTTAAATTTCATGTTGGAAAAACTAGAAGGGTTCGACCAGAGTTAACCAATGTGTGTGAGAGGGGGAGGGTTTGTGAGTGATTAGTCAACTGCGTGGGTAACGTCCTCTACGCTTGTGTGTCACGCTTACGTGACGTCACACTCATTGTTCGTAAAGGTCGACCATGGCGAAACATGAACATGCTGTTGCACGGGAGCTGTCATTAGCATATTTTCTGTGAAAATCATGATGTTGCAGTCCAAAGTTCATCCATTTTGTTTGCTAAAGACCGTACATTGGCGAGGAAAATGCTGCATAATGATAGCTGATTAGGAGTTAGCCTTAGCCTACCATTAGCCCTCCTCTCTTCCCCCCCAATTTCTTTATGGTCTCAACCCCGTCTACGAGCACTTCCGGTCGGCGGCGATGGGCTGGTAGCCCTCGTCAGTGTTTTAGTACTCTGTCTTGTCACAAAATCAACCACATTTTTACTCCATCTCAGACATAACAGTCTGGATTTTGTTTCAACACCACAAATGCGGGATATCACTTAATTGCCTGTGCATTCACTGTTGTATTTGCATTTTTACATCAATGCTAAGGTTAGCTCCGACATTTGCCACACGCCGTGGTACCGCTCCCTCACTTCGGTGAGAGAGGTAGAGATGTGACAGCAGAGAGTGGAGACCGCTTCTATGAAAACAAAAATACATTTAGGCTGCTTTGCCTGGCCGTAACAGATTGGCACGTTATTTTGATATTGAATACACAGTTGTTGATCAAATATATAACTATTTGTGTTTTGAATGTCGTGAGTTCCTCTCTCTCTGGCTCGCTCATCACTCAATCTTTCCCTCACTGGGTGTTAGATACTTAGTTAGATACTGAGATACCCTTTTGGGAAGGTGAGGCTGTATGAGGCAGTAATACAGTACATTGACAGTAATAATACTTTGTTTACATTTCTCAATTGTGCATTTATTAAGCACTATTCAATTGAAATGTGACTGAACTAAAATAAAACGGCACATTGTAGTTTCTGTATTTATTACCAAAGCATTTATCAGTAATACAGTTAAAATGGGGAAAATGTGAAAAATTGCGTTGCAGGTCAATTTAAGATGTGCGCGCCTACATTTTCTTCCTGTGCCCCTAAAATTTTCAGTTAGGGGCTACAGTGCTCCATGTTAGTCTGGAACCCTGCTCAACCTGGTCTATGCTTGCTGTACTGGATTTGTGGCCAGTTTTACAAAACTCCCTTGCCAGGTGCATCTGAAGCAACTTTAATGCATTTGTTTTAATTTGCCTCACATAAAAGCAGTGCTGTTTTGTTGTCTAACCGGTTTTTAATAGCCTTCATGAAATGACTGCACAGCATAGCCACAGTGGGTTATGGTTTCTCTGGACTAGTGTTGCTTTTGTAAATGAAAATTATGACTAAATATCGTCATCAACGAACCTTTATCACGTGACGAAGACGAGACGCAACGTAAATGCTGGTCATGTGACGATGACTATAATTAAATGTATAATGCAATATTGTTGACGAATAAAAACGAGACTAAATGTGGTTTACAAAATAAAAACTATGCTAAAATGTCTTTTCATTTTCATTGACCGGGACGAGACGAAATGTCATAACGTTTTGTCTTGTTTAGTTGCGTTATTATTATTTCGCAGTATTTCTGTTCCCTGTGTCTCACTTCAGGGGCTGCATCAGGTCGCACTGCGCAGACGCAGGCGACATTACTTCCTCAAGCCCTGTCATGACATTATTTAATTTAGAAGATGCAGCGGTGAGTTAGAGAGTGAGACGAGCGTAAACGACAACAAACTAAATTAAGTCTGACACAGAGAAAGGGACCGTGGCCGGCCAGCTGGAGTTCGTCTTTGGGAGAAAAAGAATAAATGGCATTTGGAAAAACTTCCATTACATAGAAGTGGGAAAAAAAAAACGGAATGTGTTGTGGAAAAAGATGGGGAGAAATGGAGCCACAAAATCGCAGGAAAAAAAACACAAACCTTAAGAGACATCTCAAGCCATTCCATAATGAAATTGAGGTAAGTCAAGACATTAACATAACGTTACTTTCTATTTTAGAAATCACATGCCAACTTATGAGGCTGTGGTTAATGTGTCTCATTTTAACTTTAGCTTTAGACGTTAGCCACTGGAGCTGAAAACGACTGAGACGTGTGTGTGTGTGTGTGTGTGTGTGTGTGTGTGTGTGTGTGTGTGTGTGTGTGTGTGTGTGTGTGTGTGTGTGTGTGTGTGTGTGTGTGTGTGTGTGTGTGTGTGTGTGTGTGTGTGTGTGTGTGTGTGTGTGTGTGTGTGTGTGTGTGTGTGTGTGTGTGTGTGTGTGTTCCTACCCGTCTGACTCCGTGTGTACTAAGCATCCCTTCATTTTGATTTGTCTATACTACTAGTTACTTATACTATATTGACTGGATTAAATATAATTACATTACTAAAGAGACTAAAATACGTATAATTCGGACTAAAATAAGACTAAAATTCTCAGACTTTTAGTTGACTGAAACATGACTAGACTAAAAAGAGTATGAACGTGACTAAAACACTAAAATGACAGCTTGACACAAAGACTAGACTAAAACTAAAATGAAAACAGGCCACCAAACACTACCCTGGACAGCTCACAAAGACTCTACCTGTCTAGGGAAACACCACTCCTCTTCCAGGTGAGACACAAGGCGTTGAGTAACAGTCATGCCATGCTTTGATTAAAGAACCTTTTTTGATCAAGGATTTCCAAGTAGAGGAAGAGAAGAGGGGGTTGTGGCGTAGCCATGATTAGCCAAATAAATCTGTTAGAAAAAGGAGGAAAATGGAACAAGGTTTTACAGCAAGCTGGTGGTGCTGATACAGTCAGATATTGGTGCAAAATTTCCATTGGCATTGTTTAACTCTTTAATGGACAATTTAATTGTTCAGCTTCCTGCAGTAGACTGATGTCATATAAAAGTACTCAGTCGTTAGTTTTACACAACATAAGTCAGTCAATACAATGGCCTTGCAATAAATTCTACCTTCATGATGTTGTAATGGGAAGAAGCAGTGACGGAACTACGCCCCCCTAATATCAACTGGTCCTCAATGAAGAGGGTGGACAGCTTAAAGTACCTTGGTATCCACATCACAGATGCTCTGACCTGGTGGTGTAAAAGGCAAGGCAGAGACTGTTTCACCTCAGACGCCTGGGGAAATTCTGACTATCCCATCATCGAACATCATTGCATGTTACAGAAACGGCAGCGAACAGTAGCACAGGGCCCTGCAAATTTACACCAGGCGCTGCAAGAATAAAGCCTGGAAGAAGGTACCGGATACATCAGGCCAGCACTGAGAGGCTCAGGAGGAGCATCTACCCTAAGGCCACTAGAATCCTACTGTAAATGAGGATACTAAAAATGCTAAAAGCTCTTCCTCTGTGTAGCTAGCTAAAAGTCACACATTTTCAGAGAATGAGGCGATAGTGTATTCTCATACAGAGGCATGAGCGATTTTCATCTCTTAGGGACCGTTCAGTATTTATGGAATGGACCACCGAAGGAAAATAGGGGAGGGTCATCCAACATTTTTCAGTCTGGGGGGGTCACCCAACTTTTGTATTCATGAAACAGCAAAATTTCAAGGTGGCTTGTTTGGTGCATATTTTTCCATGTAGCTCTTAGTCTCTGCCCTCCTTCGCTACCAGATGGTCTGACCCATGAGTTTGCTGGGGGGGGGGGGGGGGGGGGGTAGGGGGAGCTGCCCCCCTGGTGGCTGAAACGGATAATTGCATTGTTTAAAAAATGAGTGGAATAATTGCGTCTGGCATGATCAGATATTTTATAAATATCTTAAATAACACAACTAAATGGTGGTAGGTAATACATCAGATTTCATATACTGCTTTAGTAAAAAAATATTACCTGGCTGACGATGGGAGCAGCAGGACGCAAAAAACGAAAATGACTGTTGCACTAGTCTGGACATCTTACAGTGCCAACCTTGCAATAAAGGTTTCCTAAATGCCACATTTGATGTCAGCTTACTAATTGATTGTGGGTTTTGTGTAGATTTGGACTTTTATACGTTTATTCCACTTTGTTTAAACGGCGAAGTGGAGGAAGCCTAGTGACGAGTCCATAGCAACCAGTTTGTGTGTTGAATGTTACCCAGAGTGCCTTGCTGACTGGTCTCAATATTTTGTTTTATTTCATGTGAATACTAGTTTACTGGAGGAATAACTTATTTGAAGTAATGCAGTAATGCAGGAAGTGTGCATTTAGTTTCCATGCTTATTGTGTTTCCACAACAATGTTAGTGAGTAAATCTACTGAAATGGCCACCACACCATAACAGAGGAGTGTGATGTGTAATGAGAATGCAGAGGTTTAGTCACGTATGTCATGGCTGTAAAAGAAACAATTGCAATCTGCATATATTTGCTAAATGCGAACCAGTACAGAAGGTATCGATACATTGTTGGGGGAGGGTCATGCCTTTTTTCCAAATAGTTTTGGAAGGTCATAGAATTTGCCCCCTTGAATTGGCCCCTTAAATAAATAACGAACAGTCCTGCAATATTTATCATTTTCATTGAAAGGGTCACCTTTTGCAACTCATTTCTAGGAGGCAGCAAACAATAACATGTCATTTACAGTCTTTGCATCTGCTCTGAATCCTACTATGCATGATGTTATAATTACCTTTGGAAATACAAACCCAGTGATTTCATCTAGGACTAGATGCATACAACTGTGTAGATTCAGAACTAAAACTATTGTGAATGTATCAGTGCAGTGTGTATGTGTACAGTTTTTCTGTCTGAATAAATGCTACAACTCTTCAGGACCCAAGCAGAGTTTCTTTGTCTTGCTTGCTACCTGCTGGTTAAAGTGAAGGGGGTTAGCGACAGAGCTAGTGACAACTTCAGCACAGGCTCACTAACTTAAGGTGGGCTGATCTTTTAAGGTGGACCAGCCAGCTTCATTTTAGTTACAAGCTGCTCCTTGTTTCAAAGTTTAAAGTTTTGCTTTATAGATCTCTCCACCGCTGCAATCGACAACCACTAAGCTTTATGCAAATAATTGCACAATGAGGTTCCAATATGCAAATGAGCATATGACGTCAATTACACTTAAAGCACTCCTAAAAACCCAGGGAAAACCATAATCTGGCCCTTGGCTGAGATTCAGTCGCAATGGTGAGGTGCATCCAGACAAGTCCGAATAATTTTAGTTTTTGACATTCACTCTCTTTGTTGATGCATTATAGCTCTCTGTCTTAGACATCCCAAAATAGAAATGTTTTTTTTTCTTTTTAAGTGATTTAAATAAATGGCCATTGAAGGTCAGAACCACATAGTACTGCATAATTTCCTCTTATGCGTCCTCTGAGGAGTATAAATGGCATGTCATTGCTGAGGCATGCTCACTGACCTGCATGTGTATGTTTGCATTTGAGTTTATATGCATGCCAAGGTCAGTCTGACTCCCCCGTGTGCAGAGGGGTTCCTCTGTAATGCCCCATCACAGTGGGTGGCACTCAACCCACAAGGTCCGAAGTCATGACTCTCACTTTGATTGCTAAATGCCCTGAAGATGTTTCAACATTAGCTGTTGAATATATTCATTTAGTCAGCAAATCAATGGGAAACGGCAGCAATGCAGTCATGTTTTTTTTTAGAGACTGTGTGTATGATGTTTACAGTATGTGAATTAAGACTAGCAGATTACTGCTTACTTTTTACGCTGTTATCACTGGCATTTATATAAGCTGTTTTTTTTTTTTTTTTAGACCGACAGCTGTGCTGCCATTATGCAGACAAATCAATCAAAGATCTTAATGGTTGTGGCACAGATTGCGATTACGATCTTCTCCAAAATGTGTCATTTGTCACAATACACAGATGTGGCTGAATTTCACCTAAGTTATAAAGAACAACCGCATCATGTTTATTCAACCAAAAACAAAGAAAAGTGAAGAGACAAAAATTAAGTGCTCTCCTGAAACCTGAAGACACTGCCATCATTGCTTGTTGAAAGAGAGCTTGGCAGGCTTTCTCAAGCGACAGCAATCGCAGCAATTGTCGGAAAAATACTTATTTTGCACGAAAGAGCACTTCTTTACACGTTTGATGAGCTAGAATACTCAACAATAAAGCTGCAGTGCTTAAACAGGTCAACACAGTATTTTGATATGGAAGCAGTTTCCTTACTTTAAACGTGTCAACCGCATTATAAATGGAATCAAACAAAAAGCACAAAAGCGCTGCAATTGTGTCCTGGCTCTAGAATTATATGGACAAATAGTGAAAAGCATGATAATCCATTCCCATTCATTTGTTTCCTTTTAATTGGCATGACAGACCAGCAAATGCGTAAGTACTATTTATTTTCCTGGGTGCCGAGTTTTCTTATTTTTTCTTTAAACTGCTGTTAGATGTCAATCGCTGGCCTATAGAGCTGTGAGTCTGGAGATCTCGTGGCATATTCCCAGGAATGTTGCTGCTGCCAGTCAAACTAATTGTCAGGTAGTTAATTTACTGTAAGTTGCCTTCTTTGAATAGATCACCTATGCAGCGGAGTGTTATAAAGAAGATGGAGGGAGTATTACCATGAATTAGAATCATTCACTTTTTGTTTTGTTTTTCCCATACATGCTCAGACTTTACACTAGTGTTCTGAATTACTCTCGGTTTGTGGCCAGCTGTGTCCCAACATAATTGTAGGATTTCAACATGGGCTATGTCACAGCCTGGCAGTCAGCCAGACTGGATGAAATCTGCTCCTTTATTTCCCTTGTTCATTGGCTTGTTCATGCCCTTTTCCCCTCTGTGCTGGGCTAATCTGGCCTGACAGAGTGGGTGTAACATTACATAAACCCTAGAGCCATTCTGCTGCTTGCTAATTAACTCTGCTCATCAGCAATTGCTGTATGAAGAGCTGCATTTATAAAGCACTAATACAGTAAGCCAATGGGAATCCGTCATGATCAAGACAGGGAGAGAGAGTACTTGCACCGAGCGACATTGCTGCTAACTTCAGTCATACTTGGATATATTGTAACTAAAAACTGTCAAGCAGTTTTTGCTTCTATTTACCTGTACACTTGATTTACCTATTATTGTGAATGGCATTGAAGCACTAGAGTAAATGCACCATTTTAAATGTAATTTTGGTATTCCAATGCCCTCCTCTTTGTACTGTGTTGTCTCTCTTTGGCTGTCAAGCTTCAAACAGCTGTGGATTTTTTTTTTCAGCACAGAGCTCTACCTCCTTCCGGAGGGGTTTGAGTAGGTGGATTATGAGAGCAGGAAAACAAACTTCAAAACAGCCCTCTCTGTCACACTGCTCACACAGACTGTTCCTTCACACTGTAACTCCCGCTGTTTAGAATCCATTTACAGTACAAAACCCCAACATTCAACCTCATGGCACTGCAGTGAGGAGCTGTTTAAATGGCTGATGAGTAATTGTTGTCCACTAACGTCTTTTGTTAAAGAGAATAATCACAGCAAAATAAGTAGATATAACCTGGAGCAGTATCTAAGATCCACATCATGATTTAGGGGGAGGATTGTGGATGTGAAAGTTTGGTGTAATCTGTTTCCTCTAAAGGTCTTGCATGTGTTTTTGTAGGACCAGGTAGCTCAGTGGATGTATTACTCACAGCAAGTAAGCCCTGTGTTTCTATCTTAGCCTCGGTCCATTTGGTCCAAAGTAACCATGCCCCCATTAGGTTTAAATTACTTTTCTTCCTTCCTCCCTTTTTTCTTTTTTTAAGTCCACAGGCAAAAGACCCTTAATTACCCAAAGATGTGAATGTGTTTGTCTGTCAGTACATTACACTGTGATTAGCCAGATTAAGCCAGGTAAACTACATTTATTATGCTTACTCCAAATTCTTAATTCAACTATAATTACTCAATTTAAGGCTTTAACGAAAAGTTGGGAAATGTAATCAAAGTACTGCCTTGAAGCTGTTATAACCGAATCATTACTTACCATTTGAACATACTGTCTGTATGTGTCTGTCTGGGCTGTTTTTCTCCCTTTTGCCGAAAATGCCTGCTATGCTTGATGAGCTGACTCACAGTGATGACAACGGCCTCATTAAACAACACATTGCAACACAGCCACAACCCATTCAGAACAGACAACAGTGAACATGTGCTTGTATTGGGTGAGTCAGCACAGTGGATGCAGTGAGTGTTGGCTGCTGTCCTAGTGGTTCAGCTGAGGTTGCTTCTCAGGTAAAAAGTGGTGAAAGATGCCATGCCTGTGTCTACATCTCCTTGGAAACACTCGGGGAGAGTGTGACTCAAACGGCTTCAACCTGACCTGCACAGAAATTTGCCTCCAGGCTCAATCCTCTCCATCTAACATAAGCACATTGTTAGACATTTCATTCTCTGGTAAACATCTGTACTTGTTCATAGATTTCATGTCCAATTTCCATGCTATGAGTGTTACAGTTTAATGCGTCATACAGGTTAGAGAAAGGATGACGGCTATTAATATTATGGTATTTCATGTTTGGCTGGTTTTTAATCAAAGAAAAATACATCAAAACAGTTGCAGACAGATGACAAATACTAAAAGAAATCGCCCATACATTAACCAGATAAGTAATTCAGTGTGTCACAAGTTTTGAATAAAGTACTGAATAAATAACAGTGGACTGGAGGATACTTTCTATATAGCGAGTCCGCCAGTTGTTATCAAGACATGAAGAGTAGAGTTCTTGAGTGTTATGATTTTGCCTGGAATATGGAACAGGTCTGTGAAAGTCAAGTCTCTAGTTTGACAGTGGTAGTTTAACATTTACTGGCATCTCAAATGGCTGTTGGCACACAGCAGCGGTATTAGTAACTTGGCATAATAAGAGGTGAGGCAGCTTTAAAATATTGAGCTGTGTGAAATAGAGGTGCAACGATGAATTGATTAGTTGTCAACTATTAAATTAATCGCCAACTATTGTGATAATCGATTAATCGTTTGAGTAATTTTTTTATAAAAAAAAAAAAAAAAAGATTTCTCTGATTCCAGCTTGTTAAATGTGAATATCTTCTAGTTTATTCTCTTCTTTGTGACAGTAAACTGTCCAATATCTTTGAGTTTTGGACAAAACAAGACATTTGAGGACGTCATCTTAGGCTTTGGGAAACACTGATCCACATTTTTCACCATGTTTTGACATTTTTATAGATCAAACAACTAATCGATTAATCGGGAAAATAATCTACAGATTAATCGACTATGAAAATAATCGTTAGTTGCAGCCCTAGTGTGAAATTTTAAAATGTTGACTATATGTTCCGTCACATCTATTTCCTCCAGCTCTTGGCTGCATGCATCCAGGTGGTTCAATAGACCTTTTTCAAGGCAGACATGTTGACATGTCATAGTAGGAAAAGCACAGGTGTATTCAAAACCATTGGCCCTGGCACTGTGCATGCTGACTCACTGAAATAGCTTACTGGGACACTTGATGGAATTGAGCCATCGTTAAGGTTATCAATTTCAGCTGTGCTTTTCCTACTATGACAAGTCAAAAATGTCTGCTGTGAAAAAGGTCCATACCATTTCCTCCTGTCATGACCAGTAAGAGAGGCCGATTTGAGTGAAAAGTGAATAAGAGACTTTAAATGAAGGTAAAAAAAATAGCACTATCTTCAAAGAAATAAAGTACATTAATGAGTCCATGCTTCTTAGTAAATAGTAATTCAGACAATATTGTTAATTTTACATTAATTTTACATTTAATTTTGACATATACGTATGGTAGGGTTTATGTTAATGTTCCTGAGTGTGTGCTGGCAGAAAGAAACATCTCGTAACTTTGGTATCGTGCCCTTTTGAAAGGCGCATTTCAAGTGGATTCAATCATTTAAAAAGGCTGAGTTGTCTTGTAACTGCATTTTGTCAAATGGTTGAAGAGGTTAAATGCATACCCATTTATTGCCTTAACTCTGACAATGGAAAATGCACCATTTGAAAACTGCTGCTGTGTTACATTTATTACAATTATCACATTTTAATATGGTTTTAAGTAGCCATATTTAGGCCTACTAGTTCTTCACATAAGTTCAATCATAATTTCATTAAGACAGTAATGTAGGTAGGGCAAAGACAACATAACTCCCATATCATCATTATGATAATGTGATTGAGCTCTAAAGTGAAGAAGCATAATCACAGTAACAAAAAGTAGTTCTATTGTAATCTCATTAATTAACACTAGTTAAGATTATAGAATTTAATGACTTTTAAAATGTGATTATAGTTTTCATTTGTTAAGCTTATCATGTTATCTGGATGTGCAATGTAAGGAAATGTTGGTTGGACTTAATGTTTGTTGTGTCCGATATTTATAATCTTAAAATCATATACAGTCATCTAAAGACCAAACAAACCAGCCACACAGAACAGATTACTCACACTTATGTCACAAATATCACAAATCTGAAAGTGTACATACCTCTAGTATGCCTTAAGACAACCCATCCAACATAAACAAAAGAATATATCATCTACAGGCACAAACTTAACAGCATTTATCAAAATAAACAGGACTTTCTTGTCAATTTCCACAGTGAATGCTGCTCTAGCCTTGAATTCACCCACAACTGCACTGCATGTAATGAAACAATTAAGGATCCATACTAGACATTCAAACAAGAAGCCCACAGGACAATCTAATCTTCTCTGGTATACCTGGACACCAATTTGACAAATACATTGCTGTACCTCAAAAACGTTCACTGATGTATAGACGTATCTTTCACCATGTAAAGTATGAATTCCGATCTGACCGTCCAGACTGAGGTTGCATTTTTTATTTTTTTATCCGACCTGTAACGGATTTGGACCACATATGAAAGTGGCCCAAATCAGAACTGGAAAAGATTGGATGCCATGTGACTTGCCATGTGATATGAGTGGCCTGCAGTCTGAACGTAGCCTAATTGTGCACATTTACTGTAGGCTTAGGCTATATATAGCCAATGGTATCAGCTTTATGCTAGGGAAGTATAGATAGCCTAGGTGATTTGTAAATACTTAATTTCTAGAGAAAAGACCAAGTCCACAAGTAATGACTAATGCTCGTTACTGTAATTAAATAATCTCATACTTTTCCAGGCAGTGAATGTGCTTCCAGATTAATCTTTACTAAAAGCTCATATTACATTGAGAGCGCCCTATAGAGATCAGAGCTATTATCATTCATATATAATGTTTAAATGTAGTTTTTTTTTTTTTGATTTGTAAAACTAATTTTAGCACCACTGAATTTTCACTATTACTACGCCACAAATGTTTGTTGGATTTCAGTCAGATCTAATTCAGCTATTCTGCTCTCAACCAAGGACTGATAACATTTAGCATGCTGGTGAGGAAAGAAGGGATATCTCTCTCTCTCTCTCTCTCTCTCTCTCTCTCTCTCTCTCTCTCTCTCTCTCTCTCTCTCTCTCTCTCTCTCTCTCTCTCCTGTCACATCACCCTGCTGGTAACCCCACCAACTCTGGCTCATCAGCATCCTATCCATGTCCAGCTCATCATGTACTTGTTGCCACCCTCTGATCTGATACATGACCATCCTCTTGTGGCTTGAATTAGTGAAGCTTTGGAGCGGATTCTGTGGCTTTGTTGCTGTGTGGAATTTAGAGAAAGGGAAGGAATGAGATTTCTTTTCTGCTCTTTGTCTATGGTACCGTATATACCTTTTTTATTTCAGTGTGGTTGCATTCAGCACAGACAGTATTATGTAGAATTGTTGCTGGAGGTGACAAAGGCTTAGGTGTCTTTTTTGTTTCCTCTGTTGATGTGTGTGGTGTTTGTGTCACTTTGATTATGATGGAGGCACTGCAAATGAACAAGCAGCCCACAATTATAAACATCTAATAATAGCTGTCCTTGGGTGATGTTTCGTTCTGCCGCGACCTCATGCTATCCATTGCACATTGCATTGATTGATTCTGACTGATCACTTGCTGTATCCCAAAAACAGTCTATCCATACACAATCCCAGTAGTGATAGTGCCCCTGGTATCCAATCATGGTGACTATTTCTAGTAAACATGTTTCACAAGATTTTCTAACATTCTGAAACCATAATAAAGCTGATATATAGTTTTTCAGATTTCAACCAAATTCCTGAATGCACATCATCTTATGTTCTGTGACGTTTGCTTTACTTTGCAGGGCTTTTTGAAAGTCTTTAAGTGTCTCTACTCTGTTTAAAGGAGAATTCCGGTCGATTTCAACACGTAGCTCTGTTTAAATTTGGAGTGCTGTCAGTAGCGAGAAAAACGAAAAAACAATCGGTGTTACCTACACCGTGTTATCCTCCTGCTAGCGTTAGCACCCAGGAGGCTGAAACCGGGCAAGTTTTAAACGTGCTTTTGGCCTCTTAAAGTAAGTGCTGTAGTACAACTAGCAGGAGACAAGTTATAATTGAGGTAAGTTTGGAGACACTACCTTATTTAATCATTAAATTAATACATATTTTCTTTTCAGTGTTGTACTTTGTAGACGGTCCCTAAGCACTCGTCTTGCCGTCTCAACACCGGAACTAAACAGAGCTGAATTAGCACAACTTTCATGCATTTCTTTCACATCTACTGCAGTCAGATTCACTGTGTTCACTCGGAAGGAATCACTTCACATGGGTAGGCACTTGTAATGACACTTCAAACATGTTAAGAGGCCAAAAGCACGTTTAAAACTTACCCTGTTTCAGCCTCCTGGGTGCTAACACTAGCAGGAGGATAACACGGTGTAAGCAACACCTATTGTTTTCGTTTTTCTTGCTACTGACAGCACTCCAAATTTACAAACGACAGAGCTATGTGTTGAAATCAACCGGAATTCTCCTTTAAGCCAGTGTAGAGAGATAAAGGTTTTTGCAGTAATGATCACACTCAGAAGTTGCAGAGAGTCTCAGAGGTTAGAGCAGAAATAGATCACAAACAGACTGAAATGCTGCCCGGCACTATGAACTACATACAACTAGCTCAATGCAGACACTTCACACTCATGTGCAAACACTAGGGGTGTAACGGTACGTGTATTTGTACCGGACCGTTTCGGTAAAGGGCTTTCGGTACGGTGCACATGTGCACCGAATGCAATCTTTGGTGTGCGGAACATAGGTTAATTTTCGTGTTTTCACACAAACGTATTAAGTGGCGGAACAGAGCAAATCTCGCCCTGCAGCTGATTCTAAAGTTTTCATTGGTCTTGTCAATATGTGAATCACTGTACAGATTGCCTACACCAAACATTGATCTCTAAACCTACCCGCCGTCACTGCAGGGCGGGGTTTCCGCTGAAGTGGTTTGGGGAAAAAAATAAAAATCACACACCGCGCGCTGTACAACAACATACACAGCACGCTTTAGCCCAGCCTCTCGCTAGCTAGCGTCGTGGCCAATGCAGACAAGCCCATAGACAGTATGGACAAGCCAGAGCTTGAAGAACCACCCATATCATTAAGGTCTCCTGTTTGGGAACACTTCGGTTTCCAGTGAAATACGTCAACGGACAAAGACTAGTCGATAAGACGAAAGCAGCGTGCCGACATTGCTCAGTAATGATCGGGTATGTTTCTGGCAACACTTCAAACTTGTTAACGCACTTGAAAAGGCATCACGCGAGTGTGAACATTTGACTAGCTGACCTCAGGTCAGTGGTCTATGTACATGTTTGGGGCGTGACAATGATAGAGACTAGAGCCAGATGAGGAGGATCGGCCGAGTTGTCATCGACTATAAAACTATAACTATTCACCCGTTTTCAGAGGAGGTTTAACATAGTGAGATTTGCAGAGAAAGAGGTGTCAGTGGGATGTTAAGGTTCTCTGTATATCCTGTTTACCCTCCAAACTGTTCTTATTATGACAGGGTAACATCAGTTCTATCATTCTATCGTTCTATACATATTCTTTTTTTTAGTGGAGAACTTTGCAGCAGTATTTTATTTCTTATTCTTTTTTTATTTTATATATATTTTATGTATTATATTTTATTAAAAAGTGTAAACAAATTGTTAAAAAAAAGGTTTATAGTAATAAACAACCTGCAGTTTAAGGTTTGCATTTCTTTCCCTTACTGTACCAAAAATTAACCGAACCGTGACTTTAAAACCGAGGTACCTACCGAACTGTGATTTTTGCGTACCATTACACCCTTAGCAAACACAGATGCTCAAACGTTATTAGCACATAATTGCGCACTAATTGTGATTAATCAGGTATGCATTTAGAAGTGCGTGCGTGTGTGCGTGTTGCTTTATTGCCTCAAGCTAGACAGCCAATAGGAAAGGTTGCAGTCAAGGTGTTTGGAAGCGACTGAGGGGAAGGCTAAAAGGGGTTGGGTCAACGGCCCACAGGGCCTAATTGAGCACCACAATGACAGGGAAGTGAGGAGAGAACAGAGCAAGGAGCGTTTACTCTCAGACCACCCATTTTAAAAGCAGTGTGATCAGATGTGCTGATAAAAGCAAACACAATAGTCTGGTCCAAATAGGCAGAGGATCTTATCACCACTAAGGAGAGAAGGGAGACAGAGAGGGGGGCTTTCCATCAGTGTATACAATAAAACCACCCAACAAAGAATGCACTAAACAAATATATACAGTAACCATTAATACTGTAGCTCCAAAGAAGGCAATATTTTTTCATGTTTCCATTGATGGTAATATGAAAGGGCTACAAGTACCACTGATCCAACTGAGAATCAGTACCACACTGTGCAGTTCCCTGCAGCTTTTAGCTGCATTCAAATACTTAGCCATCAAGCTTACCCAACCCCACTTAGGTCAAAAATAAAAATGTTGGTCTATCTGCCAATTAGAGCTGGGCGATTTTTTTTTTTTCCTAAAAAAAATCTGTGATTTTTTTATAAAAAACTTGATTTTCGATTCGATTTCCCCCCCCCCCCCCCCCCTTCCATTTAAAACAAAATAACTGTGAACTGTAAATATATTTTAAAAATTATATATTCATTGTATTTAATTAAAGTGCATCAACATAAACAAAATTGCAAAGGCAAACCCATTCTATAACTGAAAAGTCACTGTGCAGTGTGCAACAAAGATTGTTAAACATCCAAATTATTTATACTGTATTTGGATTGAGCTAATAAAACAACAAAAAATCCTGAGGTAACTCTTAGTTGAATTGAACATATAAACAGTAACACCATTCGCCATAAAAAAAAAAATTAATTACAAAAGAAAATCTAAAAATAGATTTTTTTGAAAATATGAATCGATTTGACTAGGGCTGAAACGATTCCTCGAATAACTCGAATAATTTGATTACAAAAAATCCTCGATGCAAAATGACTTGCCTCAAAGCTTCGTTAAATCAATGTTACTAACGTTGTATCGCTGACGGACGGTGTTTCCACTACTGTCGCTCACCAGACGGCTCAGTCTGCTGCTGGCGACACATGCCAGAGGTAAATAGTGAGGGGCTAAGAGAAGAGACAGGCTGGAGGAAACCACAGGAAGGGTCCAAAGTTTGGAATCAGTTCAAACGTAATTAAAACTAAAACTCTGTACAGTGTGCCTACTGCAAAATCAAACTAGCTTAGCACAATAATAGCACGACGTCAGTGCTTTAGCATCTCAACAGAAAACATGGAGTCTAACTTAATCATCCATTCCACGAAGAGGACCGACAAAAGCCAATCACAGAGTCGTATGGACGATGAAACTACATCAAACACAACTACCAAAATCAAAGACAAGGAAATACGAAGTGGTGACCACGATCTGATCTGACGCGCTGATTATTCCTTCAGAAAAACAGCTGATTGTTGCGCATTGCTCTCTCTCTCTCTCTCTCTCTCTCTCTCTCCACGGAGAACAGCTGATCAACGATCTAATAGCATAAGTGTAAAAGAGCTGTGTGACATTATAATCAAATATATAAACGAAAATAGGTTAAGTATAACTAATATTTACATATAGGTCTAGTTTTGGTTGTTTAAAAACGTAAAAAAAAAAAATAAAAAAAAAAATAAAAAATTTAAATTAAAAAAAAATATCCGATTAATTGATTAATCCATCGATTAAGTGCTAGATTAATCGATTACAAAAAGAATCGATAGCTGCAGCCCTAGATTTGACTTACCAACTCGATTTTTAAATCAAATCGATTTTTTTCCCAGCCCTACTGCCAATGGCTGGTAAATATATACCAGAAAAATATTTTTCACCCAGCCATATAACTGCATAACATACAATGTCATTGTTGTGTGACTGTCATAAAAAAGATGATCCCTCCCCAGCCCCTTATCTGTGAAGTGCCACTTCTCGGTACATTTCCTTTTACCGTACTTCCACCGTGCTATTCATTTTTCATTTTAGCTTGATCTACTCCGACTAAGTGCCGCCTCTGTGGCACCCGACCAGTACCAGTGGTAACATAAATGAGTGATTGGGGAATATAATCTGACACTGTTGGTTGACCAAACCTGTCTCTGCCTTCCCTTTTCCTTCTTTTGACGTGTTCTCTTGTTTACAGCTTTTGGGATACAGGGAGTTTTGAAGGATTCTGTGCCACTTATTTGTTGTACTACCATTGACGATGAGGGAAAATACAGTGGAGTATTCCTTTTTAATTATTTCCTGCGCAAAATAATGCACTTTAATTGCACTTTGAATGAAAGGAGCACTTTGTTAATTTACTGCTATTCTTTTGGCTAAGGCACAGTGAAGCAGCAAACGGGGCATACAGTACCAGCTGAGACTGTCAGATTTATTGTAATTTGTGCCTCATTCCCAATTAATTCTGTGACTGAAAACCTAGACCTACCTTTCATGTATTAAACAGGTGCAATCCTCTCAGATTTATGCATATTCATTTGAGGAATGATCATGCAAAAATGGCGCAATATAAATTTGCTCTAAAGTGCTGTACAGAAATTTGGTCCTATGTGTGTAGCTAGTGCAGTAAAAAAAATGCCCTCCACAGAGTTCAGTATGTTAGAGCTGAGTAAACACATTGACCTATCAGGGTATTTCTACTAATCTTCCAACTCTCCACTTTTTTCATTGCTCAAGATAAGGCTGCCAGACCAGGCTACAGTACCTGTTAAAGCAGATTCAGTGAATCAAGGTAATCAAAGAGTTCCCTTTTGGAAAAACAACTTTGGAAAAACATCTTGTTCTTTATTGTTCTGGTTTGTTTCAAAGCATTAATTTCCAACAACAGAAACGTAACTACCCTGTATGTGATTAGTTTAGGAATGGCCTCATGTTCGAAAATGTATTTCCTTGTTAGGAAACATTTAACATGCCTCATCACAAATTCAACATTTATTTATGCAAAAACATTCACAAAAACTTTTTAATGCCTGTATAATGTTATAATATATATATATATATATATATATATATATATATATATATATATATATATATAAACCCTGTAAATCATCTGTCTTATTCTGTAAGTACATTTGCTGAGAGAATAATCCCCAAGCATTTTGGACATTCTGGAGTGCCTAGGTTTCAGATTTCTTGGATATCTCCACCATCTGTCATAGTAGAATTTATGCTGAATAGAAGTTGTTTCATCGTGGGCAGACACCACTAACGCAATGTCTACGTGTCTTGGTATTTGACTGAACAAATATGCAATATTTAATGTGGATCTCTCTGCATGAGGAAGTTGAGTGGCAAGTACAACACAGACTTGTACAAAAATCACATGGAAGACTTACTCTTATTTTAGCTGAATTCATAAATGAGAATCACAATTTTTGTAAAAACTCTCACTTAACCTATAAACTCAGTGTTTATAGGTTAAGTAAGAGTTTTTGCAAAAATTGCCTGGCAGTATGAGATTACGCTATGGATTTTTACGAGTTCTAACTATGTGCCCATGCCAATTATAGTCAAGGGCTGGGACTAGCATGTGCCATTTTGGCCCACATCAGTCCAGACTGTATGATTAATGACTATTCAAAATGGACGTGGGAATAATGACATTGATAGATGTCACTTTGCCAATGACGCTTTTAACTGACTCCTAAATGGATTTGGTACAGTTCTTGACTAACTGTGTGTCTCCGTTTTCTCTCCCTGTTTCTCTTTCACCATATCTCTCTTTCTCTGTGCAATGGCCCATCTGTTTCTTTTTCACTCTTGCTTCTGAATTAATGCTGCCAATCCTCTACACTAGGTAAGACACGTTTTAAAGTTTTCTACACTTACACTCAATGTGAAACTACAGTGCATGTGTGCTAAAAGAAACATCACCAGTATGGCAGTACTACTGCAGAAAAAGACATCACTATGCTGTTGGACCTTTGCCTCCCGCTGGCTTGAAATAAATCAGCTCTGGTGTCTTCCCTGCTAATATGGCTTTGAAAGCTGAATGGAATCACATTGGCCCACTTTGTCATAATGCCACACTAAACTACAATACTGGGGGGGGGGGGGGGGGGGGGTTCAAGTCTTTGCCCATATGTGCACATAATACAATTTTTTGAATGCCTAAAAAGCAGTGTGTTGGTTGCCTCTCTGTTTATAATGAGATGCACAGCCTTGGGAGCAAGAGGGGATTGGGAAACAGATGTCTCTGTACATTATAGAGGTTTGAAACACCCCATCATGAGTGAAAGTTGGCTGGCTGCCTTGGGTTTACCCCCTGTGGTAAAGCATGCAGCTGCCTATCTGTTTTTGGTTTTGGACTACATGCCATGTGGTTCGGTAAAAACAAAATGAGTAAGAAAAAAAAAAATAAAAAATTGGGTCCATGGGAGATCTGATCTAATACATGTAGACTCTTTGTGCTAGCTTGTCAAGAAGTTGATGCTTTTCACTTGAGCCAACCGCAGCAGCCCACTCCACTGGGAACAGAGTTTGAGCCCATATTAAGAGGGCAACGGCGTTCATGTTACTCCTCACTATGGATTAAGGGCTCATTAAATGAGCTGTGTTCTCTCAATTGAGATGGCAAAGCTAGAGGGACTCCCGAGTCTTGCTTAAGCTAACAAGTATTTAGAGAGAGTGGGAAAGAAGACAATGAGGTGAGTGATGGTGATGTGCAGTGAGACGTGGCAATATGGAGGGTAGAAGAATCTGAGAAGAATTAGATAAAATGGTATTTACTGTGGGGGGGGGGGGGTATTGACCAGGGAGGGGAAACATGGATTGTGGGAGCTGAGCATTTGGAGTATGCATTAATCAAATATAAAAAATGTTAGAGAAAGCCTGAAATAGGAAGGGATAGATCATGGCGAGAGCGCAGAGCGAGATAGTGAGGCGGAGGGAGGTTTGGGGGGCAGATAGAGAGATAGGAGCTAGTGGAGTGTGACGACTGTGGATTTCTCTATCAGTATTCTGTCTCTGTGACTGAGCTCCAGGGGCTTAAAGCAGCCATGTTCTCTGTTCTTCTCGATCTCTCTTATGCAGTACATACACATGCATATACATACAAGTATGCACACAAATGCTTCTAACACTCTTAGCATACGCACACCCACAAACACAAGCAGACAACACACTTCCTCCTTCTCTTTGCATATCTTTCTTTTTCTTTAGAACAGCCAGAGCAACATTTAATACATTCTGTAACTACTTTCTTTTCTCCTTTGTATACAGCGTTTCCTCTATGTTGATAGCATAGTGGCGGTCCGCCACGGTAAAATGTCCAGCGCCACGGTATCAGAAATGGGGCAGACGCACAACAGGGTTTCCGCTATGTACACCACCGCTCCTTCAGCTGTTTATGAAAAGTCATAAAGTCGTAGTGCCGTCTGCTCTACTGAACTCAAGCAAACTGTTGTCATCACTCGCGAAGTTATGGCAACCAAATAAACAACTGGGCGAGTATTAGCTACTTCACTCAATAAGTGATAAACAGTGACGAAATCCGCGACATGAAATCCGCCCTCACGCCCGTGAAATATGACAGCTACAGTTTATTGGAAAATAGCATTATGGACACTGAAGTTGATGAATTTACTGTTTATCAGACCCCAGATGAGACAAGAAGCTAACGTTAGCCACGCTGCTGTGACGGTCCCTCTGCCTCTGACTCACCGCTGCAGGAGACTGTGTGTATTCCTCCGACACGCTGTAGTAACGTTACTGATTTAAAACCGTTTTCCAGTTTAGTGGGGGTGCATACCGCTCAAAACCAACATGAAAAATGTAGCTAGTAATGTTCACTCAGCGTTTTGTTTTGTTGTTAAACTGTGTGTAAAATGAGCGGTGACCTTAAATCACCCTATGGTGCTGGCTATTTTCTGGATGGTTTCAAGGTAAGGGTTGGTTGCTTACATTAGCAGATAAGCCCGTACTCTGACGTCCAACACTGTGTGTGTTGGAAAGTGGGCAGAAGAGAGATAGAGAAAGAGGAAGCAGACGTGTAGATGCTACCGGAGCAAAGTTGGTGGAATAAGTTAAAGTTTTGTACACAGTGTGTGCGGTGTCCAAAATAAACCCCAGAGTGAAAGCGAAGTTCATTCATTTGCTCACCAGAAACGGGATTTTAACCCCGACGTTATTCATTTTATAACGTCGGCCCTGGAGGTAACAAGTCTCGGAAAAGAAGCAATCGGGAAAGGTTAACACATTGAACATTTTAAATTAAACAGCTTATTAACGTGCGGTTGTTGCCCCATGTGCGCTGATGCGCTCATCTCTTGACATTTCTGTATGCCTTCCTACAGTTGCTTAATAAAAGCAAGCTTTCCTCACAAACCAATGTACACGTGTCATTAGTATGAGGGAAAAAATGAGATTTTAACTGTGTCGGGCTCGGGTCGGGCTCGAACATAAATATCTTAATGCCTGTCGGACTCTGGTCGGGTTCGGTTACTGCTCTGTTGGACGCAGGCCGGGCTCAGACAGAAATATGCGGCCCGATCAGCACTCTAACCCCTCTCTCTCAGGTTTGATTAACCTCCCTTTCTGAAACAGAAAACCAGGAGTTTCCCTCATCTCAGGGTTAACAAACTCAGTTTTCTCTAAACCTGCTTTCTGAAACGGACCCCAGGAATTATCACAGGTGTTATGATCGAGCATTGTTTACATGTTATTTTCTCTTGTTGACAATAGCAGCATTTGATAGTTTACGATAAGAATTATAGCCAATGAGCTACCATCAAATGTTTAAATTTTTCAAAATAAAATAAAAAACACATTCCTAATGCAAGGTGTGTCTACATAAACTAAAAGCAGGGCTCCAGACTAACTTTTTTCACTAGGAGCACAGTGGCCCCCAACTGAAAATTTTAGGGGCGCAACCAGAAAATTCAGGGGCACACACCGTAAATCAACATGCTAACCAAATATTCACATTTCTACTAATTTCCATTGTATTACTAATAAATACTTTGATAATAGATACAATGTGTTGTTTAAAATTCAGTGTCACTTTTGAAGAAGCAACATAGAAGGTTAACCGACAGCACCATCGTTAAAATTTTTTATTTTTTTTTATATATATATATACCCGCTCTAGTCTACAATTACAATTCATTCAACTTAAATTTAAAGATGCATTGTTTATGCTACTACCTTTTTTTTGGTACTTTTCCTCTATAATTACAAAACAATTATTTCAGTTGTAAAAATGATTGTCAAACCTATTTATCCTATGTACTTAGAACATGATGTTATCTTATTAGAATATGTTACACTCTAAAGAAATTAAACAAAAATAAAAATAAAACCCCTCCCTCTCTCCTCCCAAACCCATCCCTGCAACCTATTAAATTGAATAATTATTCATTTCTTACTCACTGTAACTTTTATTCTTGTATTTGTATATTCATTTTTAGCCTGTTTTATTTTCATGACCGTTTTTAATTGCTCTTT
>CM042326.1:25548741-25613741 GCA_023566125.1 Zingel zingel | reverse complement strand
CCGTGGTTTACCGTTAAACCGGTAATCGTTATATCCCTATGTCTGGGCATGGGGGTAGGGGTGGGGGTGGGTTTAGAGGGAGCTTGTATGTGAGTAAATGTGTATGTTGTACTGCAATGTCTTGTCTTCTGTACTGTCCAGTCCTACCGAGGACCCTCTCGAAAATGAGATGACACATCTCAAGAGGTATTCCTCGTACAATAAATAAATATCAAATTTGCTTAGATATTCTGTTCCCATGATCTTACAAGCTCCCATATAATGTGTTTATTATATTTTATTTTCTTCCTACAATATTTAGGATATTTTTATATACTGACATAGGAAATCATATATTTAAACTTCTGACCATGCAGACTACATTCCCTGCTGCAGCGGTAGCCTGCATGTAAATATTCATGGTGCCTATTTTGCTGGTATCACACATCCTGGGTGAATGAGGCACGGAGAAATGGGCGCTGCTAGCTGGCTGCCACCTCACCCACTTGTAAAAGTGTTAATGGTTTAATGAAGGTCTGGCAGCTAGCTACTGTCTCTATACATGAATTTGTGTATGTGTGTTTTCTTGATTACCCAAGCCGCTGCTGAGTAGTCCAGGGTGATGGTTTGTGAAGCAGCTGACCACTGGCCATCTCTACGCGCCTCATTTGAAGAGAGCCATGATCTCATGATTTAAAAAGCAGGAGAGTCCATTAGCACAGCGTGATGAGGCCCTGTCACCGCCAGGCTGCCTGGAACCAACTGATTGCTAAACATGGATATGCACAGATTAAGTGTGTGTGTGTACAAAAAGGACAGAGACCATTTTCACTTTTCTCTAGCTACTCATTATTTGTGTGGTGTTACAAAACACTTTACTGATCTGGCACATATTACAATTTTTGGCTTTTAAGGATGATTCAGAAATGGCTGATAATAGTAAGTTGGGGTCCTTGCCACCCTGGGCCACACAATATGCATGGTGACCATTATTCTGGCATGCAGTCTGTTATCCCCTTTTCTTTGGTGGATATCTTGTTAATAGTGGTATACAATTTGCTTATAATGTATGCAAGTTGCCCGCCTTGTGGCTTACTTCCTCTGGGCTTCGAATGATACCAAATTTATGTTGGCAGAAGCTTGGGGAGAGTTTGGGTTGGCGGGGGAAGTACATTTGTGTGTTTGTTTTGAATCTCATGTCCATCTGCTGTCTGTTGTGTCTGTAAATTGGTGGTTTTAAGCACATTCTTTTGGTAATTGCTGTTTGTGTTGTCATCACTTTGTCAGTGCCTTTGTCAGTGTTGACATCCAAGTGCTCTTTTTTTGTATCTCAAACTAAATCACCACATTAATAATACATGTTATTGACTGAGCCAAGTAAGTTGCCAGATGTCAGTGTGATGCCACAAGCACATCTTCCAAGGGCAGGTGCTAAACTGACAGCCCACTGGCTGTTTACACTTAAATAAGTTGTTGTTTCACATGCAGAATGCAGTATGTGCCTGACATGTAGACTTTAGCAATGAAAAAAATAAATCAATACCCTTCTCAAAGCTTACTCAGCCTCCCCTCCATTCCACGTCTCTCAAGAATAGTGCATTACTTGTCTGACTATATTAAAATTATAGGTGGATAGTAACAAGTTACATTTACTCATTTACATTTACTTGAGTAAGTTTTTGGAAAAATTATACTTCTAGGAGTAGTTTTAAATCACTATACTTTTTACTTTTACTTGAGTAGATTTGTGAAGAAGAAACTGTACTCTTACTCCGCTATGGTATTTTTGTCTGTCTGATTGAATGCTTGTGTTAAAAAATAAATCAGACGTTACTCAACAGTTACTCAGTACTTGAGTAGTTTTTACACCAAGCACTTTTTTTACTCTTACTCTATTATTTGGATGACTACTTTTTACTTTTACTTTACTTTTGGCTACTCTACCCACCTCTGATTAAAATGTCTTCATCTCATGTGTGCAGGTCTGCTCCAGCAGTTTAATTTGGATCAACTTTCTTTGTATGAGCTGCTTGTTGAGAAAGCTTATTGGAGATTTTCAGTATCACTTTAACCTTAACAGCTCACTTTGTTCTGACCTTTTTTAATCCAGACTTATTTAGATTAGTTACATTGTGTTTGCTATGTCCCCAGAGGCCTTTTTTTCTCTTGTGTAATGAATAGCATGAACAAATGCTGGTGGGAACATCTATAATTTGAAAAACCATCAGTCTGAGACAATCATGTTTGTGCAGAGAGTGATTTTTGTTGTTGAGGCAGAACATTGGCAGAAAAAAACAGCATAATTATATCTACAGTATGTACCTATTTTCTTTTGCCACCGAGTCTCACAATAACAAACATAAGAACAATTCAATGTATTGATGGCAAAAGCAACAGAGATGGAGATTAACATTTTTCAGACTTAGGTTATTCAATTTTCTTTTTCCTCTTAAATGGTTTGAATTGTTCTTTGCCACTTTGCTCATTCCCAAATTATAAAACACGTAGGCGTACAGCCTATCCCCAAATGCATCGGACAGAAATAAGGAAAACAACTTGGACCACTAGTTTATCACAGAGCATTTTTTGGGTTGTTCTGTATGTGGGGATGATTTACTGGCATGTGCAGCAGTAGTCTCTCTCTCTCTCTCTCTCTCTCTCTCTCTCTCTCTCTCTCTCTCTCTCTCTCTCTCTCTCTCTCTCTCTCTCTCTCTCTCTCTCTCTCTCTCTCTCTCTCTCGTTACTTCTACCCTTAACTGGAGTAGGCTGCTTAACAGAGGTCAGTTTGAAAAGTGATTCCACTTTGCTGCCACTTTTGTGTGAAAATATTTGCTATTTCTGACTGTATGAGTCAACAACACAACTATGCATCAGTGGGGAATTATTAGTATTGAAGTTTGAAGTTATTTTGCACTAGCCTTGCTGTAATTTGGAGTGAAACCATGTCTCACTTTTTCGACTTTGAACCTTTATACGAATAAGTAAATTGCATAATTTTTTATAGTATTGGAGAAGTAAGAATATTGAACAGCAGGTGGTACTCTTAGGTCAAATCCCCTGAGAGGTCATTCCGTCCACATGTTTAATAGAATGATTAAAGGATAGAGAGTAGACCAGGGCGATAAAACAATCTCGAATGGCGATAAAATTCAGGTCGATAACAATTATAAGCTTTGGACATTACACGATAACACAACTGCTAGAGTCTGCCTTTTTCGGCTTGGATGCCAGACACACCCACTTCCTATTGTGAGCGTTTATATGGTTTCCCTCCTGTTAAAATGCATACCGCCCCCATCCATAGTAATGGTTAGAGATAAGGTTTGGTTCAGGTTTAGATAGGGGGAAAATCATATCGATGGGGGAACAGTCTTTGGTGGCGAAAGTGGAGTTGAGGGCAACGAAAGTGATGGTGGACTTGAACGTTAACTCGCTTTATCCTCTCAAGCAGAATACATTGTTGATAAAAAAGGGTTACACAACGTTAGTTGTGTGGAAATGGTTCGGCTTTCACAAAAGCGAGGAGCAGATTAAGCCGGTCTGCAAAATATGTCGGCTGTTTGTGTCAACCAGGTAGGGATCAGTGATGGGAGTAATGCGTTACAAAAGTAACACAATTACAGTAATGTATTCCTTTTTGCTGTAACGCAGTAATATAACTCATTACTAATTAAATTATACCCGTTACAATCTCAGTAATGCGAGTTACAAAGCATTTTAACGCAACATTTGTGGTGTTTTGTTTTTTTAAGAATTCACCAACACTGCGAAACATTGCTTCACAGGAAAAAAATAGCTGAGAGTATTATATATAATGTCCCTAACTGTTCTTGTGGTCAGAGCCAGAACCAGAGACGGTACGGACAACATCTGTGTATCAGCAGGTGACGGTACGTCAGCGCAGACAGCAGTGTGTCTGAGCTGCTGACAGATATAAACATGTCGGGAATTACTGTTTAGGCTTGCTACACGTAAATATCATTGCTTTTTATCAGCCGTGGAAAGTAACAATGCCGTACTTCAATACAACTTTAAGGTACTTTTAATTGAGTATTTTCATTTTCTCCTACATGCCTATTGTACGTTTTACTTCTCTATTTTTATAGCTATAGTTACTTTGCATATTCATATTAATTATACAAAATATAAGTAATCTATGATGTATTAAAGTGGATTAAGAGGAGACTTTATTGAGCCGGTGGTGAAATTCACAAGCTACCTGCCAAGTCAAACTTCCGCTGTTATTTTGGTGAAAGTAACTCCAAAGTAATGCAAAAGTAGTGTAAAGCATTACAATTCAGAGACAGTAATATTGTAATATAACTACTTACTCTCAAATGACAGGAACTAGTAATCTAAAATGTATTACAATTTGGGAGTAACTTGCCCAACACTGGTAGGGATACGCAACAAATCTTTTCCATCACCTTAACAGGTACCGTCCCAGCGACCACACCAGTATGGAAATGTGGACTCATGCTGGCCCGAGTCCACACACACAGCCTGCAAGTTTGGTCCAAAGTAGTAGTTTGTCTGTGTTAACAGCGCTGTTCTGTAGCTGTTGTACCAACACAACAATTAATCGTGTTGTCTTTTTTCCCCATATGAAAAACATTCAAAAAGGAGCAAAAATATAACAAGCACTTGTTTACTTTGTTTGGTTTAGTGCTACCTCTACCAGCATTTGAGATGCTTTCTTGGCAGGAGTTTGTCACGACCTCAGACACGAAACTGGTGGACTCAAATGCATGACTCTAAAGCAGTAGTAGGTATAACAAAGGTATTTTATCGCAAAGTTCAATCAAAACACAACAACACTCACAATGAGGATCAGAGAAAGAGAAACGTTCACTTGGAGGATCAAACAATTATCACAAAACTTAAATCAAAACCTGATAACATGAAAATCTGGCTGGGACGTTTGACGAGACTATCATACAGACTGAACAAGACGAACTGGCAACAAGACAAAGGGAGACAAGGACTATTTATACATGAGGTAGGGGAAAACCGGTGAAACCAATCAGGAGGGGCTAGACAATCACAGTGTCGGGAAATTTACACAAAGGGAGGAAGTAATGGTCTGAAACGAGAGGGAAAGGTGAGTACAAAATAAAACCGGAAGTGCACGACGAGACTAGACATGAGTGACTTAACATAAAGTGGTCATGACAACAAAGGACTAAACATGAACAAGATTACAATTAACATACTTGACGAGACACAACAGTTTTATTTTTTTTTTACATGTAATATGTTGACTGAAGATGTGACTTTGCCATTGGTAGTGATTGAGTATAAACCTGCAAATCAAGAATTCTTGCCTCTTAATGCGCTGAATAGCTTAACTTTGCCTTGTCTTTCACACTGTGCAATGAACACTAACCTGTGTTGGCAAGGTGCTATGGTTTTACTCACTGCTTCTGGTGGGCAGCCCTCCACACAGGTTTTTTTCACAAACAAGGCTGACACTGCCTCAACACGCCGCCATTCATCTTTGCTAATTAAGTCAGACAACACGTTAGTCACAGTTATGCTGACTATCAATCACACAGAAAGACCATGAAACTGGGGGGCGGATGGAGAGCCAAATGATGAATGTTCCTTCCTGAGTGTCTCTTGGTTGGTCATACTGTTTTGCCTTTATCAACATGCTGTTTTGTGTGCAGTTAGGCATTGTATGTTTTAGTGCTGTGAGAAATATGGCCATATTATAAAATAGTTAGCACACTTGGTTTTCCTCTGATTCAGAGGACTTGGGTGTTTAAGCATGTGTACACATATGAACACATTCACACAATTGTTTATCTTCAGGTACGTTTAATCACATTTTTCAGGATAACATTTGTGCTTAAACACTGCCTGACTCAAATGAAAATTATTCAAGTTGCTCTTTTCAAGTTTTATTGAACAAACCAATTTACATTATATGGGATTTACAGCTCCCTCTTCATTGAACAAAGGTTCAGAGAACACACACATTTTATTGATTATACATTTAATTAACGATCTTATTATTAACTGAAAATTGTCACCTCTTTTCTGGGTGAAAGTATCCTCCATACAGTAACAAACTGTTAAAAGAGGCCACTGTTGTTTAGTCCTTTTTCATTTTTATCTCAAAGCAGTGCACAGTGCACAGAGTAAGAATCTGTCAGACAAAATAAAAGACACATTCATCTGTGTTCAAAGTGGTAAAGTGCCCAAGGTCGGCTGTTATAATGAGGAAATAAAACTTATAAAGCCCACATCGCCGTCTCCAAAAATACCTACAGTAAAAAGACTATTGAAAGAATGCTCTTTTTATTTGTTGTTGTTGTGGATGTTGTTTTAATTTCTTATCTTTTTAGCTTTGCAAAATGGTGTCATTGATACGATTCCTCTTCTGTGATACCTGTCCGGCATTTGTCAGTGTTCTCTTTTACTCCAAACTAATAAGTGGGCAATCCAATGGTATTCCTTATTGTAATAACTGATTCCTGCCAAGTTTGTGCTCTAAATATCTCTGAGAAGCCTGCTGTAAATGTTTGTAAATGTGTAACTATAGTTCTCTAATTGGTGGCTATCATTCAAAAATAGGCTCCACAGGTACACAAGACTTATTAATGAGACCATTCTTATTGTGTATACAAACGTATTGCCTCATTACCATCAGTGTGACAAGCACCTAAATCTAAAAAAATTATTATGAATGGATAAAGAATGTTTGTTTATTTATTATTTTTTTTGTTTTGTTTCAACATTGATAAAAAGGTTTATTCACTTTGTCTTGGGTTGGTCCAATGGGTGAACTACATTGAATTTAATAATAATCTTCTTAAAGTTCAGTTGCAGCCCATTTTTGCTTTATTCACACCCATTTTTTTTTTTTTTAATCCTTCCAAAACTCAACTCCTCCTAAACTACACTAACTTCTCTGTGATAATTGAATAGTGTTGCCAATTACCAGTGACAATGACTTAACCTGGATTCACGTCATTAATTAACTAAAAGTAAATAATAGTCAACTAATATTTGAAAACAATTAAGAATCATGTTAATCGTTAAATAATTTAAATAATAATACAGACGACTAAAACGAGATTGAGCATACACCTAGAAAGCAAGTGTTCAAGGCAAACATTTAAATCATCTACCATTCAGACCTAAACAACCATATTTTTAGTTGCCCTGTACAGTATGAATTTACACTACACAGTATGAATACATACTACTTTCTGCATTGGCCCTGAATGCTGCAATAAATGTTGCACAGCATACTGTTCATATACTGTAAGTGAAATATATAGGAGACAGGGCTGCAGATGTCAGTTCTATGGCAATATTTGAGGCTATAGTTTGTGGTGATGTTGCATTGGATTGCATCATTGTATTGGGATTTCTGTTAGTCTCTTTACGAGTGTATATAACCTCTAAATAGTTTCTGTACTCAGGATTCAGCTATTGTGTTGCTCAGTCCTGTTGCACAATGTTTTTCTCCCCTTTGTCAACATAAAGGTGTGATGTTTAGTCTGTTTGCCCAGTAAACACGGTCTCAAAGTACAGTACTGCCCTATTGGCTCAGTTGGCTCAAAGCCTCAACAGTGTGGAGGCACCAAAGTTATGCATTTTCCATAAAACATTACAGACGAGCCTCAGGTGCAATTGTCTCTCAACTACTGCACAAACTCATCACAACAGTTGTGCTTCTTCCAGTAGAGCATGATAAGGAAAGAACCTGCAAAGAAAATCCATGCCAACAGTTGATGCATCCTTTGGTGCACAGGATTGCACAAGAATGCGGCAGTATGGACACACACACACACACACACACACACACACACACACACACACACACACACACACACACACACACACACACACACACACACACACACACACACACACACACACACGCAAGCAAGCAGACAGATTCAGTGTTTGGACTTATAGCATCCATCTGAAGTAGTCTGAAGATTTCATGATGTTTGTACACCAAATAATTCTCGTCCTTTAATGATGATACTGTAACTTTCATAACTTTGTTAATATTACAGTACAAGGTTCTGTTCTTGATATGATTTGATTCAATGAAATAATTATCAGATTTAACACCTACATACTTTTTAACTTAAGTACTGAATATTTTAGTAAAGGCCCATCATCAATCATGGTGTACAGCACATCTGCAGGAGATGTGTTCATCTTTGTGTATCATTGAGAGGTTGTCTAAGTAGTTGTGGTGTGAATCACAGGGTACCTTACGATACATGGCTCACAATATTGATAATATCACGATACAGCAATTTGGCGATAATCAAAATTGCTAGACAATCCTACAATGATACATCATGATATAGGTCTAAGTATGAATACAAAATGCCTATGAAAAGGTTAAGTGCAGGTTTTCTCTCTTTATTCACCACAAATCCAAACTGCGAACGGCACAGTTCTGCTGCACCAGTATTTTTAGTTTGTAAATTAAAATTACAGAACTATAGAGCAACTATGGTTCAATACTTTTTTAATTTCCTTAAAACTGCTGTCCGCCATCCCATTGAAAACCTCTTCCTCTTCGACTAACTCACTTATGTTCAAGTTTCCCTCTTTTTTGTGTTGAGTGCCACCTTGAGGAGCCATGAAGTAGCAACGTTGGGAGCAGAGAAATCTGTTTAGAGCTAGCCTGACAAGCCAGACCCACATCAAGATGTTGGGTCTGCGAATTCACCATTGGCAGGGCTCAATCCGAGGGGCGGGATAAACGGTTGTCTTTCAAATTCCCTCTGCACTCATAGCCAACCAGAGCAACGCTAGTTGATAGATTAAACTTTTGCCGTATCCGGTCGGCAAAACTCTGAATAAGGAATAATAAGGAATTGCAGTCAGCATTGGAATGGGTAACAAATAATCAACTAGTTCTTAATGTATCTAAAACCACAAGCATTGTATTTGGAACTAAAAATCAGATGTTTAGTGAATCTAAATTAAATGTATGTGTTGAAGGTAAGGCAGTTGAACAAGTACAAAGGACCAAGTTTCTTGTGGTTATAGTAGACAGTAAATTATCCTGGGGTCTCATTTATAAAACCGTGCGTAGGATCCTTACTATAAGTGTACGCACACCTGTAAGCAAAGTTCCCTTTATAAATCACAGATTACCTACAAGTGTGCATACTTGAATCCATCTCTTATCCCGCCCTGTACACGCCCATTTTTATCCATAAATAGTCAATGCAAAGCACCTCGTGAATGCTGATCAGTATATGAATGACACTGGCAGTTGTTAGACCAAATCATGATAACTGGTGGAGAAAAAGCAAAAAACTTCTGACGTTCAGGAATTGCTGCAAATTGAATTATAATTTTGGCCTGTTCTTGCACAGTGTAGGGAAACCTGATCTATAACTGCATATATTAAAAATACGTCCAAAACGGCAGGCATTACGGCACTCGGGGACAGCTTCGATATACCAGACGTATATAATAAGATTTCACAGAACTATATATTGTATCCAAACAAGCCTTAGTGATAAAGTTGAAGATTATATATAATATTTATTTAAAAAAAAAAATACTTAGCTGTCTGACATTTCCCTCTGGAAACAGCCGGTGGCCCCCAGAGTGGCGAGGACCTGTATTTGGACCGGGATGGCACGGTTCCAGCGTGTTGCCCTACTGGATCCAATTCAATACATAGATCTAAATCGGCATATTAGCCAGTCATCGTCAGGGTCCCTGAAGTCTCTTTTTCTCCTGACTCTTTCATTGGCGGAGTCCTCCTGCAGGGCCAGCAGTGCCACCATGCAGCATTACGCACGGGTTCACCACAGTATTTGTTTACAACAATTTGTGATTGTTAACACCTTGCCAACACAGCATCAACTAGTGGTATCCCCCACCCCGAGATACAATTTGAAGACGAAAGAAAGTCTAACAGGCAAACACACTTTTCTTCATGCAGGTTTTGTCACAAACAGTATTAAAGTTCAGACTGATAATGAGGACGTTTAGTGTAACGATTGCGCGAGAGCTTAACGGCTGTATTTCCAGACTTTGACAGTTTTAAAGACATATTTAATTATTTACACTGTGTGTTCTGCCGTTAATCTAATGCTAGGGTATTTGATGCTATCCTGTATTCCATGCAGTCGGGCTATCCCGTCCTCCTGCATGCGCTCCGTAGCAGACAATGTGATGGCGAGACAGCGCCGATTAAACATTAAGAACACATTTTTGTTAAAGATTTGGGTTGGATTTTACAAGGTGTTCATGGAACAAGTATCACTAAGTACAAGCGCAAATAACACTGCAGATTTAATCTTCATGGTAACGTGGATGATAGAGTGAAAAAATGTGCGTGAGACATCAATATTTGAAAATATTACGAGTAATCGTTTTTACCATTTACTTTCTGCAGTCTGACTTCAGTTCACCACCTCCCCATCTGCGTCGCCAATTCCTATTTTGTCTCCAAAATGGACCGCACATTCTCCCGTCAAGTTTGTTTTTTATAAATCACAACCTTTGCGCGGGAAGTGGCGTACGCACATTTTCAGCCCCGTTTTGTGCGTACGCCACGTTTATAAATGAGACCCCTGGTCTCAACACATTGATGGGGTGGTGAAAAAAATGGGTAGAGGTCTCTCAGTTATAAGCAGATGTTCAAATTTTCTTAATAAAAATGTAATGGGAAACATCATTAAAACGATTGTTCTATCTCATTTGGACTATTGTTCAGGGGTTTGGTCAGGTGCTGCCATATCAACTATAAAGACATTGCAAATTGCTCAGAATAAGGCTGCACGCTGTTTACTAAGGTGCCCACTCAGATCAAGCATTGATGCAATGCATGGCTGCTTATCCTGGTTAAGTGTAAGGAGCAGATTAACTGCCTCATTGCTCAACTTTACCAGAAATATTTTAGTGACTAAAAAGCCAAGGGTGTTGTATCAGCAACTTAGTCTTAGTTCTGATAAACATGACTACAGTACTAGGCATGCTACGGAGGGCAAATTTACATCACCTAAAGAACAAATAAAGGAAAAAACACCGTAATATATGGAGCTATGATTAATTGGAATGCAATGCCTAGTCATGTCATTCAAGAAATTAGAAAACCTCAATTTATAGTATTACTTAAAGAACATCTCCTAGCTGAGCAGAACTCTGTATTGGATGATATTTAATGAATGCTGTCAGTATCATGGCTTCGGCCCCAGCTAATGGAGATCCCAATAAAATCAAAATCAAATCTTCCTTTTTTTAAGAATAACTTCAGTGCTTAACTCCAAGTCTTCCAGAGTCGCAGCTAAAGCTGATTCAAAAGACCGCTGTTCGCCAGCAGCAGCAGCAGCCATTTTCTTTGTTTTCAAGTACCATGGAATTCACGCGGAACTGTCACAACTCTGCCGTCCTTATGATAAGCCCACCCACCGACTCTATACACAATGTGATTGGCCTGTCCAGAATTTTTTTTTTTCCAGCATGCAAGAGTTGCTAGACTGACACTATTTTGTCCTAGCCCTACTAAATAGTTACATTGTTAGAAAAATAAATGGCCCTGTAATGACGTTGTAATCTGTAAGCTGCATGGAGTTTCATAGGATCGACAGTGTCAGTTTAAAGAGTTCACAATGTACTTCTGTAGAAAGAAGGGATAATTACCAATGTCCAACGGTGCTTAAAGAGAGCCATCATCACGAGTCACAGAAAGGGGGCATACATACTTTCATTCTTTTGGTCCTTTAATTTTTATGTCACTGCCTTTCCTTCCATCTGAGCAGCGATCAATCTTGCTCAATCAGCTCAAGGACAAGATGTAATGGGGTCACAAAGTAATAATATAAACAGAGATAAAATACATGAACTGTAATGAAACAAGACAATGACATGAGGACAGACTCTGATGTCACTTGTTCCCCATTGTAAGTGAGATCAGCATGATACCACGTCATGGACTGATGTATCCTTGTTGAATGGACCCTTACTAATGTTGTGTCACCTCTCAAATCTGATATTTCCACTCTCTTCACATCTCCTCAGTGGGTCGGCAGGGGCAGGTCACTGTTGTGACATCACAATAGGTTGGACAGGTCCGTACCATCCATCAAAGCTAAAGTGCCTATTAGAGGCCTTTAATATTTTACTAATTAAGATTGCTGAGTGCTCAACCATCTTTCGCTCCAGCTAAAGTGGGCTAGATTCACCATAAAGTGACATTGATTGACCTACTGTAGTCTACCCTCTATAATTAGTTTCAATGGGTTGCAGCCCTTTGCCTGCCCTACTGTGGTTCAGGAGATACACAGTAGTCTGCTGAATATGTAATTGATGTATTTGTTCTTTCTGGAATCCTCCTTCCATTTGACTCTGACCTTTGCCCTCACAGTACAGCAAGGATGGATGGTGTCCTCTGCTGGGCACTTCCGAAGCAGCAATTATATTTTGATCATACATTGGGTTATTGATTTTGAATGGTCTCTGTTTCTCTCTGGGGTTGTTAAGTTTGAATTCAACAAGCTCTGTGTTTGCGTCACAGTCCAGTCTCGTCTGTGGTGAGTAAGCACTTTTTAATGCCGAGGCCTCCCTTGGAAAGAGTAGAAATGCGATCACCCATTGAAAGCACTAAGCCAGCTTGGCTCAGCTAAGCATGACATTTCTTTCAGAGGATCTACTGTACATTTCACACACCATCCATTTTTTGCACCCAAATCCTCTGCTTAGTTTTCCCCTCTCAGCTTTGAAACAAATGAACAAGCCAAAATAATGCAGATCACCAGCCAGGGGTGGAGTCATCTGGGCCAGTTGGAAGACAAACAAAATGCATAATTAGGAGTGATTCTATATTAATGGTGTTTAAGATTGAAAGGAAAACTGCTGAGGCGGGCTGAATGTCACATGTCAGTTAGAAAAGTGTATGTCTAACTCCTGCTGATGACTCATCGCTTGCAGCACAGTACAGCCTTATAAATGTTTAATTATTAACAAGATTTAAAAGTCTGGCTGCTGCAAACAATTGCTGACACACGTTTCAGCAATTATGATGCTTGCCCGTAGAATATTTGATTTATAGTAATGATTGCTGACGTCTATTAGATATAATATTTTTTTAACTGTTTGTTTTGAATCAAAATATTACACACAACAAGGCCAGGAAAGTAGCTCACCATCACACAATGCATTGTAGTTCTTAATTTTGTTTCCAGAGAGACACAAATCAGCAAATCACTGTGTGGTAAAGCTATTGGCTTGTTATCATAAATTATTTAGTAGCACAATTTAATTTGGCTGTAGTTTTTGAAAATATTATTCCTTAAATGCACAGTCCATTTTCCCATACATGGCTAATCATTAGGTTTGGGTACATAACCTAAAATAAGCTCCAAGGCTAATGTCGTGCTGCAGTGAAAGTAATACAAATGCATGATTTCTAAAAGAGGAGACACACCAGCCCGATAATCGGCCGTCGGACCGTCTGGCGAGGTCGGTGACTCGAGTCTGTTCGGTGTGTCCCGTGCCGTCGTCCGTCCGAGGAGCCGTCGGCCTTCATTTGGGCTGACCCAACATGTTCAGTTGGGAGACAGGGCAGTCGGGGCTCACCCGGAAATGGCGAGTGGATGAGGCTATCAAAATCTGACGAAAATCTTTTAAGCTAACCTTTGTTGATCTGAAATGAAGACAGATTCAGAAACTGCACGGCCTATTTCTCGCTTAAAAAGTTTTCAGAAACACGTTTCGGTGAACTACTTTAGTACAATATGAGATCGTATTCTGAACAAGCCGCCATGACAGTCTGGCTGTGAATTTCCGGAGAAAAAAGAACCACGTGACGCGGTCGTCCAATCAGCTGCCGGTTTTCTTTTTCTGGGAAACAATCGGACTGTTAATGGAAACAATACAGAGCAGCGCCGCCTGCTGCTATGGAGACGTATTACGTTTCGCGCAAGTCTGTGTCTCTTCTGTGTGTTCTGAGGGACTTCTTGGACCCGACTGATCAGTCCGACTGTCGGCCCGTCTGGTTGGTGTGTCAGGGCCTTAAAAGGTCTCCAAATATGTCACAATAATTGTTTTTCTTTTTATAGGAGACACTAGAACACATTTTAATGGAATATTTAGCTGTGGATGAATAAATAGGTCTATCCCTGGCAACCCCAGCTGCAGAACCAATGGATTTACTTTGTCCGTGAGCACAGTTCAGTTTTAGAGGAATCATATCAATGACATAAGTCCGTCAGCATATTTGTGCAGAAGAATAATGCAAATCATTATTTCTCTCAATTTAAAAAAAAAAAAGGCATATGAATCACTTTTTTTTTTTTTTAGATCAACTTTTTATTGTTTTTATATTTTTGAACATACAGAACAGACAAATACAATTGAACAAAAACCCTCTCCCGCCCCCCACCCTCTGCGGTCTCGAGGAAACAAAACAAACAAAACATCACATCACTCTTCTATAATTCTTCACATCACTCTCTAATTCCTGTGATGCTGAGGTCATTAGGACTGATACTTGTGCTGCTGCGCTTGTCCATAGGTCTATAGTCGATGATTGGCTTTGTTAATCCTTGCTGTAGAGAGCTCAAGCATAACTAGAAAATACGCCAACCACAAAGCGAGTGGGGGGGAGCCAGCGTTGAGCTATCATTTTCTTGGTTACTGTTGAGCTGGCTAGCCAAACTTTCTTCTGTCTCCCAAGCAGGTGTAATTTAGAGTCATCATTAAGTAACAAAACAATCGGTTCAGTAGGAATTCGACATCCTATCACATCAGATATTATAGATGTTGTTTTATTCCAGAACTCATGCACCTGTTCACACTCCCAGACCATGTGCAGGAAAGTTCCAGTTTGTTCAGGTTGACAGAACGTGCAATAGGTAGTGGGAATGACTTTAGAGAGTTATCTCTTCTGAGGAGTCCAATATGTCCTATGACATATGTTGAAGTGGATCTGCTGGTGATTTGGGTTCTTGGAGCAATGGAAAATATTCACTTATTTTTTAAGCACTGGAGACTAATTAAAACAGAGTCATTGGAAGGAGATGTCTGTTGTAATTGCTAGACCTCTGATTCCCGTCTAATTATTGGGTCTTTGTAATTGGAATTACCGATAACCACCAGGCTGTTTCCTTTTTGGCCTGGATAACTGGGTGTAGAAAGGTGCAGTGGGTTAAGAGAAATAAGAACAGAGTGAAGACAGAGAGTGGAGATCAGATTGGCTACCAGCTTCCAGCTCCTCTCGCATTTTTAGGTGGAGTTGGAAATGAAAAGGAGTCCTTGCGTCCCACATTCCACTGCTGATGAAAGAAATAAATAGATTGGGAGACCCACAGTGAGAGTGAGATGAAAAAAAAAAAATGAAGATGGAGGCTCACATTAGAGGATAAGGCTGAACTATTAATTGCATTTGCAGTGATATGTTAAAATTAGAGTTTCAAAGGCTGTGATTACACTCTGGTCATGTGACATGCGAGAGTAAAGCAGTCCGCAGAGGAAGCATCAACTTTCCTAGTTGCTGCGCAGCGTCAGGTAATGTCCAAAACATTACCACCTCACAGGGCAACACTACTAACCTGAATCTTAAAAAACCCACCACAAAGCCATGTAGGATAGTTGCCTGGCTAAAAAGCCAAACACAAGTAAGCAAAACAGTTTGTTTAATTTATCTAATTGTGTTGGTCATACTATACAATGATTTGTTTGTATTTTTTGAATTATACAGCAGATGAAGAGCGTAAAAAAAAATCGCATTTTAAATCGCAATAATGATTAAAGAAATCACAATTAGATTATTTTCCTAAATCATTCAGCCCTACTAGAGGACAATGACAAAGTGAGGCTTATCTGAAACAATGCTACAGTGACAGAAATGAAAAGAATACAAGATAAAAGCCAGGAGTTGTATTGCGTCACAGTCTACATTACAGTAGTTCAGACCCCACTTGACCTAATCACTAAACAAGAAAAAACTATTTTCTAATCATACTATTAGTTCTTGGAATATAGTTTGTAAACACTAATCCTTTTTAGCTGTACAAAAATGGATGCAAATGAAAATACACTTTTGCTATTTTCAATAACTGTAATCCTGCCATTGAAGGGCTACCTTGGGATAATACAGTGTCTGACATTTGACAGTCTATTAAAGGTTTTCTTTTTATTGTGTCATGTTGAAATTTCTATTGAAATGGCAGAAATACCCAAATTGGAACTACATAACAAAACTGTGCAATCCCTGTTAAGTCCTGTTCAGAGTAATCCCCACTAAGTGCACCAGTCCAATCAGCCTGTCTAGGTTTTAGTGTTCCTCAAATATTTCCTGAACAGCTGAAAAAAGGTAAAACCACTGTGATCTTTGTTTATAGCACATTCTTGTTTTTGACCATCCAAAGCCATGGATATCTTTCTTTCTGGAATGATATCTTTATCTAAATAAAACCAGATTTCTCTAGATATTCATTTATTATGACAGATCACCAAGTTACTCAAAACATTTGTCTCACCTACTGTATGTGTTGACAAAAGATATAGACTAGTAATCACTCCTGGAGGCGACATACCATGAATACATTGGACGTACCTTAATGTTCTTGCTACTATCTTTCCTCAAGGGCATTATTCAAATGAATTCATCAAGAGATGAGAGTAATGGGTGACAGATAAAACATTTGTCCGCTCAACGAGAAATGCAGTACGATTCTGTGTGTGTGTGTGTGTGTGTGTGTGTGTGTGTGTGTGTGTGTGTGTGTGTGTAAAATATGAGGAATTCAATTATGGCTGTGCATTTATGTGTGAAGGGATTTGGAGGTGAGGCTTTCTTAAGGTGTTTCAGTGGTGGCAGGAGGCTTAAAAAATCAGCACTAAGTTTGCCTGAAACATTAAATGATAAGAGAATTAAAAGAAATGGCACACATTCCCAAATTCATGCACACACCACACACAGCGTTGTCTTCTCTGTATGAATCTTGTTCCAAACACCATCTTTGTAGGCCCTGTAATCTCATTGCAAACCATTATCCAATTCAACCTCCAGACATCTTATTCATTTTTAATTAATTTTCTTTGTTCATCTATTTTACTGCAGCAGTGTAATACTCTGATAAAAGGCTTTAGGTAAATTCTTTCGTATTCTAAGTGTTATTTTCCTCACTGCTGAGAAGTTTAGACTCATTTATGAGGGGGGATTTAATGGTATAGGCTGATAGTAGCTGTCCTTTTACGTGGCATCCTTTTCATTGATTGGAGAAAGGCGGTGGCAGTATCCTTATTGCTAATAGCCTGCTGATGTGTCTAATCGGGGACTGGGTGACCTTTACAGGAGACACCCTACCTCCTTCCCCCCTACACAGCCAGCCACCCCCCATCCCCCCACCCCCTCCCGTCAAGGACTATTAATCCGGTGAGGTAGCATGCAATCTCCTCGCCATGTGCCATTTTATCTGTCATCTGCAATGGAAAGTGACAGGTAATGTGGCACAAATAATTCTCTCCTATTCCATTTAAGACATTGTTTTAATAAAACATCAGACCTATTATTAGACCAAAAACATGAAAGTATCATAAATACACCATCATCCCTCTATTGACACAGACCCACAGACTGAGAAAGTGAGACATGCAGGATTCATAAAACTTTGGAGAATCACAAAACTTTGTGCAAAAAAGTTAAGAAATCAATTTTAATCTTTTTTTCTAAATCAGTATCACGTTATGAATACAGCTCCTGCCTGCAGGTCATCTGAATTTGTATGCAGGGTGTGTCATTGTGTGATCTGATCAGACTGTAATTGTACTGAAATAAAATCACCTCTCCTCATTCTACTTGACTGAGGTTTTCTTACACCCGAGAGAATATCCACAATTACTTGGTCCAGAGATAAAACTGCCTAATGAAAGAGTGAATGACTTTCACACCTTGAGTCTTTCTGTGTGCAGACATAACTGACTGACTGTCCATGAGCTCGCTTGAAAAAAGGCAAATGGCCTATTGAGTCTACCTTACCAAACAGTGGACATTCTCATGCTCATTTCAGCTTCAGGAACGGTTTGCTTTAATGCTTTAATTAACTCAACTTTGATAACTTGGACATTATTATTAGAATTTAGCACTTCAATTAGAGAAGGTTCTGCACTCAAAATCCAGTTTCCAAGAGCACACACCAGAGTTTGTAAGAAAAGCATCAGCCTGGGGGGTGGTAGTCTGGATTGCCAACAGTTAATTTCCACCATAATCGGCAAAACATCCCCACTTTGTTTTTCGGGAAACAACCACGCACTTCGAGCTAGCACGCTACACACTGAAAATGTAAACATTTTATAGAAATTATTGGATCATGCAACAAGGCAGTCTTGCGTGGTTCTTTCGGGGAATAACTGTACAGAGAATATGTTTAACGTTACAGCATTTACTATCCTACTGGGACATTTTGTGGCAGGATTGCTGTGGACAAAGTATTGTTACACAGGGCGATACACTAAGAGAAAACTACATTTAACCATGTCTCCAGCTAATTTAAATAGCTCACATTACTGTATTGTGTGAACAGTTAACTTAAGCCAGCGTCCCTGTGTCCAGAGCTTAGTGCCACCAAAGATGATTGTGATTGGTTTGAAGAAATGCAAACAGTCCAGAGCGTTTTTTTTTTCTCCTATCCAGGAATGTTAGTGTGAAGGAGCCAGACCTTACTCCACAGTGCTGTGGAGATAGGTTCTGGCAATGTGAAACAAGCCGAGGTGTTACACACATCGTGATGGTGTATTGTCATGGACACTTCTTGTTAACATCAATGGAAAAACACTTTTAAACCTTTGTTATTGTTGTTAGTTACAGTATGTTCACTTTCACTGAGATGTTTTTGTGTCTGTTTATCTGACTTCTGTGTGCCAAATAACCTTATGTGTCAACAAAGTTTGTTCTTACAGTACTTGTTGGTTACTTGAAATGGCTGCTGCCTCCAGCTGCAAAGGCACTTCATGTGTGAACCTCAAGCTCCCTGAAAGAATAACACTGACTTTGAATTAAGCCTTGCTCTGTTTGCGTTCTTCTGGAGTTAAGAGTGTCTCCCGCATCCACACAATCCCTCTGCTTCCACACTCTGTGTCCATCGTTGTTTCTTTAAAGTTGCAGCCATATCTCTGCACTTGCACCCATACACACACGTACAAATTAACAAATACACACATATTACTGGGCCCTGTCACCGTTTTCCTTGCCTGGATGGCTGTGTAATTGAGTTTTGGGGATGCAGCTTGGCACTTCCTCCTTGTGTGCAGGCTCCCCCTCATTACAGAAGCCTAATTGGGATTAGTGCAGCATTTTGTTTTGGCATTGTTAACGAGGCCTGTGGTCAATGCCAATATCGGGCTTGTTCCTCTCCCAAACTCCAGGACAAGGATCCATTTGTGTGTTCATGTGTTTGAGTATGTGTATGCTTCTGGCTTGTGTTGTTGTGGTATACAAGTCTTTGCCGATTTTACCTCTATAGTAGACACCGAAGTAGGCCAGGAAATCGTGTTTGGGAAGCCATTGTGTGAATGGCATCATAATTCAAAAAATATTTACAAACAAAACATGATAGTGTTTCAACGTATGGGTTCTGTTTTGCCTTTTAAAAATGTGTATTTTGTACGGATGTTTCTCGAAACAGTGGTGAGCTTTTTTCTCTATTGTGCATAATAGCAAAGGTGCAAGCAGTTAATACCTTATAACCATCACAAGGTAATAGCATTCCTTTAAACAGAGATGGATAACGGAATAAGAAAAAGACTGAGGCTGGACATGTGGCTTAAGGGGATGTGCTGTGTGTTTCACACAGCTCATTTAACTAAATTGATCACAAAAAAATGAGATGCCATCTGAACTAGGGCTGGGAAATATATCAATATTATATCGATATCGTGTTATGAGACTGGATTTCACCTTAGATTTTAGATATCGTAATATCGTGATATGTCACGTGTTATCTGTCCCTGGTTTTAATGGATGGATTACAGTAAAGTGATTTTTTTAATTTTTTTATTTACCAGACTGTTCTAGATTTTCTATTATTTGCCTTTACTCACTTAGTTATTATATACACATTAATGATGACTATTTATCAAACATCTCATTGTGTAAATATTTTTTTGTAAGCACCAATTGTCAACCCTACAATATCGCCGCAATATCGATATTGAGGTATTTAGTCAACAATATCGTGATATTAGATTTTTTTCCATGATATCGCCCAGCTCTAATCTGAACATGGCTGAGGTGGGGGTGTGCTCACTTAATTACCCCACTATACCATGTAACTCTTTTCTTGATTATTTTTCTATTTGATTAGCTTTTAATCAATAGCATAGAGATCCATGTTTACATGAAGGCACGCACTAAAAGAAAGCGTATCTTCATGCACAAATACAATAGTGTAGAGTCTTCCTAATGAGCCTTGTGTCCAATGCATCCCCTGGGCAACAGTCTTTTTTGCTGTTATTTTAGGAGAGCATGAGTTCAATTTATCAATCCCATTTATCCAGCCATCAGTGAATTACAATTGTATGGAGCTCGCTGCTGCCAAACAATCAGAGAAAAGGTAAACTTTTTTTTTTTCTGTTGCCTGTCTGTCCGCCTCCCTGTGTGTGGATGAATGGATGGGTGCAGAAGGTGGAGCTTGTTTTGGCATGACCAAGATCCATCACTACAGAAGGATTGCTGCCTTCCAACTAACACTCCACAAACAGTTGACATAAATCTTTCTAAAAAAAAGTTTATTCACTGTCAAAATAAATCTAATCTCTACATGTTGTGAGATCATTTATTTTACCCAACAATATAAATGCTTATCCTTAAGTTAAATGACAGTTAATGCAGAAAGAATGACTATGACTGAGGGATCTGCTGTAGAATTTGCAAGATCTTGAGGAATCAAAGCTATTTGCACACCTACAAACACAAAATGTTTGGGAACCAGACTGTGCACGCAAATACTCAAACAAGCAAACCAAGCAAACACGGCACTTCTCAGATATGTGTCGTCTTAGCCATAACACACACATATACACACACACACACACACACATACTGGTTTAAAGCAATGCAGATGTTGTGTCAGGCTGAAAACATGTTAAGATAATCTAGCAGGACAGTCTACAGCTCTGTCAATATCTCCTTGTCACTTAAAACCACTTGAAATGGATAGTTTATTGAATTTGAAAATGAAGACCGAGATCAATGGTTGTTAGCTGTTTGAGGGTTTGATGTTGATCAATTTGTGAAATAATTTAATTTAATTAGACACTTCTTTTTTTGAGAGGTGTGAAAATGAGGGAAAACACAAAGATTAAGAGCAAGGCTATTCTCTTCAGTATTGTATACACACTGGTCCTTTTGATGAGGCTTTGTGTTTGGTTGTTATCAGTTCTGGCTTGTACAGTTTTAATCCTTGCCCAGAAAGACCGGGATTTCTCCTGTCTTTTCTCCTTTTTATTTCTGAAAATTACACACTGATAGCTTACCTTTTTCTGCATCCCTACAACTTGTCAGCCTGAGCCAAGCAAGGTTTTTAAGGCTTCCTGATAAGAGAATGAAAAACTTGGAACCTGCTCACTACTGAAGAATCTCACCAACCTAGGCAGGCATCAAAGAATGCTCCAAATTGCTTAATACCTCTGAATCTACACCAGCACGTCTCCCTGCCGTACTTTAGTTCATCAAAAATATTTACCTTACCTTGAATTGAACTAGAACTCCAGTGGCTCAGTGCTCAACTGCTGAGTACTTGGTTTGATCCCCGATTTGGTCTTTCTGTGTGGAGTTTCCATGTTTGCGTAAGTTTCCTCTGGGTGCTCTGGTTTTCTCCCACCACCAAAAAACATGTTAGGTTAGTGCCATTAAAATGTGTTCTAGACCAAAAGGCACTGGCAAAAAGATGGGAGTGGTTGCCCACTGCATTATATATATAAATACTGTTTTTAATGCAAAGGTCTTCAAAATAGCTTTGTGAGCCAAACTAAATTCATGTTTGCCTTGTGGTGTTCTGTATTTCTTGTTAACAGCAAGGTTTTATAACAGCACCTCATTGATTCTGTTTGCTGTTTGCAGATTTGCTTCCTCATTAAACATCGCCTTTGCCATTGCATTTATGTCCACATGAGCATTCTGTTTTCCAAGCTGACTTACTTTACATTCTGCCTCTTTTATTGTCTTTGGAGTCTGTTCATGTTGTAAAATATGTCGAAGCAACTCAAGGGTAATAACCCCTCCAAATATTGTTCACAGAGCAAACATTTTTTCTTGGCATAGTGAGAGGGAACATGGGGAGCATGATTTGGAAATCCACTGCTGTTGTTTACTCTGGGAAGTTTGAGCACTTCTCTGATCAACTGAAGAGCTATTTACAGCACGCTTACTCTTAGATGATCTCTAAAATAACTGAACTTGTCACCAAGAAGACATTGTAGCATCACAGTTGCCAGTTGGTGTATTGCTTGTTGTTGTAAAGCACATGTCTAAACATTTTGCCGGTTAAGGACACATTTCAAAGCTCCTGTATGCACATGTTATTTTTCCGCATCTCAGCGTGCAAATGCAAGGTTTTAATAATTGATTCCTACATAAGTAGTCACACATGAGAGTCACACAGAAACTATCAAGTGTTTGACAATGTTACAATAAAGACATTTGGGTTGACACACTACTACAGAGAGAGCTACAGTTAGTGGTGGACTGGAGAAGGAGTAACAAATTGATTCTCAATGTATCTAAAACTACCCGTTTAGTGGTTGGAACTCCTTTTTCTTTATGTTCCAAACCGAAACTTGAACTCAGTATAGAGCAAAATTATGTAGAGCAAAGAGAAGAGGCTAAACGTTTGGGAGTGATGATTGATAATAGATTGTGTTGGGATAGACATGTTCAGAAATTGGTAATTAAAATGGGCAACACTTTGTCTGTTATTAAAAGATGTGCAAAAAACTTTATACTACAGACCGTTAAACAAGTACTTCATGCTTTGTTTTTTCCACACCTTGAATACTGCTCTGTGGTTTGGTCTAGCACCTCAACAATTAATATAAGAAAACTACAAGTGATTCAGAATAAAGCGGCACGTGTGGCTCTCTCATGTGGGTTTAGATCAAATGTTGAGAAAATGCATGAAAGCCTCTCATGGTTTAAAGTTAAAAACAGATTTGTGTATTCACTGTTTTTTTTTACATAATGTTATAACAAACAAAACACCTTTTACCTTATATACAAAACTATGTTTTAGTACTGATATACATCATTATCCAACAAGGCATGCAGTAGGAGGTAGTTTTATTTTACCTAAAGTGAAAACCAAATCAATTCAACGTTCAGTTAGGTACAGAGCAATGTGTGAATGGAACTCTCTTCCAAATACTATCAAACAACAAAACACTCAGTAGAATTTTAAAATATCACTTAAGAAATATTACATTCAAAGATATTTCAATATTTAATATCAATTTAGAGAGATTCTGTCAAAGGGCTTTTTGTTATCTTATTTAAAAAAAAAAATCTATTCGTGGTAGCGTAATCTTTTCAACTTTTTATATTATTTATTTGTATTTTTCTTTTTGTGTGTGATTAATTGTGTTAATTGTAAAATATGATTTGTATTTTCAAATGTTGTGTAATTTGAATAATGTCTTGTGCGTATGGTGTGTAATGTGATGTTGTAAATTGTATTGTCACATAATAGATTGTAGGACCCCAGGAAGAATAGCTTTTAGCTTATGCTGAAGCAAATGGGGATCCAAATAAAACAAACAAAAACAAATAAACAAACACTGTCATGAGACTTAAGCTCATGTGTTAAAATAATATGGTGCCATTTTGCAGATCATTACAGGAGCATTTGTGGTGAACATTTAAGCTTTCTTAATGTCTTACACAAGAAACATTGCTCATTTCCAGCAGGAGGATTGTGATGATTATGATTATTCAGATACACCAGGGGACAGATCTTATTCAGCTGAGCTAAGTGTGATTCAGCATAGTATTTAAAATATCAAAGAGGGGTTTAAGATGATAATGTATTTGGAGTTTCACAATCACAGCCTTGATAAAACCATAATAAGTATTTATTAGTAGTACGTTCATTGTACCAGATTGCATTATAGTGTACAGTTGTTTAAAATGGAGGGGAGGTAGTTTACTGTGGGATGTTGATGAGAGGATGAATGTGGTGCGTGAAAGTGTGTGGATTGTTACAAGTTGTCAATAGCTCATGTACTTGTTTACAAATGTCTGAAAGGGACTGACCATAAGACTCACTGCACCCTGCCAAGAAATGGTCCCGCCCATGACTCCTCGTAAAACAACACATTGCTATTTTTTTTCGAAATTTGTGTCCGTAGAGATTTTAAACAAAAAAGGTAGAATTAGTAATTGGTTGATGGAATTATTTTTTAACTTTTGGACAGAGCCAGGCTAGCTGTCCCCCTTGCTATCAGTCTTTATGCTTAGCTAAGCTAACTGTCTCCTGGCTGTAGCTTCGTATTTAATGGACAGATATGAGTGGTATTCAGCTGGAAAATGAATATGCATATCCCAAAACATAGTACAAGTACTGCTTTTAGCTTTAATCTACATTAAATGTGATGTATCTGCCCCCTGTAAATGGCATACGCTTCAGTATAGCCTACTGATACTGTAATTATATGGTACATTCTCTGTTTTAGTTCATTAAAGTTTTTCTTTGGGCCCAGGACCCATTAGAAAATTATGACCATAAGAAACTACAGTCAATTGATGTTCCTTCTGCCAGTGCAGTATTCAAGAGCCCATTAGGTTTCCCTGGCCCTGCCAGCAGTCTTAAAGCATTTGTTTTGACCTAGCAAATTAAAATGTCTGTTCTTATCAATGCCCTCGGGGCTAGAGGGAAGGAGAGAGAGAGATGTCTCTGCCTGTCCTTGTCAGGTCTCCAGTCTGTCTTCCATCGCTCGAGTAACCGCAAACCTGCTGTCAGACTAAAGAGCACTTTGCCCTCGGTGTGTGTTTGTAAGTAAGTGTGTGTGTGTGTATGAGTTAAAGACGAGGGAGGACAATGTTTATGATTTTCATTTGTATGTACAAATAGAAGCTTGGCATTTCCTATGACTGTCATATAATTTATAATTTCAAATTCTCAGCCTTTGCCTGAGAAACGAAGGACAACACATTCACTGTTAGGGAAGTCAGTCTCTGGCCACAGGACATACCCCCTATTTCTCTGGCATGAGACTTTTCTCTGTACAGGATGGGACTTGAATCTGGAGAGGTGACTTATATGTACTGTACAGTTTCAAATATTATGGCTGACACTATGTTATTTTTAGATTTAGGCCTATTCCTGTGTTTGCCCTCTTGCATACACTTTCACTGCCAGCAAATGGGCTGTCTTGTACATGTGATTCCCCCTAACATTTTGTGTGTTTGTGTGTGGTTCTGCTGATGTTTGTTTGGGGCGGCAGCAGGGCTCCTAATGAGAATGTATGGCTCTTGGTGCAGACTGCCATCCGGCTGCCCTGCTGCAGAAATGCATGCACTTTCTCACACACACACACACACACACACACACACACACACGCGCTCTCGCTCTCTCTTGCTCGCTCTCTCTCTACACTGAGTGTCTCCTTTTTCTTCTCTCACTCTAGGCTTTTTCTGTCAATATCTTTTTCTACTGAGTTGTAATCTTTGTTTCTTCCACCTTGGCTTGGCACAGACACACATGAGTGGCATGCTCCCATTGTGAGCATGTTCCTTGGTAGTCTGTACAAGTCGGTGGAGAAGGTGTAGCGGGTCGGTCAAAAGTATGTCACACATGCTACATATTATTAGGCCGGCTGCTGCTGTCAGCATAACCACTGCACTGCTCAGAAAAGCAAGATTCATAGATTACTTATTGTTCCTTTACGTTCATATTATTCCATCTCTTTTTTTTCACATCATTCATCTCATTTCATCTTTTCCTTAACCCACCAGTCATCTGTTGCGTAAGGTGATCTCCCTTGCTACTCTAGTCTCATTTCCACTTTCTTATATTTTTTATTGTTATGCTCTGTCAACTCAAACCTGTTTGCTTGCTTCTCAGCATCATCCTCTAACTAGCTTCCTGGTGTGGTGTTATCGCTCTCCCTCTCATCCTTGCTCTCTTTCTTTCTTTGTGCGTCTCCCAGGATCGATTTAACAAAATGCAGAGCTCTGCTATTAGCCTACAGGGAAGGCCATTTGACAGATCCAGTTCCTGGCAGCATAAGCCAGCAAACACAATGGGGCAGGGATGAAGGTAGATAGTCACTGACAGCTAACAAATAGCCCCGGGGGACGCAACAGGATAAGATAACAAAGTTCTTAACACATTAAATTCCTGATCTCTTCACTGATAGTGGATCAACCAAAGTGGCAGTGAATGAAACCGATATGAGCCTGATAAAGGCAGCGGATGTGTGGAATGAAATGAAGACCAGATGTGCATGGAATATTTCCTGACGGCACAAATCAAAAGCTTTTTTTTTGGACATACAGTATATTTAGACATTACTTTTTTTTTTTTTTATCACGCTGGCATTCAACAAAATATGTGATTCTGAGCCACCCAGAAAAAAGCCTAGAGCGATCAGTGTTTGAAAGGTAGCGAAGGTAGCGAGAAAAGAAGCTGTAAAATGAAACCTGAGGAAACAGATAAGAGAATTTGGAATAATCATAAATGTAATTCCCAGAAGCCCTCAATGTTAGAAAACCAGAAAAGATTACGAAGACTTGAAAAGCACAAGAAGGGGGAAAAAAATACTTTTGTCTGCACTTTAATACATTTTGAGGTACTTGTGGATGATACTGTGCCTACGCCATTTCATTAAAGCACAAATCGTGTTCTACTGTATAGAAGTGTTTGCTTCTGACCAAAAAATAACTGTTGCTTGTTTGTATTTCACTTTTTATCAAGGAAAGCATTTCAAATACTTCCAATATATTATATAGGCTAAACAAACAGCAGTGGTAAAAAGAAAATTGGGTTTTAAATACATGATGGGCCAAGGCAGATTTTAATATAGCAGTAATTAGCAACATTTTTTCGTCTAAATGTCCTGGGGTCTCATGTATAAAACATAGAATGTATGCCAAAAATGGGGTATGCCAATAACAATTCAGATTCATAAAACACTGCATACGCACATCTGTAAGAAATGTTCCCTTTTTAAATCACAGATTACCCACAAGTGTGCGTGCGTGAATCAGCCTCTTATCCCGCCCTGTACACGCTCATTTTTAACCATAAATAGTCAATGCAAAGCACCTCATGAATGCTGATCAATATGTTAATGACCCTGGCAGTTGTTCTTTTGTTATGTGACAACAGGCTGGGGAAAAGCAAAAAACTTCTCAGACGCTCGGAAATTGCTGCAAATTGAATTATAATTTTGGCCTGTTCTCGCACAGTCTAGGGAAACCTGATGTATAGACTACTTATATTAATAATACGTCCAAAACGGCAGGCATTAAGGCACTTGGGGACAGCTTCGATATACCAGACCTATATGATAAGATTTAAAATAAATATATATTATAACCAAACAAGCCTTAGTGATAAAGATAAAAGATTATATATAATATTTATATAAAACACTTAGCTGTCTGCCATTTACCGCTGGAAAAAGCCGGTTGCCCCCAGAGTGGAGGACCTGTATTTGGACCGGGATGGACCGGGATGCCACGGTTCCGGCGCATTGCCTTCTCTACTAGACCCAATTCACTACATAGATCCAAGAGCACATCTTTAGGGAATTTAAATCGGCATATTAGCCAGTCATCATCATGGTCCCTGAAGTCTCTTTCTCTCCTGATTCTTACATTAGTGTAGTCCTCCTGCAGTGCCAGCAGTGCCATCATGCAGCATTACGCACGGGCAGTATTTCTATGTTTACAACAATTTGTGATTGTTAACATCTTGCCAAAAATCACAGCATCAACTAGTAGTATCCCCCACCTCGAGATACAATTTGCAAACACACTTTTCTTCATGCAGGTTTTGTCACGAACGGTATTAAAGTTCGGACTGATAACGAGGACATTAAGAGTAACGATTGCGCGAGAGCTTATAACATCTGTATTTCCAGACTTTGACATTTGATGATATATGCACAGTATTAAAGACAGATATTTAGTTATTTACACTGGTTTCTGCATAGGGATGTGCATTCGATTACATTTTCTTCGTCGATCGTCGGGAGAATTAATGATCGACTATCGATTAATCATTAATATTTTTATATTAAAATTAATTATTTATTTAACTTTTTATAAACTAAAAATGCAATGAAAATACAAAAATACAGCGTGTTTTTCTTCGGTGAGATCTTTATTACAAGAAGAGCAACTTGTGGCAGTTAAATTGGACGTTAAACTAAACTTAAAGATATGCACTTCAGTGCTCTAAAGCAGCGGAACCTGCAGCTGTGAGCCGGCGTTCTTAAACAGAGACCCTCGTTTGTTCCCAAATAATAAATACATTTAAAAAAGAATCATGTTAAACAATAACTTAACCAAAATAATAATACTTAGATCTGACAGGTTTCGTCAAAATGTAACTCAAAACTATTCAAGGCACGGAGTCGAGAAAGAGGGTGAGAGAGATTAGCCTAAACAATGAATTAGGCTACTTAACAACGCCTCATAAAACATAACTAGTAACTCACATACAACTTCTGCACCAGTCTACTGATTTTTGTTGAGAAAGATAAGTATGTTGACATGATCTGGGGTCAGACGCGACCGCAACCTGGTGACCGCCAGTCCAGCCGCCGAAAACACCCGCTCTGAGGGGACTGACGATGCACAGGTACCTCCGCGCTAAGTTGGCCAGCCCGGGGACTCCCTTGGGTAATTTTCCCTGCTCGTTGTGCATCGCAGCTCCTCCGTGCTAAGGCCAACACGATGCTAGGTTGAGACTGAGAGTAGGATGCACCGCCACTGACATTAACCAGGGTCGGATGTACTTTGTTTAAGTGGTACATCATTTGAGTCGTGGCCGTGCTGTACACGGCATCGCAGTGTTTGCAAGTCATTTTTTTAAATCAAAATGGTCCCACGCCACACTTCGCCGTGACCTCTTCATGATTACTTTTGAAATCAAAACAGACACTTGCAGGTAACTGAGTAGCCTATGGCGCCCCCGTGTGGTACAATTTTTAATTGCTGCCACACAGTGAAATACATTTCATTGCTTCAAGACTCACACTACGTTACGCAACCTGCAGTAGTTATCGATAACAAATTAACGTGATCGACGAAATTCTTAATGATCAATTATTGATCGTCGATTAATCATGCCCATCCCTAGTTCTGCAGTTATCTAATGCTATGGTATTTGATACTATGCTGTATTCCATGCAGTCGGGCGATCTCCTCCTCCTGTGCTCCGTAGCAGACAATGTGACGGTGAGACAGCCTCGATTAAATATTAAGAACAAATTGATTTAAGATTTGAGTTGGATTTTTGCAAGGGGTTTATGGAACAAGTATTACTCAGTACAGGCGCAAATAACACTGCTGGATTTAATCTTCATGATAACGTGAATGATATGGAGTGAAAAAATGTGCGTGAGACATCAATACTTGAACATATTACGAGTAATCGTTATTCCCACATTTACTTTCTGCAGTCTGACTTCAGTTCACCACCTCACCATCTGCGTCGCCAATTCCCATTGTCTCCAAAATGTGCATATGCATGGGTAAGAGTTTGCGTGGAGGACGGTACATTCTCCGGTCAAGTTTGTTTTTTATAAATCACAACCTTTGCGTGGGAAGTGGTGTACGCACATTTTCAGCCCCGTGTTGTGCGTACGCCACGTTTATAAATGAGACCCCTGGACAGCAGTCTATAATAAAATGAGGTGTCAGTCTTCAAAGCTGGCTTTCACTCTTTATCCTTTAAAACAGTCCCTCCCAAAGGGAGCTTTAATTTCCACTTATCAGTCATGAATGAGAGATAAACCAACAGGTGCTCAGCGAGAAGGACTCTGGATGGAAGTGGGAAGTTTGGGTGGGATTGCTGACGAGGTACTATCGAGTCAATCATTCTCAATCCGTCAGAGCCCAGATCTTGCTCAACGGAAATACATTTCCATATATATATATATATATATATATATATATATATATATATATATATATATACAGTGAGGAAAATAAGTATTTGAACACCCTGCTATTTTGCAAGTTCTCCCACTTGGAAATCATGGAGGGGTCTGAAATTGTCATCGTAGGTGCATGTCCACTGTGAGAGACATAATCTAAAAACAAAAATCCAGAAATCACAATGTATGATTTTTTAACTATTTATGTGTATGATACAGCTGCAAATAAGTATTTGAACACCTGTCTATCAGCTAGAATTCTGACCCTCAAAGACCTGTTAGTCTGCCTTTAAAATGTCCACCTCCACTCCATTTATTATCCTAAATTAGATGCACCTGTTTGAGGTCGTTAGCTGCATAAAGACACCTGTCCACCCCATACAATCAGTAAGAATCCAACTACTAACATGGCCAAGACCAAAGAGCTGTCCAAAGACACTAGAGACAAAATTGTACACCTCCACAAGGCTGGAAAGGGCTACGGGGAAATTGCCAAGCAGCTTGGTGAAAAAAGGTCCACTGTTGGAGCAATCATTAGAAAATGGAAGAAGCTAAACATGACTGTCAATCTCCCTCGGACTGGGGCTCCATGCAAGATCTCACCTCGTGGGGTCTCAATGATCTTAAGAAAGGTGAGAAATCAGCCCAGGACTGCACGGGAGGAGCTGGTCAATGACCTGAAAAGAGCTGGGACCACCGTTTCCAAGGTTACTGTTGGTAATACACTAAGACGTCATGGTTTGAAATCATGCATGGCACGGAAGGTTCCCCTGCTTAAACCAGCACATGTCAAGGCCCGGCTTAAGTTTGCCAATGACCATTTGGATGATCCAGAGGAGTCATGGGAGAAAGTCATGTGGTCAGATGAGACCAAAATAGAACTTTTTGGTCATAATTCCACTAACCGTGTTTGGAGGAAGAAGAATGATGAGTACCATCCCAAGAACACCATCCCTACTGTGAAGCATGGGGGTGGTAGCATCATGCTTTGGGGGTGTTTTTCTGCACATGGGAAAGGGCGACTGCACTGTATTAAGGAGAGGATGACCGGGGCCATGTATTGCGAGATTTTGGGGAACAACCTCCTTCCCTCAGTTAGAGCATTGAAGATGGGTCGAGGCTGGGTCTTCCAACATGACAATGACCCGAAGCACACAGCCAGGATAACCAAGGAGTGGCTCTGTAAGAAGCATATCAAGGTTCTGGCGTGGCCTAGCCAGTCTCCAGACCTAAACCCAATAGAGAATCTTTGGAGGGAGCTCAAACTCCGTGTTTCTCAGCGACAGCCCAGAAACCTGACTGATCTAGAGAAGATCTGTGTGGAGGAGTGGGCCAAACTCCCTCCTGCAGTGTGTGCAAACCTGGTGAAAAACTACAGGAAACGTTTGACCTCTGTAATTGCAAATAAAGGCTACTGTACCAAATATTAACATTGATTTTCTCAGGTGTTCAAATACTTATTTGCAGCTGTATCATACAAATAAATAGTTAAAAAATCATACATTGTGATTTCTGGATTTTTGTTTTTAGATTATGTCTCTCACAGTGGACATGCACCTACGATGACAATTTCAGACCTCTCCATGATTTCCAAGTGGGAGAACTTGCAAAATAGCAGGGTGTTCAAATACTTATTTTCCTCACTGTATATAAATATAAATATAAAATTGCCTGATATCCCTCACCTTTTGCTCTCTGTGTGTTGAAGTTTTGAAGAAAATTTGGACTTTGCAACAAGGTAGGCATGCTTGGTTCTTTTGGTGAATGGTTGTAAAGATTTACAAGGAATATGTTTACGGCATTTACTATCTAACTGGTAGAAGATTGCTAGTGCTTAATAGCTCACATTACTGTATTGTGTGAACAGTTAACTTCATTTAATATTGTATATGGCGTTTCTTTTGCAGGTTGCAAATGTTCCGCTAAAACAAGTGTCTTCCCGAGACAATTTTGCAGAGCCACCGTTGCTGTGTCCAGAGCCAAGATTGTGATTGGTTTAAAGAAATGCTAACAAACCGAGCATTTCTTTCTCCTACCCCAGAATGTATGAGTGGCGTACTCCACAGTGTTGTGGAGATAGGTCTGGCAATGTGAAACTAGATGGTTGCTAACCCACTATGCCAGTTGATAATTTGCCAAAAAAAGAATGAAACATGTATTTAGGATTTGTACTCAAGTCTGTTGAGAGCTTAGTGATCAGATGCAATGCATAACCTGTATAGTATAACATTGGTGCATTGAGGTTATTATGTGGAAAAGAAGGAATTTACTTTTTCCATCAAAGGGTTAAATAGGAGAGGCAGGATCCTTGTCAAAGTCGGCACACTACCTGTGTGAGGTTCTTAGTAGAGCGCGAGTGTGGGATTAGCCAATTAGCATCACAGGGCCCTATTAAAACATTGCTAGAGGCTTGTATATTTAATAAAGTGAACAGACAAGTAGGAAAAGGAGAACAAGCAGGAGGGGAGGGCATCTGCTTATTAGCTGTTAGATGGATTGAAACATAGGGTTCTTTGTGGGCATGGTCCAGATGAGCTTTACACCTTGTTAACATCTGAATTATTTAGTGGAACCTATTATAACAAGATGAACTTAAAGCGAAAATTGTATTTTCTGTGAAACCACATGCGCTTTTACATTCAAATTACAGTATGAAGGCGTATGGCAAAGCAAGATAAAACATTTGTGGATCAAATGTTCGTTTTAGTATGAAATATTAATGTTGGAAAATTCAACATGATTCTTTTTCATTAAAACATTAACCCAAGCTGGTCTTTTCAGATGTACTTTAAGTAATACCGTTTTTAGCCAGGCTAGTTGTTTCCCCCTGCTAGCAGTCTTCATGCTAGGCCAACTGGCTGCTAGCTGTAAGCCGACAGATATAGGTGGTATTAATCTTCTCATGTAATTCTGGGCAAGAAAAATAATACATTATATCTCAAAAATGTCAAAAACTGTTCCTTAATGTAGTTTTTCTTAATTTTATCATATATCTGCAGAGCATTAAATAACAAAAAATAATATTCTTAGCAGTCAGCTCCCATGAGAATGGACTATTGCAACTGATCTTGAGCTGCTTGGTTCACGCTGCACCTCCTCTCACTTTGACCTCAGGGCTCAACAACTACAAAGCCAGTGGGAAATTGAGAGAGAGAGAGATCCAAGGAGCAAAAAGGACTTGGAGATGAGGTCAAGGATTGGAGAATAAACTACCGTCAGAGAGAGCATAAGAGAGATGGTGTGACCAGTAGAGCTATTGGGGAGAGTATAGTTTGGTAGACTCTGTGCAATTCAGGGGGGAAGTTACAACATTGTTGCATTTTTCGTTTGGTTTGTGTTTGCACTGCACTTTGTCAAGTGCACTAAACATTGTAAACAAATGTCACATGGTTGAAACAGTTTGTCTATTGGACAGAGTATCCAAGTAAACCTGCTGACACTTCTGGTCTCAGAAATAATGGAACAACACTAAATGTATAACGTCTAGGTTTTTCTGGTTTTGCTGTGTTTGTGTGTTTCTAATATTTTAGGAAAAGGCGAGTAATATGAACAGCTGACAAGACAGTGAGTGAAGGAGAGGCCGGGTGCTGATGAGAGAGAAATTATGTTGCCACAGACAACGAGCAATGTATGGTCATAATATGTTATGGATTTGAAAGGTATCATATAGTGCAGTCAGTTAAACACGCTATTAAAGGCGTTAACGCAAACCCATTTTAACGGTGTCAATTTTTTTATCGCGAGATTAATGTTCTTTTTGGCCTAGCAAACTTTGTAGTTTATTTCACATGCTGTTGCAACAACTTGTAACGTTAGAAAAACTACAACACCACACCGGATCTAGCTAGACAGGAAACAAAACAACAGGCACGCCGCACACACTTAGAGTAGTAGGCTACGTTTCATTTTGAGTGGATGGTGAGCGCAAGACGCCAAAATGGATGCCAATAAGATTCTGAATGGAAAGAATGGTTCCATTGACAAGACCAAAGTGATCTGTGTGTTTTGTCGTTGTGAACTGAGCCATCATCGCAGCACGTCCAGTCTGAAATACCACTTGATGGCCAAGCACACAGCTGATGCGAATTCTCCGCCCCCTCGTCAAAGCCGTTACATTGTGTGAGAGATTATTTGCTCCAAGTGAGAATGACTGCTCCAAGTGAGAATGTTAGTGTGAAATTGAACACTACAGTATGCCAGTGTTGTTTTCAATAAAAAAAAACATTTGCACAAAGCAAGCTATCCACTTTTCCATGTTGATAAGAGCATTAAAATGAGAAAAAATAACGGGACAAAAAGAAATCACGGGACATTTAGAATAGATATAAATGTGCAATTAATTTCGAGTTAACTATGACATTAATGCGATTTATCGCGAATAAATATTTTAATCGTTTGACAGCACTAGTATCATATATAAGTCCATAAATTGTGTGCAAGGTTGAAATTGCAGGTTCGCTTCCTATATTTGGGTTGGATTGCATTCTAAAGTAAACCAAACTCTAATGCACTTGGAAGCGGACCAGAGTTCAGTTGTTTGGTTCACACCAGTGTTCTAATGAGTTTTCACACCACCCCAAAACAACCGGACTATCTGACGAAACACTCCAGAGTTTGGTTAAAACGGACCAAATTGCTCAGGTGTGAAAGCAACCTAAGAGAAATGTAGAGAGGGAATAAAAGGTGACGAACAAAAACACCTGTCCATTTGAAGCTAAATATATGAGTGTTTAGGCCTGAATGGACACAAAACTAAGATTAAAAAAAAAAAATTCTCATGTTTACTGTATTTTGATTAAAAATCCAATCAACTTTTTAATGCTTTTTTATTTTAGGTTTTTATTCAAAATGTTAAATTTAAAAGATGTCAAATTTGATATTAGCCTACCGTTTTTTATTCAGTGTTTCATATTTACACATGTAAAAGAAGTGTTTCAAATGGGTTGGTCGGCTCCTAGGTATGTTGTATGATTGGTCCTTGGTGAAATGGAGAATTCCTGCAGGGATTGTTATTTATTAATTTATTTGTTATTTCACAGCTACTCAGTTCTTCTACTTATGTAGATTTGGAAAGTGTCTCTGGTACTGTGTGCAAAAATTTAATTATATGCAGGCAGAGAATCGTGAGGCTGACTAGGGACCTTGATTAATTTTCTGTTAGACCTTGAATACTGCAATGATCCCGTTGTGCTGGCAGGTGATACAACGCCTATATAAGAGACAGCAAATGTAGCAGTGGATATCATTTAGCTATGAAAGATGTATTCATTTTCAAGGATAAGTATGTTACATACTGTAGCTAACAAGATGATGAATCTCCTACACTGCATTGTGGGTAGAAACTATTGAACCACTGGAAATGCATGCAGTAGAGAGATCAAATCCCAACAGGAGGGAAAGGAATGCACAGCAGAGAGAAGAAAGGGAGGATGCAGACAGACAAAAGGAAAAGGGTTTGAAATCTCACACACGGAACATTTTAGGATCTGAGATACAGAGACAAGATGGCAAGAGTCCTCAAGCAGATGGCAGCTAAGGTCCGCTGGGTCATTCAGAACGGTGATCACTGGAGCGCAGTGCAGAAGACAGTGATTCAGCAGTAAGCCACCTGTGACTCGTACCAAAAAAGAACACATTTGAACAGTATTGCAAACATAACTGATACATGTAGTATTAGTTATTGAAATTCACAATCGCAGCTACAATATTGAAATTCAGTGGCTTGATAACCCTGGACATCAGGGACGTCACTAGGATTGAAAGAAGGGGCTTAGTCCCCAGGGTATACGTAACTTGCACTTACAAATTGTTTGCACTCGCATCTTTTGTTACTGTATTAGAACTACACTTATGTCAACAACCAGTAAAGAAGCCAAGATGTTAAGTAAAAAGCGACGTAATCTCTTCTTCCATTTCTCCTCTGTTGAACAAAAATTACTAAATAAATATGACAAATAGCAGTACAATAGAAAGAATAAAATAAACAGGCATTGTTGCATACTTTATCATGTAAACTAATAAGTGCCCTATTTAAAGTGGCTTCTTTCTGAATTTAATCTTATGGTGGAAGGAAGAAAACATTTGGAGTAACGATTACTACATGTATTCTATATATACAGTGAGGAAAATAAGTATTTGAACACCCTGCTATTTTGCAAGTTCTCCCACTTGGAAATCATGGAGGGGTCTGAAATTGTCATCGTAGGTGCATGTCCACTGTGAGAGACATAATCTAAAAACAAAAATCCAGAAATCACAATGTATGATTTTTTAACTATTTATTTGTATGATACAGTTGCAAATAAGTATTTGAACACCTGTCTATCAGCTAGAATTCTGACCCTCAAAGACCTGTTAGTCTGCCTTTAAAATGTCCACCTCCACTCCATTTATTATCCTAACTTAGATGCACCTCTTTGAGGTCGTTAGCTGCATAAAGACACATGTCCACCCCATACAATCAGTAAGAATCCAACTACTAACATGGCCAAGACCAAAGAGCTGTCCAAAGACACTAGAGTCAAAATTGTACACCTCCACAAGGCTGGAAAGGGCTACGGGGAAATTGCCAAGCAGCTTGGTGAAAAAAGGTCCACTGTTGGAGCAATCATTAGAAAATGGAAGAAGCTAAACATGACTGTCAATCTCCCTCGGACTGGGGCTACATGCAAGATCTCACCTCGTGGGGTCTCAATGATCCTAAGAAAGGTAAGAAATCAGCCCAGGACTACACGGGAGGAGCTGGTCAATGACCTGAAAAGAGCTGGGACCACCGTTTCCAAGGTTACTGTTGGTAATACGCTAAGACGTCATGGTTCGAAATCATGCATGGCACGGAAGGTTCCCCTGCTTAAACCAGCACATGTCAAGCCCCGTCTTAAGTTTGCCAATGACCATTTGGATGATCCAGAGGAGTCATGGGAGAAAGTCATGTGGTCAGATGAGACCAAAATAGAACTTTTTGGTCATAATTCCACTAACCGTGTTTGGAGGAAGAAGAATGATGAGTACCATCCCAAGAACACCATCCCTACTGTGAAGCATGGGGGGGGGGGGTAGCATCATGCTTTGGGGGTGTTTTTCTGCACATGGGGCAGGGCCACTGTATTAAGGAGAGGATGACCGGGGCCATGTATTGCGAGATTTTGGGGAACAACCTCTGTTTTGGTGATTAGAAGGACTGTAGATATATATATTGGTCTTTAAAGGGTTGTGGCCGCCATGGGGCATCGATCAGAATGCAGACAAGATATTCCTTTAGGTGGTTTATTGGATAAATGTTCAATTGTATGTGTGTGGTTCTGAAACAGGGATAAAGGCATACATCAGCAAAAACATGCAGACTATATAAATGTCAAATAATGATTATATGTCTAGCAAGTATATAATAAAGAAAACACGATCAAGAAATTACATTATAAATTTGTTATATATGACTTAAATGCAGTTTCATAATAAATGCTTATTACGAAGCAAATGAACTTGCTTTAGTACACTATATCTCTTCAATGATTAATTTGCTGCACATTCATTTCAATAATACACTACATGCTAAATTAAGCTGAACATATAATTATGAATTGCAGAATTCTTTAACATTCACAACGTTAAACATTGTGCAAGAACAACATACAACAGTTTCCAATTGAGACACGTAAGGCTTGCAAAGCAGCCCCTCCGTTAATATGCAACGTTCTAAACAAACATACGTGCAGTGCGAGGCTGCGCCATTACACAACAACGACCAGCAACGTACCACGACATTAGTGCAGCACAACAAACACAGTGCAACATTATTATGAGATAAAAACAAAGTATAAACATCAGTATTACTTACTGGTAGTTGCACACACACAAATCTAGGAACTCAGAACGTACTGCAACACTATCTTCTTTTATCTATATAACCGCTCAGTCTTTCAACGCCAGCTCTCTCTTCCCAACTTTCCCGAAAACTGAAACTTAAGCAGTCTTCTTCAGCGAACACAAGAGCGCAGCGCCGCTCCTGATTGGCTGATTCTCAAGCAGCCAGTTTAGCTGCCTGAAGAGGCCGTCCTTCGTCACAACCTCCTTCCCTCAGTTAGAGCATTGAAGATGGGTCGAGGCTGGGTCTTCCAACATGACAATGACCCGAAGCACACAGCCAGGATAACCAAGGAGTGGCTCTGTAAGAAGCATATCAAGGTTCTGGCGTGGCCTAGCCAGTCTCCAGACCTAAACCCAATAGAGAATCTTTGGAGGGAGCTCAAACTCCGTGTTTCTCAGCGACAGCCCAGAAACCTGACTGATCTAGAGAAGATCTGTGTGGAGGAGTGGGCCAAACTCCCTCCTGTAGTGTGTGCAAACCTGGTGAAAAACTACAGGAAACGTTTGACCTCTGCAATTGCAAACAAAGGCTACTGTACCAAATATTAACATTGATTTTCTCAGGTGTTCAAATACTTATTTGCAGCTGTATCATACAAATAAATAGTGGGAGAACCTGCAAAATAGCAGGGTGTTCAAATACTTATTTTCCTCACTGTATATACAAGCTGAATATTTTTACATTGGATTTGAAAATGAAGCCTGAAGTACAAATGCACATATTATGCCCACTGCTATGGGACTTACTTCATTAGCCCTACTCACTTCAGAGATTTTGAAAGTAACAGAAAATGTGAAGCTTGCAGATATTGGTGCCACTGTTGGATATAAATCTGCAACCTGTCAGATTCTGTGGCACTAGAGAGTCTTGCATTGCCAAACCTTACTCCACAGCGCTGCGGAGGAGGGTCTGGCTAGTTCACACAACTTTCTGGGATAGGAGAAAAAACGTGCAGTGGTTTATTGGCATTTCTTTAAACCAATTACAATCATCTGGGGTGGCGCTAAGCGCCGGACGGAGCAACGGTGCCTCTGCAAAATAGCCTCGGGAAGGAACTTGTTTTGGTGGAACGTGTGTACGTTCAAAGGTTGTTTTAGTCGTGCTACAGAAAACTCAGATTCAACGGCTAGTCTAGCTAGCTGTCTGGACTTACCTTGCAGAGATCTGAGGAGCACTTAACCATAGTCCTCATAAATCCACCGGAGTTTAGAATGTCAACACAAAGAAAGCGGAATGTGACGGACATCCGGCGAAATTTCCGGCGGCACCTGAACAATCCCGGAAATGAAACGTTGTCGATATAGACTACTAGAGAGTCAATTCTGAAGAAATACAGTACTAATATAAAAATATACCAATATAGAAACACCTACTAAAGAGGTAAGGTTTGTAGTGAGATGTTAAGGCTGACAAGAGGTCCTCTCAGCCTTAGAGGTCAAAACTCCAGCAACACTTCTAGTATAAAGACCACCTTTGTCAGACTAATGCATTTTCTGCTTGTGGCCTTCAGCCTTCATCAGGACCATCCAATAATGAGGTATCATAATGAAGTTACTCTTTATACTAAGTGTTGGATTTTCGACCTCTTACAATTCAAAGAATCGCTCACTGTGAAGAAAATCTGTGCCTCTCCAGACCTAAACCCAATAGAGAATCTTTGGAGGGAGCTCAAACTCTGTGTTTCTCAGCGACAGCCCAGAAACCTGACTGATCTAGAGAAGATCTGTGTGGAGGAGTGGGCCAAACTCCCTCCTGCAGTGTGTGCAAACCTGGTGAAAAACTACAGGAAACGTTTGACCTCTGTAATTGCAAACAAAGGCTACTGTACCAAATATTAACATTGATTTTCTCAGGTGTTGAAATACTTATTTGCAGCTGTATCATACAAATAAATAGTTAAAAAATCATACATTGTGATTTCTGGATTTTTTCTTTTAGATTATGTCTCTCACAGTGGACATGCACCTACGATGACAATTTCAGACCCCTCCATGATTTCCAAGTGGGAGAACCTGCAAAATAGCAGGGTGTTCAAATACTTATTTTCCTCACTGTATGTATGTATGTATGATTGTTTTTATTTTATTATATTTCCATGTGTGGGTACAGTATGTGCTCATGTATAGCCTAGCCTACATTTAGGCTAGGCAACATCTACATATTTATTACATGTACAGCCAATGAATGCAGAAAGTTAAGTTGGTCAGAATATAGCATATATAATACATAATATGAACTATTTTAGTTTAGGATATGCATTGGTGCCTAGACCTGCCAACAAATGCCTATTGTTAGAAGAAAACAAAACACCCCAGATTTCCTTAGACCTGTAGACCACTACTGACCTCAATCACACCAGCTCCCTCAGAATCAGCTGCTTCTATTTCTCTCTCTCTCCTAAAATATCTTCAAATATCCATCTGGTCAATGAATTGAAGGATATACCAGTACAATAGCATTAACATTTACAACATTTAGTTTTCACTGACAACAACATTCAATGGGGACTGACATTGTTTTGAAACACTATAGAGATAGGCTAAATGAATGGCAAGGAATAGAGAGCTGTGGATAGCTAGCTAGGTTAGCTATTTCTTGAATTTCGTTTGTTCAGTCTAGCTAGACTAATGTTTTCCGTAGCCAACTAAAATATCTCCTTTCCTTTACCTTAAACGTACAATATGTCATGTTCTGCCACTAGGGGTCTCTCAATCAAAACAATGGATGTAAACACTTTTGATGAGTTGTGTAGTGGCATTATGGGAGTTTAACACAATTGCCAATTAAAATATCTGTTTACGGATAGGTTTATCCGTTACAGTTTTATCCACGTTACGTTTAGTAACTGCAACTATTTTATCAGAATGACATTCTGATAAAATAGATGCAGTTTTCCCCGCATAATTACGTTTTGTTACACTGTAAAAAATTTTTTTTTTTAAATCAAATTATTTTATTAATATTATTTTGGGGGGGCTTCACCTTTTAGGGTAGCTTCAGCCCCCCTAAAATAGGCCTAACGACATCCATGCTGGACATATTACTCATAATGAGATATGAATATTTAACACATCTTGGAATTAAGGCCAAATTATAGAGGGTGCACAATTTAAATAGTTCTGAATTTTAATCACTGAAATGCAAGATTTACCATGACACCAAGCGCGTCACTTCACTAAAGTGCTACAACATATGTTAAGGAAATCTATCAGATTTTTTTTGGCTATAATGAATGGCACTGGATCTTTGAAGGATCTTCAGTCTTAGTTTCTCTAAATGGTCACCCAATCTGAGATTATAAAATCCAATGAAAAATTTCACCATTTGTGACATTTTTGCCATTAGACACAACACCCTCTGTCTCACATGGTAATAGTGAAAACACCCCGTGGGCTATTAAATAAATCTAATTGCTGAAGGAGGCAGTGGGGCGAAAGGTATATGGAAGAATGGCTGGTTTGTCATTCTAATCAAAGTAGAAACTCTGTGGCTGAGAAGACAAGAGAGCAGCCTCGCAGGACCAGGTATTAGCTCACCCACGTACTGACACTTTAAATTGATGTTATCAACATGGTAATAGACCTACTTTTGCAATCTCCCTTCATGCTTTATGGGGGATGACAGTTTACTTAGGGACTACATAAAGTAGATCATATTTCCACTAGAATCTCTGTCTGCTCACGTTTACCTTAGTAGCTACAGCAGATGGCCTGGCCTGTGTGTCTTTCATGCCACCTGTTGTACTAGTACACTGAAAAATATGTGGCACTGTGTCCCTTAGAGCAGTACTTGGAGATATATTAGTACATTAGGGTTAATCTAGGATTAGAAGAAATTTTGATACCCTTGAAGATTATTGTAGCAGCAACATGACAAGAATTAAGAGACTGTGACAAACCCGGCAAAAGCACACTAACAGAATACATGTGGCATTGTTAAATTATATACAGCAGAATGGAGATATGTCCTGTACATTCTTCTCTGTTCAAAGAATCAAGATAGAAATGGACAACTGCATTTATAACATTGCGATATGGGCTATGAGCAGGTGTCAAAGAATGTTGTCCCATATGTGCAGAGGGAATGTAAAACACTTTGCAGCAAATTATCAATGACTGACGGTATGAATTAGTATGCATTAAAAGAATAGTACTACAGAAAAAATATCTCAGAGCCTTGTCACATCTACCTGTGTACTGCCATACTGCAGACATATGGGAATAATGTCACATCTGCTGCAAAAACATCATCCTGTCACAAAAATCCAATCTGCATCCATTTTGCTCAGTGTATCTATTCATGTGGTGTCTATACAGATATTCTTAGTCATAATGCTTATAGTTTTAGTAATTACTTAAATTGACTATTCTTATGTAAGAAGTGCAACATTGAACAATTCCACATTTACATAACTGACCTGTGCAGCCTCTGCAACTACAAGCATACAAATATGGCCAACATCTTGAAAATTTCTGTTACCAGGGAAACTGTTGTGAAGTGGTTGCCAGGGAGCACCCACATGTTATAGACTGACAGTATGCACAGCCAGGTAAAGTTGAAAAGTATTTGTTTTTGAAGGCCATCTAACCCAAAATAGTAAGATGCAATAAGCGTAAGCAGGCTTTTACCGTTAGAGAATACGTCAGTGTCAGCCCCTACAGGAAGGCCAAAGCCCTCTTTCATTTCATGCATGAGGAGCCACTCCGCATTTTTTTGTTTCTCTGCTCACAATTCATCTCCCAAGAGAGGAAATTAATAAAAACTAGAGTTCAGAACACAACAGAACGAAGAATGGCTGGTGATTAGGAAATTGGATCCTAATTCAAGAAATGATTAGTGGTTTGCTTTTTAGGATTTGAGACAATAAGAACTCCTGGAATTAAACAAAAGGTTGCATGGACTTTATCTGAAGGTGTCTTGAGTATAAGTAGTTTTGGTGCCTGCCAAACGCGGGCCAATTTCATCATGGCATTCAATGGTTTAGTAAAAATGATGTAAAAAAAATAGTTACAGTAAATTAGCAAATGTATCATCTGTCAGATATAGGCGAAATAATTAAATAAATCGCTGCAGGATAGACAGATTTAAAGAAGTGTTTATTACACTTGGGAGTTGTTAAGGTATTAACAAATGTTTTCCTATGTTTAAGCGTGGCAGTCCTTTGACTTTCATCCACATATGCAAAGGTATGTTTTGGCACATGCCTCCTCCAGTAGATATTTAATTAACTCAGGAATATATGTTGTTGGCAGCACGATGCACAGTGTGTCACCTTGGCATTTATCTACAGATACTCATTCCAAACTTTAAAATCCCGCTGCTTGTTGGGTGTTTTTTTTTTTTTTGTTGGGAAGGAGTGTGGTGCCTTAATGGACTTGATAATGGGGATTGGTCTTGTGACAGCTATTACCGCCTGAGTTTATTGTGCACTCTCAAGGTACTATGTTGACATTTTCAGCTTGGCACATCCAAAGGCTTGGCTCGTCACGCATGCTGCTCCTATGTGCACAGCCTTCCAAGGATAATGAGCTAATTTGTTCTTCCACAGGACGGTGCTAATGTTAAGCAGAGAGCAGATCGTGAGGGAAAAGTTAGTTGTTCTAGTGATACAGTTTCAATCTTCAGACAAATTTTTGTTCAGTTAGTAGGACTCATTAGGCTATATAGTAAGACAAGGTAATATGTGCAAGATGAAAGTAAAGTCATAACAGCCTTTTACCACATGTTTATCATAAACTGAGATGTAAACCTACTGATTATTTTAACTGTTTTCATACCATGTGACAGAACATATATCATATATTTGTGCTTTATTTTTATAAAACCACATAGATTCATGAATATTTTCATCTTAAAAATAGAATCTAGTTATTGGCAAGTTCAATATAGGCATTCCTAATTACAGTTTGCACTTTGATGGATGAGCTGCTAGCTGTTGATCTCATTAAAAGATGTTTTTTGTACAACCAATGCATGTGAATTTCACATAATAACAAAAGCTTATTGAAACCTGAAATATTCTCGGGCTCTGAATTAGAAATACTATTAACAAGAAATGGATACAGATCGAATCCATCAGTTTTTTTGACGCATGAAATCATACAATTCCAGTGAAATGTAATCCCATCAGCTCCTTCAACTTGTGCATGATTCATCATAACACAAAATGTGGCCGGCAGATCGGACTGGCAAGTTGATCGCCCATCCTGATTAGCGACTCATCTCAGCCACATGCAGTAGCGTTATTTGGCATGGGTGAAGCGGGCAGCCGCCCGAGGCCGCATTTTTTCATGACACGTGGGGGGCGGCACAAGCACTTTAAAAAAACAAACAAAAAAAACCACTGCAGCGAAGCAGTTTTCTATTATCTATCATTTCACTGTGTGGAGAATTGGCAAATTGGTGCCCCCTGCAGCTGCAGGCGCCCCTGCTTGCTGAGAAGGGGCCGAGCACAGAAGCTGTGTGAGAAAGGGGAGGAAGGCGCGGGGGACAGTTCACCTCTGGGTCTCTGGAACGGTCCGGACAAGGGAGGGGGGGATGGGGGACCATGAGCCTCCTTGAGCTTATCACTTTTATGCATGATAAAGATCTATCAGATCTACCCCAAATTTTGGACTGCTCTCAGGATTGCACTTAGCCTTCTCTGCCAGTCACTGTGGCTCAAGCAGTGAAGTGATCAAGTCATACCTGAGGTCAACCATGTCCCAGGAGCAGATTTCATACGATAACAGCATTGATGATTTTGCATCAAGGAAGGCCAGAAAGGTCAGGTTTTAGTTTTATTTTGTGTTTTCTGTTCTTAGTGCAATAGTGTAATAATTAGATTATCTTTAGTGTGTTTCCACATTTGTGTGTTGAAGGATTTGTGCTATATAGAATATGTATTCTATATTTAATTTGCATATTATATCTTATCTATATCTTATATCTTAATATTTTATATTATTCTTGCTCTCTGCTCTTGTTACATATAGAACCGGCACTGGCCACATGCCATCACTGTCCAATGTCAACCACATAAACCACAACTAATATTTGTTAAATAGACAATTTAGCATTACTTTTGCAGAGGCGACTTGAGAGGTCTGCGCCTTCTAGAACGTTAATTACATTCCTTCCAGAGTAAAGGAGAGAGAAATGTTGCATATTCTGCCTTAATAAATTGGTCATTGCACAATTCACTTAAATCATTCCAACTGACTTATATAAACCGACCCCCCTAAGAGAAAAATGTTGCTTAGATTGGTGAACAGCTTACATTAATAGTCTTCATCTGCCTCACTGCTGTTTGTTTACTTTTGCCCACACCATTACCCTCATCTAAAGACCTTACTAGTGTTAATTGTAATTTAATTAATGTCCACCTCTTCTAAAACGTTGAGACTGTAGAGTTTACAGCACTTACTGAGATAAAGATAAAGATCGATTGAGCAGATTCATGTTGTAAAGACTGAAAGACCTAGAAAAACACTAGTACCACGGACCGGATCAAAAGACCAAATTTTGGTCCAATAAAAAGAGGTGGTCTCGGTTCGTTTATAGTGTGAAAGCATATTTTGGATGGTTCGGACTTTCGGACCAAATACAAGAAGCTCTGGCAAGCTCTACTTGTGTTACAAGACCGGGGAAGCTCCTTTAAGGAATAGCTCAGTGCTTAGTGTGTAGGCTACATGAGAGAGTGTGTGACGGTGAATGCGCTCAAAGCAGATAGCTGTCGGCTATCCGAGCAGAGAATACATCAGCAGTGTATTTGTTAAGTGGTAGTAAATGTACAGTATAGGTTTCTGTTTGTCTCTGAATAAATGCTCCAGAAAGAAAGTTCCCGTGTCTTGCTTCTCAACATCATAACAAAACAAAAAGAGGCGCGGCAGTACGGGAGAGCAGCAGTCAGTTGAAAAAACTCTGACACAGAGAGAGGATACGAGAGGACGAGGAAGCCCGTCTACAAACCAATCAAGTATCTGGAGACGCAGCTCACGTATGTGATGACGGCAGGACGTAGTTTTTAGGGGTGCACCGATTCAATATTAAGATCGGATACCGGCCCCGATATTGAAAAAAATAGCTGGATCAGATATCGGATAAAGTCACAGATCCACGGGCCGATCCAGTTGTTTATTTTTTCCCCCTCCGTCGCAGCACTGGGACTCCGGTTAACTGCGTACCCTTCTCACTCATGGTAGTAACTTTATAACATCACAATTAATAACCCACAACTAACTTTCTTTAAAAGGATAAAAAACCATAGCACATAACAATTTGTGACTTAAACAGTTTCTAACACTAATAATTTTACATTTACAAATGTAGCTACACCGCCGAACGGCATGTTGGGTAACATTATAGCTGCTAGCTTGCCAGGTAGCATAACAGTCTGTTAAGCTGGGAGAGGCTCCGGTCACTAATGCACATTCAAGAACAAAGAAGAAAGTTAGAGGATGAAGAAAGACCGGAGATACACCAGAACAACGTATGCTCAAGAGTTTGTTGCAAGATTTTTTGTTTCTAAAAAATCTGACATAATTTAGCTACAGTTGTTGCCCGTCGCTCTAACGTTACTTGGCCGTGCTAACGTTAAAGACATGTCACTTCAAGCATGCAACGGAGCAACATTATGAACGCAATCCAGCTACGGTCCCGCTACAGACTGTTGAGAAAGACGGGTTCAGAGCAATGATTAAAACACTGGATTTAAGATGTCTTGCCTCGCTGAAATATGTCCGCCAACCTACTAACATTATTCAAACAGCGAAGGAGGCTGAGCTACGTTCAGTCGCCAACTACATACCTTACCTGTGGCCAAGGTAGTGTTTATACAGCTAGCTTACAACTATTTTGTTTTGTAAGGGAAACGATGTTAAAGTTGTTTGTATGTGTATTCATTCATTTGAGTTTATTTTACTACTTTGCGGTTTGCAGGAAAAAAAAAAAGTTTAGATTCTGTAACTGTTTGATGGATTCTCCTTCATATAACGTTATTGTATAATGTTGATGAGCCAAGCAAACCCTTTAGTAATCAAAGCTTTTAGTAAACATGATGACATTAAAATGTTTTTGTGATATTCTATGTACTCCTGACAGTAGAATAAGCCATTATAAACCTATATAAAGGCCCATTATTGTTATTTATTAAGTTTGACTACATTATATTTTCGATTTGAATGCACAATTGTTTTTTAAATAACAAATAAGAATTCAATACATTACATCTGTTATTTTGTCTTAGTTAGGAAAGTAATGTTAGGAAAGTCTGGTGCCTTTAGTCTCTTCCACATGGTGGAAGGAAGGTATAAGGTGCATAAGGTATACAATTTATTATTAATATAACAACAGTATTGGATCGGTATCGGTAATCGACAGATACACAAAGCCCTGGCATCGGTATCGGTATCAGGACTGAAAAAGTCGGATCGTTGCATCCCTAGTAGTTTTGTCACGTATAGATCTTTAGTGCGTTTGCATAACTGCAGTGTGAATCCAAAACTTACCGGATCAAATGTATACAATGTAACAAACACATGAATCTTGGTCCGGACCTTTGTTCGGACTTTCAGGTGTGAAAACTCTGAAAAGCAGGTGAACACCTATCTGCCATCAGGCTTGCATATAAACACATGTCCGGCTTTGTTCAAGCTGTGGGAACAGGTGGCTGTGTTCCTGTAAGCCAACATGAGCCTCAGTGGAGTTGGTCAGTGTTTGTAGAAGTATGGCCAACATACTGTAGTGGCTACAATCTCATACAGTGGAACACTAATGCTAGCCTCACGTACGCCATTGAAATGATGAATAAAATAGCATTGCAGTGAAGGATAGCATTGGAGCTTTCTAAGTAGCTGAGACTATTTCTTTACAGTGAAGTGACTAAAGCCTAAATCTAGGCTCAAGTGAAAAAAAGTCATCCAATATGTCAACATAACATAAATGGTGCAAAGAAGGGTCTTGAATGTCACACACTTTACTGTCAAAACATTACCTGAATTAATTTTTATAGTTTTCTTTATCTGCCTAAAAAGCAAGTATGTGCCTGGCTGCTGTTGTTTTATATCAGTGTTTGTAGTACTGCATGGTTTTATGTTATTTCTCTTGGCCATTACTTTGTTCCATGCCACTTTTTCCACTTAAGTGCAAGCTTTCTTTAACCCTCCACAGTGTAGTAGCTGTCTTTCCACTTTGAACTAACAACTAGCTGTGGTACTGTACTACTCTTCCAGTGGTGGCCTCTTCTTCTTGGCGTCTTAGGACCAAAGATTTATTTCTTCCCACATCTTAATATAGCATATTCTAATGGTGCACTATTATTATCGAATCATTCGCTGCAGCAGACAGATTGAGTCGACTTATAAAGTGAACTCGAGGTTGCCTAAAGAATGTAAAACTTGTACCTGTGAGATGTCAGGGCAGGACTATAAATCACTCAGGCAAGAGATTATAGTCCTGAGCCCTCAACCACCTCTTTACAATGTTATCACCACATGTTAGACCTGCCAGGGAAATTAAATAATAAGGTGCTCAGACTGACGACATTACAATGTCTCTTTGGCTCTGATTTTCCAACTCGTTCTCACCCCCAACTCGTAAAATACCGACTGCTTGGCTGTCAGCGCCAGATACGACGCAATAAGCATCCCTCACCCTCAGCGTGTTTATGGAATGCACCAGGCAGAGCAGCAGCTTCATGGCGTGTGAAGATGACGTAGTATTAAGAGCGACAACTGTAGCGAGTAGTATTAAAGCCCAAAATTTTGGGCGGGTAGGTTGGTTGGGTGGTGGATGGGTCAAACAACATAGACTTTCACCCCGTAGACCGGGGTTTGTGTCCCGCGTGTCACAGAAACATGCATTTTATAACCCCACCCACGATCTTTTCCTAAACTGTCGCGTTCTTGGTTTTATAAACCCAACTGTCCCATTCTTGTCCCGCGTGTCACGCAAAAGCACCTTTTATAAGCCCACCAACGATCTTTCCCTAAACCTAACTGCGTCAAAAGTGACAACAATAGTCCCGACTCAGTGTGTTTAGATAAAGCGTGTTTAGATCTGATGCTAAAGGAGACTTTTAGTGTCAATAACAACGCAAAGGGCACCTAACCAAGCATCCATATTTTACGCGAAGGGAGTGAGAATGTGTTGGATTTTCATAGAAGAGGCATATGCTTGCTTTTTGGTTACTTGTTATGCAGCCATTGGCTTTACAATTTATTTGTTGACTTGTTGTTGAATGATTGATTTGAAAAAAAATTGCTTGTTGAAGCAACAACCTTATTAAAGATGATTAAAATAATGTTATTTAATCCTCAAACCTTGTGTCTCATATTATACTGCTGTAGCAAAGGAAGAGGAAGAAAGCTTTCCTGAATGAATTTATGGTAATTTATTTTTTATGTTGCATGTTTGAGGTATTGCTCGAGATGGAGATGGGCCGAGAAAGACAAGGGCAGATTGTGATAAGCAACATGAAGGGTGAGATGAAGAGGACAAGTGAGAGAAAAAAACAGAGGGATCAGATGAGAAAGGAAAAAAAAAGACTGATTGAGATATATAGACAAAGAGAAAGAGACCAGAAAACTACAAAGATAGACAAAGAAACATGGTATCAGAGCAAATGACACATTACCAAGAGAAGGACGTGAGATGTTTCCTAATGTGTCTAATTCCAGCAGACAAGCCAACACCCAGCCTGTCCTAACAGTGAATGAGTCATGATTACCCCCTAACAATGCTAGCCAATCTTTCTCGATAACACCATCCAATTCAATCATCACAAAATCCAAACATGTTTTCCATATAACAACTAGGCTCCCTATTCACATGTTTCAACATTCAGCGCACACACAGTGCTGCCAATGATTGTCCCAACAGGCATTGCTGCATGTTAATTGTAAGACGGCTTAATCAGCCTCGTACTAGCAAAAAAAGAAAACGTACATACATAATTGTGTAAGGACGGTTATGCATGTTAGACTGACCATATTCACCCTGCCCTGGAAGGAGCAGTAGTTGTGCTAAGATGATGAGAGAAAAGTGACAGAGTCGCAAGCACTCTGAAAAAGAAAGAAAGGAGTGGGGACATAATAAGGAAAGGAAACAGAATGGTGGGGATTAATTGAAATGGCTTAATTATCAATGCAAATTTAGAGTGGCATTTGTCTTCTTGTTTTAACAGAGACATCAGCATGTTAGAGTTTAAATCATATATTTTATGTTACAGGCTGAGACACCCTTCCCATGTTTTCTTTGTGAAGCACACTACCTATTTTTGAACAGTTGAAACTGATGCCGTAAGACGTGGTATCTAGTTGTATCACATTTTGGTGGTGTTGTTTATATCATTGTCTGGTGGCATCAGTTTAAGCATAAGGGCACAACAGATATCTTCTTTTGTCAGCTCCAATGTAAAAAAAAATAGGGATGTATATTTAACATAGGGACCAGGCAAGGAGACATTAAAGCACAACAGAACAAACTTGGCCTCATTGTCAATCCAAAAATCATTTTGATGTTTAACATTCCAGAAATCGCGATTAAATATTTTAATCGATTGACACCTCTACTCAGAATATTTTTTTGATTTTACACACATCAACGCTGCAGCCAGTTCCTGTGTGAGCTACCAAAGCTCGTTTGTGCATGGTGCAGGTCAAATAACAAGTATAAATGTCGGCCATTGTTTTGTTTACATTTTTTACATCTGAATTGAGAGTTTGCGTTATTACAGTATATTATGTGAGAATTTTTTTTTAAATTGGTTGTATAGACTCACGCTCATGTGATTCATAAGAATAACATGATTACGTGTAGCATGTTTTAAAATAGGAACAATGACACGAGCTGAGTCTCACATTTGTATTGCAACATTGCCACATCACAGTGAATTATTCACAAGTTAGTGGAGCCATCTCAGCCATTAGAAATTCATAAAGTGCTTACGTCAACAATAAGTGGCTTTGCAGCAGTCATAAAATATGCTAGTCAAGTGCCATTGACTTTTAGAGTTATTGCTCCATAAGAAAAGTTTATTTGATTTTGGAGATTGAGAATAGAAATGTATGCGTTAGTTCAATAAAAATTGGTATTGTTGAATCACTTCAACACGTTTTTTTTCTGGTTTGGCATATGCCATTTACAGGGGTGTACAGAATGAGAACTACTGTAAACCAACCATTTCTCTTTTTTTCAAGAATATCTTAGGGTTTTCTTCCCTTTATTAGACAGACAGCAGTAGAGAGTAGACAGGGTATGACGGGAGTGAGTTGCCATGCAACAAGTCCTCAGCTGGACTCAAATCAGGGACGATGCAAGACCATGGTCCGCATTATTAAACTCTTAGGCAACAGATGCTCCTGTAACGTTATTTCAATATAAAATGCTTTTGTGAAGCTTCTTAAAGTGCCAAAATTATCAGTCTCGGCTGGAGGTTTCCTTGGCTAACACCTCCCCCACCCTTCACACTCCCTCATTTACATTAAATATGATAATAAATGATTATAGGCAAACTGGGTAGATGAAAATATCCAGTGGAATTAAGCAGACTTTTAGTAAAATGATCACACTACAGCAGTCTGACGGCAGTAAACCGTTTCAGCTTCCATAATCACTGCTCCTTCTGGTAGATTGATAACACATTGCAACTGATTTCCACACATGGTGCTTTGGGGCATTACGAGGCAGTATTGAAGTGCATGCACTACGTCATCAAGGGGGGATCATTCCACCAAGGACTGAGCAGGGACCCAGCAGGGATCCGCTTGGGCCCTGTCACGGCCCAGCCTGCATTTGTAGATGGCTATACTGTAGGTTAAATATTTGTTCAGACTGTGTCAGAGAAGTACCAATCTCTTTGAGATTTTAACCTCAATGTGACTTTTACCTGGTCAAATAAATAAATAAATATATATATGATTTCAGAGGCTGTAGGTTGTAGTGGTTATATTAAATCCCATTGCATTGTGAGGTGTTCCTGTCCACCCCTGTGGACAAAACAGAATGGAACATTCATGCTTCACAGAAGTAATATTTATTGCAGGGCTATTGCATTGGGTCATGCTGAACTGTACAGGTCCTGTTGTTATTGTATTCCCTGCATATAAACTATCTACTGTATTGCGTCTATTTCTGCCATTCTACCTATCAGTTGTTTGGAGGGTATAATGCACAGCAGTAAAACACTCCTTCACAGTTCAGATGACAGGCAGTCTTAGCGTCAATCATATTGATGGGAATTTGTACCCCTATCTAAGTCTGACAGCTGGAGTGCAGGCATGGGAAAAGGGCCATGGACGGGATTGAGTGAGCGAATGAGAGAGAGCAATGGGGAGTCGATTCATTCTTACTGGAGGTGCAATGTTGCTGTGGACTTAAATGTTGAACTAAGCTGTGGTCCAGCTGCCATATAATACTGATCACTCCCATTTCTCCCTTCTGTTTGGCGAAAAGCTATTATGTTGTGGGAAGCTGCCAAAAGCAGAGCGAAAGGGCCCATTCATTATGAGGAAATGACACAACATCCAGTCTCCTCTTAGCTGAGTGTGATATGGATCATTTAAAGCTCTTATGAATCTTCCACCAGCTAAACCATTTTTAAAAACTGTTCTTTGTGCTAGTGGTCCCTGCTGAATGCTTAAAAACCATCAATGACCAATTTAGCGGTCGGGTATCTTAATATCAGCACTTTATGTTGTAATCAGTAATTTGTGCTGAAAGAAACGAATATGATCCAACGTCAGTACATTGAAGCACACAGAGGTATGGATGTACTGTAAATATATGGTAGATCTTCATTCAACCTAAACTCTTTTGTGATTACATTCTAATTTAGCCTACATTATGAGGTTTAACATCCTCATCTCATGATTTCATATTTAGAGGGAATAAGTTATGCTCATCCTAAAAAAATAACAAGGAGCATTATAATACGGTCAAAGCGTTTTCAAACGGCCTCTGAATGGTACAAAACATTTCATTCTGAATCACGCATTACAAGCTGTCTCAATTAGATCAGAGTAACACCATTGTCACTGCAGGGTAGAGTGGTGTTGACAACATCGCAGCATTTGTCTCAGTGGTGACTCCTTTGAATCCTAGGCTTGTGCTCTGAGTCAGAGCAAACTAAAGGAGACTGTCTTATCTAGACTGTGAAATCACTGAGACAGCCCCAAATGATGCAATATTCACTACATCAGTGGTGTGGTGGTTTGTTTCCTCCCTTCATATTACATTGGTAAAATGAGGGCAAGACACTGATGATATCATGTTTTCATGGGCAAACAGATTGTGTGGCACAAAGTTGTAATGTCTACTTTCAGTATGGTGTCTTAATGCTAATTTTCCCTCTCCCGAGACTATCCGTGCAGTGCTCGAATTATCTTTTTGTCTTTAAGGAGGTCTCTATATCTCATAAAAAAAGTTGGCACACCCCGCACATAGCCTAACAAGGCTATACAATTAAGTAGCCTAGGCGCGAGTTGCGCTTCTGCGCTGTGCATCTGTGTGGATGCTGTTGCCTCAGTCTCTCTCTCAGACTTTGATGAGGCAGTTCCTGAATAAATTAATAGACCAAATTCACCCCAAACGCAGTGATTCATGCCATCCTTATTTACACTTACACACCACCCCTCCCCTCTTTATTTAATACACAGTGGGCCACAGCAGGGCAATACGTTTGTGTGTTTTCTGTGAGTTTAGCCTTTGGAGAAGACATTCATGCATACATGTCTTCTTTTAAACACCTCTTAGCTGCCTGGCTTTATGTGTAATTTGTCAGCTTGTGTTATCAGTAAAAATAGAGCCTATGACTTGAATTATTTGAGTTTTTGATGGTAAACCAATTTTTGTGCTGGAGCTTCCTTTACCAAATATTTTTACAGTTAGGCGGTACATTTATGTAGCATGGCATACATCGTATTCTACAAGTTCTCACATTTTGCACCATATTATTTACCTTCATAAATTCCTCTTCGACGTCCTCGTCATTGGTAAGTGTCCTCAGCAGCATGATTGACTTGTTGTAGTAGCCACAACGTCCTCTGCCTCGGTAGAGCTAGTAGGTGCCTGACTAGAACCAGAGCCATAGCGAGATGATATTGAGAGATCTCTATCACTCTGGCTAGAACTAGCTTTTGCTAGACCATATTTTTGATGCATCTATTTTTTGGTTTTTGGTGGTAAAACCGAATATGAATTTGGCGCAGGTGGCATAACTGACAGTGATATTATATTTAAGATGTATTTGGTGGTATTTACCTCAAAAGCACATTAAGCTAAAAGAAAAGTGACTTTTTCAGACTTGCGAGTGCTGTCAAATCGATCGTATGCGGTTTGCTCACATAGCCTAGTTTTATGGTGGTGAAGTGCAGTCATGCTGCGTTCATGAGTGTAGGGCAGGCTCAGATCTACGTCCCGTAGTAGCCTATTTTAATTTAATGTCTTTAATGGTAAGACACTGCACAGGGATGGATAATGAGCGATCCCAATCAAATTACAATGCCACATATGGCAGACACCTTCAGATATGAGAGACCCCCTCAGATTTTTGACTTAGTTGCTTTCATGGGAGCCAGTCCTCACTCTATGGGAGCTCGGCTCCCTCTGGCTCCCACGTAATTCAAGCACTGTATCCGTGCATCGCTGAACTGGTCTGATGAGCCGAGGACTTCTGCAAACAAAAAAATACTGTTTTGTTGCCCTAATCTGCATGGCAGATGTCCTTCGACAGTTTAAATTATCAGTGTAGGAACATGATAGAATCGCTTACAATCTCCGGGCCCCTTCCCTTTGGTCTCTGAATTTGCTGAAAGTTAAGAGAAAATACATGATCTTATTGTAATGTTAATTGAATCAGGGTCTTAAACAATATGCAGAGATGATTAGGTTTGTTTAATAATCCATCCACCTCTCCTCAATTCTTCATCGTTCAATCAACCATGCCATTACTGTGAAGAAAATGAGTACTTCTCCACAATGGGTTTGATAGATTATTAATAAATCTCCTTTTTCCAAACGAAGCATCTGTTGTTTGCATCTCATAGCTAATACGTTAAGGTGTATAAGACTGCTTACATTAAATGTCATATAGTTAGCAAGAAATGAGTGATGGCCCCTGTCCACTTCAGGGAGAACATTTAATAGTCATTATTCCACCACTATCATCCTTGCCAATGACTGTGAAACACTCCTGCCTCCTGTCAGTGGGCTGTCTGCTGTATAACGGGCCCTGGGTATCCATTATGAAGCCAAAATGACCGCTGACACACTCTAGCCACAGCCTGCTAAAAGTTGCTAAGGGATGGGGGGGTAGGGACTACGCATCATAAAAAGGAAAATATGTTTATATATTGCCCACTGGTTTTGAGTTTCATTCTTAGCAGATGGTGGACCAGTGAAATAAATTATGGATGTGGTAATGCAGTACACTGTTTTGAACACAGTCTCTTTTGATTAAAGTAATCATGCCAAGATTTCACAATCTGATCTTGATATATTTTAGGGCTGCAACTAATGATTGTAATATTTATGAGTTATTCTGTTATTCGGTAATTTCTTCAAGTCATTTTTATTCATATTAGACAAATCTTCACATTTGAGAAGCCTAAGCCAGAGCATGTTTGCCATTTTACGATTATCAAAATGTATTCATTTTTTGGTTATTGACTTAATGAATGAATTGACTATCCGTATTGTTTTAACTCTCAAATCATGTATGCAGCATCGTTAAACTGGAATCCTGGAACTCTTATGAACAGACTGTCTCTGTTTTCAGTGTACACAGGTTATTGTTACCAGCTGACACATTCAGACACTATCAGTGTTGAAGCGTGCCTTAGATTTGTATTACTGTCAATCACATTACTTCCTGCAGAACAGAGTATTAGCATTTCATGTTGCACAAAGGAATATTTGCCAAGTGCCCTGGTGCGCATGCTGACATCCATGTAAGTCTCTCTTTGTGACACACACACACACACACACACACACACACACACACACACACACACACACACACACACACACACACACACACACACACACACACACACACACACACACACTCTTCCTGCTCTGAATAAGTATTTATTGCACTTTCCTTCCTTTCATGCAAAAAGCTACAAATAATTCCTCTATTTTGTTTGCACTCTCATCCTTGTTATACTCCACAGTATACAGTGTACAGTGCATCTACCTTAGATGTCTGACATTCCTACATCCAGCTCCTCCTCAGCATGTTATTTAGTTGCCCCGGTACTCATGATTTACAGAGCTTTAATGTACTCCTGTGCTTGCAGTCAGCAGATGAAATTGTCATTTGTCACATTAATAGTCCTCCCCCTTTCTGCCATACATTCACACACACAGCCCAGTATGGCTACATTCAGAGAACACTCCCTCTTATCATCCTTCCCTCTCTCCCCCTCCTTACCCCTCCTCCTCAGGCCTCTTGCCCAAAACCACTCTCCTTTTTCTTAACCTCTTCCTCTACGCCTTCCTCTTGTATAATGGTGTATTTAACTTAATGGAATCTTACCTGCATTTGTTTATGATATGTTCGTAATGTTCAGTCCTTGTTGTGCTTCTCAAAACCCTTGATATCAAGGGTTTGTATGAGATCATCATGAACTACAGTGCTGTTGCTTTGTGCTACATGTTGAAGATATTGAAGTAGACTTTATAATTAGGTGGTATTATGAAAAGCAGTGAGAGAACATTAAATTGCTGTTTTGAACAATATGCTCAGCTGTTTATGCTGAAATTATAAGAGCCCTGCTGTGTGAGTAATGGTGACTTGAATTTTAAGCAGCATTTTGCAGTAGCCTGTCCTGTGTCACATACGAAATTAGACATCCCTGTAATAGATGATTATGCAGCTTGTTACGTGTGTACGTGTGTACGTGTGTACGTGTGTGTGTGTGTGTGTGTGTGTGTGTGTGTGTGTGTGTGTGTGTGTGTGTTTTCTCTGCTCTCTTGTGTCCTGACCCAGGTACCGCCCTCACTAGTTGATTGGGCAGGCACACTTGCAGCACCTCAGCGATCATGTGGATTGTGGTAAAGCTGCAGGGATTAAGGCAGAGAAGAGGGCGGTGGGCGAGAGGAGAGCCGAACAGAGTTGTGTCGCTGTCGGTCGTGAATCAGAGCTGAGTGGTGCTCTGCGTCTTGTCATTTACGTTTAATGTTCTTGGCTGGTACTTTTGTTAACTTCCTTTCTTTCAGGGTAGTTGTTTTGTGTTAACGTTGGCTTTATTTTCGTAATAATAGTTTATTAGTACATTTATTTGTTTCCTTTCTTCCTTTTACGCACCTGCCTTATTATTATTATTGTTGCTCCCCTTTTCCCCTGGACACCGCTACGGGGGACGTAACACAGCTCATAGCAGAGATAGAGCCTAAAATTAAATGCAAATCCAATATTCTTCATTAAACTGTTTTGCATTGGTTTCACATCACTATCTCTTTTTAGCTAATTGCCTATTTCTGTGTTTTGCATCTTTTAACCTTAGAGACGATGCAAACACTCTGTGAAAATGTGAATTTCCCCTTGCGGGATGAATAAAGGCATATCTTATTCTTCTTCCTAAACACGTTTTTGCTTTATGGTGTATTTTACTTTACTATACTACTATACTACTTTATAGTGTCAACATTTATGAATGTGTATTTTTCCTCGAAGAAACACGAGAATAATCTAACCATGGTTTAAACTGAGAAAGTAATATTGCTTTAGAATAAGTCTTGTATCTTATAAAAATTGCCTGATTCGATGCACAGCTAGTACTTGAAGATTTGAAAACCAACTGTATTAAAAAGTAAAAGAGCCTGTATGTTACTTTTACACTACACAACTGTATTAAAGAGAGGGGTATGGAATTGTGTTGCAAGTAAAGTGCCTAAAATGTGTATTCTTTAAAAGACATTACAAGCATACATCTGCAGTCTGAATGAATGTGCTGGTTTCAAGATTGTTGACCATGTGTACATGGTAAAAAGATAAAGATAAAGAATGTGTGGGACAAAATTTAGCAGAAACTCATGGGAGGCATAACCTTGCATCTAACTTTTTGTATCCAGTTAAAATATTCCTGTTTTGTATGTGACTTGCTGTTCCATGCTTTTGCTGATAACCTCACTGACTCTAGCTCCCTGATTCATCTGCTGTTTTCGAGTGACTGTTCACTTAACCAAGCATTTTCACTTTAGTCAGCTGTCTCGATTTTGTCTGGGGACAGGGATTAGATGATGCCCCCCCCCCCCCCCCCCCCCCCCCCCTCCCCCCCACTGACTCGCTTATCTACACATTATAATACAATCTCAGTACCAACCCTCCCCTTTCTGTGATCTGTTCCTCACTGCAGAGGCTCATATGTAATCCTAAGTAGGATGCACAAAGAACCATTTTGAATTCTTATGATCAGTTGAGCACACTTTTTTGAAAAATGTACAGTACAACACTCTTAAAACCTGAAAGACTTTTGAAAAGAAAACGTTGGCATTTATTACAATTTAAATTAACTTAAAATGCATTTCTAACCATGTTTTACCTTATTCCTTCCCCTCTTCTCTTTTCCCGACACCATCTTTTCTCCATATATCTGCTTTTTCTTTCTTCCTCCTCTATCCCTTTTAAATACTTCTGTGTTCTTCATCCTTTTTTCCTTTCTCCAAATCCTTGTCTCCGCCCCTCTTCCTTTACTCTTTTCGTTTCATCCACCTTCCCTTCTATTTATTCTTTTTTCTGTCCAGCATGTGAGCTGATGAACCAGGGTATCCTCGCTCTGGTCACATCCACGGGCTGCGCAGCTGCAAGTGCCCTGCAGTCTCTGACAGATGCAATGCACATTCCCCACCTCTTCATCCAGAGAAATGGGGATGGTGCACCCCGCACTGCCTGCCAGCTCAACCCCAGCCCAGACGGAGAGAGCTACACCTTGGCTGCCCGTCCACCTGTCCGAATCAACGACGTCCTGCTCACCCTCGTCTCAGAACTGCACTGGCAGAAGTTCATCATCTTTTATGAGAGCGACTATGGTGAGTTGGGACGAATAAGAGCAGTTGATTGCCAAATGTATCTCATAAACATGACATTTGTCATGTCTTTCATTTAAATGTTAATGCTCCAAAAGCATCTCCAGTGTCAGGGGTATATCAGGCTGAAGTAAAGCGGTTTTATCACTAGGAATTCATACGCAGAAAAGAATACACAGAGTAGGAACTAAGATGAAAGAACATCACCACTCCCACGTATACACATGCACATACCCATGCACATAAACACACACACACACACACACACACACACTGTACATGCACACTGCCAACAAATAAATCAAAGTTCAGTAGAAATTTATCGGGAAAAACAAGATCTCATTGCCGCATTCACCATTAGCATCCTCACGAAGAGACAAGTCTAAGCCTAATTGGCTCATTTGTGGCACCAGAGAATGACGGGTGTGTCCCAACAGTACTCAATATATTCTCAGATGTTCTCCATTTCTGTTTCATTATTCTCACCATGACGCCCCTGTGGACTAGACCTTTCCTGACCCACATTTGGCAAAAGGCAAAGGACTGGCTCGAGGAGTGATTGGCAAGACAGTAAGGCAGAAAGATGAGGAGAATACATGTATATTGCTGCATTGCCATTTCTTAGATGATGCTTTGCCACTGCTGGCTAATCTTTTTTACTACTTGTGAGAGTGCAATCTAGAAGAGAACGTAAATCTGTTTTATTTTCCGTACAGTGGAGTTGATAAAGTGTATCGTAAAGCAAGCCCTCAAGGGAATACAGACACCCACTAAAACCATTAATGTTTCCACCCCACATGTTGGACTCTATTGCCAGTAGCAGTGCTCTATGTGAATGTATGTGACATGCTGTTTCACATCCAAGGACAGAGATCTGTCCTTGGATTTCTTTCTGACATTGGCACTCTTTGTAGAGAGTGCACGCTCAGCATTTAATTGGATCGATTAAAATACCACCGTGGAAGAGCACTTGTTTGTCTATCTATCTATCTTGTCTGTCTGACTAGCTGTCTCGCTATCTGCTATCTGTCTTTCTTTTTCACTAGCTCTCAGTTTGACTAGCTAGCTAGCTGTTTGGCTGTCTGTCTTGCTTTCTATCACTCCATCCATCCATATATATATCTATCTAAGAACTTGTTTATTGCTAAGGCCATATTTTGTAGCATTGTAACCGTTTTTAATCCAGCTACTAGCTAGCGGTAGGCTAACGTTAGCTGCTGTCGAGTATAGTGTTAACGTCATGTGCAGCAGTGTTTGTGTTGCCTGTATCGTCTGTTTCAGAGCATCAGAGAGAGGAGCAGACATATCAGTGGCACCAGATTTCGGTAGCCAGGGTTGGCAGGAAGAAGATTTTTACAAGTAAATGTTCCAATTAATGATCCAGGCAGCACATTCTCGTCTCCCTCCTTCATTTTACAGTCGAATGGTGGCTAGAACGTCAAACGTCAATATGGAATGGATTAATCTGCGTTATTTTGACAGCCCTAGTTTTTTTTTCAACAAAAGAAGCAACAGTTCTGAAATCTAGATGCTGTCCAAACATAAGCAACCATACTGTACAATAACCTTTCCTAAACAAAACAGTTTAAAATTGTTAACATTTCAATTGAAATGAGGAACTGATCAAAGAATAAGTAAACCAGATCATATCTCTGACATTTAGATGCCCGCTTTTGGTATTTGATAGGTTTTGAGATGGTTTAATTGACATATTTTGGTCAATACTGAAAAGTATTGAGGTTCAATAACGGGCACTGCAGACCCACATTGGTGCTGCCGGTTGGTCTGGCTGATAACTTTTCGGTTTTAGTTTTGTTGGAGAATATCCTGTGGATATGCTGAGGTAGCCCAATTCTGAACACCTAAAAGAACCATAAAGGTGTTGCGCCTTTATACATAATAGGAGAGTCAGGGAATTGCCAGTCAAGTACAGTGTATACCCATTCACATTGTCCAGAGTAGAGGTCTAATCAAATGAAATAAAAACACTTCTGGGAATGCACTTAACCATTGGTGTGGAGCTTAAGTTTGAATTGTAGACCTGAATATGGAATAATTACTTACTACTTATTACTTAAGAAACAGGGTTAAAAATAGTCATTAGTTAGTATAGTTAGTATAACATTACACACTAGACATTAAAATATTATAAGTATGCATTTTTTATTTATAATGATAGGGATTATTGCACTGTCCAGAAAAAAAAACTTTAATCTTTATTCCAACTGTACTTCTCCCACCACCTTTTCCATCATAGCTAAACCTTCTTAAGCACAGATTTTTTAAACATCACATCACTTTCAACTCATGCTGTCAAATCAGTGATAATCAAAGAGCGGAAATGAGATGATGTAATTTAAACAGCACAGGAGCTCAGGTCAGGTTCTCAGTGTGATCTTGTCAAAGCCTTTCTGTTTTGCATGAAAAGGGCAGGAAGTACAACATTGTGACATGTCCTTCTCTAGGAAAGTTGCTTTCATGATTTGTCACATTATGGAGCCACCTCCAATGGTTGTAACAGAATGTTTTGTTTAGGTTTGTCACACATGCCTAGATTGTAATTAGGTTCATCATGTGAATGTATTAGCCTACTTGTAGAGTTTTGATTATTATGTTTTTTTTCTTGATTTTTTTGGTCCTACATGTCAGAAAAAAAGTGGAAAAATGTCCCTCAAGTATTCCTAACCAACAGTCCAAAAAAAGTCAATGTAGGTGATTTTAACCCAATCAACAAATCATGATAAATTGAGCTGCTTTGTAGTACAAGTTCTACTGAAAATACTGTAATATTATCGAAATCTATGTTTGGCACAAACCTCAAACTCCCCTCTCAAGTAGTTAATAACATTCGGTTGCATGTAAATGTATTGTTTTATCCCAGTAGGAAAAAGCAGTAAGTCTATAAACATAGCTGTTATAAACCAAGAGCAGTGAACTTGTTGTTACATTAATTTGTGTGCAAATATGGCTGTGTTATTATTATGTATATTTAGGCATAACAAAAATTAGGCTGCAAGGTACATTGAGATGGTTTATCAAGTGCTGTGATGCTTTTATCATATTTGTCTACACATTCAACACGTGAGAATAAAACAAACAACACATTGGCTGATACTACTGAAAGTCAGACAGTGAGATATTATTTACCCTTTAAATAAGTTACATTCCTATTTTGGACTGGAATCCTGTCTGCACTGTCAAGGCATGTTTTTCCTCTCAGCCATAATCCGATTTGCTGATTTACTTTGACTATGACAAGACACGGTGCTGATCTATGATCATCAGAGCGCTCAGTCTGTCTATCTCCATCTAGTGTAATGGATCCTATAACTGCCTATAGAAAAAGAGATTTCAGAGATCGGAAAATTTCAGAGATCGGAAATATCATCTCATTCAATTATTTTTTTAAATCTGATATTTAAAACTCATACCAACATTAAATACTGTCAGAATGAACAAGTTGAAAAAGGACATTTCATTTACACATTCATTAGATACATGATTGCGATACCAAGGCCATCCTCATCGAACACGTAAAGTAGGAGTGAGCTGATAGATTTCTGGATGTAGAGTGATAAGCCTGTGTTTTTCTGGGCTGCTGTGTCATCAATTTGCTGATGGTGCGTTAGTCTATAAAAAGAGATCCTAGAAAAGATAGAGCACCTTCTTGCACATAGTCCCAGGCATCACACTGTAGCACATACAAAGAATTGTCCAAAACCTCATTATCTACTGTATATTACACATATCTAGACAATTATTATTGTATTCTTTAAAAAAAAGAATCCTTTATTTATTGAAGATAAGAGCAACACCAGGCTCTCCATCATAAACAGCTGGCTTCTTTGACCTCAGGGACAAAGTGTAGCTCGGTGTAATGAAGTGTGTCAGGGAAGCTGATTCCTTCCAGTCTCCACCAATGCATCAGTTCCATAAAAGGCACATTATCTAAACAACATCAAGGCTTCACCTCTTCTGGTTCCATTTGTCATTGTACATTTTCAACACATATTTGATTCTCTGTTGTGATTAAGCATGTTCCATAATGTCTTTCACAAGCAACAGAAATAACCTTACAGGGCTCCAGACTAACTTTTTTCACTAGGAGCACAGTGGCCCCCAACTGAAAATTTTAGGGGCGCAACCAGAAAATTCAGGGGCACACACCGTAAATCAACATGCTAACCAAATATTCACATTTCTACTAATTTCCACTGTATTACTAATAAATACTTTGATAGTAGATGCAGAAATTACAATGTTTCAATTTCAGTGTCACTTTTGAAGATGCAACATAGAAGGTTAACCGACAGCACCATCGTTGTCATGAAAAACAAAAAATATATATATACCAGCTCTAGTCTACAATTACAATTAATTCAACTTCAAATTAAACATGCATTGTTAAGGCTACGACTGAACCAATATTGTTACCAATACCTGAAATTTGGTTCTTTTACCCAACGGTACCTTTTTTTTGGTACTTTCCCTCTATAATTACAAAACAATTATTTCAGTTGTAAAAATTATTGTCAAACCTATTTATCCTATAAAGTTAGAACATTATGCTATTTTATTAATTAAACAAAATCCTCCTCCTCCCCCCAAACCCATCCCTACAACCTATTAAATTGGATAATTATTATTAATAATATTATTATATAATATATATTAATTATATATCACCAGGGCACAGAAACCACTGTTGTGCCTGCTTAGGAAGTGTAACGTCAACAGCACCGCGACAGCTTTCAGCTCTCCATTAATATCATATCGCAGCAAACGCTGTCTGCGTGAAGTTTTGAAAAACTGTAACCACACTTGAAATCACTTTATCGGCATTTCCGTGACTCACTGTGACTTCAACAAAACTGCAGAGCCGACGTAGTTTCACTGTCCGCAGCTATGCGTGTGTGTGCGAGTGTGTGTGTTTGTGTCAGAGCTCCGCTCTCTGCCAATTTTCAGAGAGGACAGATAAGCTTGAGCTTACACGCTCTCAGGTACCGAAATTTTTACGTTTAACGTGTAAAAAAGGGGGCAAATTTACTGGTCGCACATGTGCGACTGGATGTAAAATTCAGTCGCACACTCTCAAATTCTGGTCGCAAAATGCGACCATTTGGTCGCAGTCTGGACCCCTGCCTTATTCTTGTGCCGTAGGAAGCCAATTTTGTATTACGAGAAAACATCCTAATGTGTTTTTTTCTTTTGTGCCTTCAGGCAAATGAGAGAGAACAAAATGATATGATAATCCTATAACAGCCCATAGCAAAACAAAAGGCCCTTTATGCCTTCTACGTTTCAGCTTGTTCTTTTTTGTTAGGTTGTGTTTGTTCTTTCTTCCCTTTTTATTTTTTAACCAATACAGTTTTCGCTTCCTTCCAACAGTCCTGTTGCAGATTTCAGCCATGCTCTTTGACAGCGCTGAAGTGTACACTAATGCCTCAGCTTTAAAAAAAAATAAAATAAAAAAAAATAAAGGACAAAATAGACCCATTGCATCTCAAGGCCACAAAAGTTCATCCCTCGCACTGAAAAACCCTTGCCGTCAAGGACCCTTTGTGCATTGTGGGCATTCTTTCCAAACTGACCGGAGTGCCCAGATATCAAACGAAAGTTTCATACACAAAGAACTGTTGGCTGTTGTCTTTTCGCTGCATTTAAATGACATTGACTGAATTTGCAGGTGTGGGTTGAGTTCCTGCAGTGAATCAAAATATCTGTTTTTATTCCATTTCATTTTACATTTAACCATGACCAGACACAACTCAGGTTCATGCTTTTCTCTCTGCTTGTTCTTTAAACCAACCATGCCTTCAAGTAGACACCGTTCAGCACAATAGCCGCAAATTAACCTTGGTCCCGTGTCTGCCAAAATGAAGCAGACTGCCAGACATTTGGAAGTGGTATTTGACTCAGATTTAACATTTCATCCTCACATCAAAAAAGTCGTCTTGTCCTGTTTCCTTCAATTTAGAACCATCTTCAGAATCAAATCCATGCTCTCACACTCCGACCTGGAAAAAGTCATTCATGCATTTATCTT